>CM045074.1:5635825-5998243 GCA_024542945.1 allo-octoploid hybrid of Carassius auratus x Cyprinus carpio | reverse complement strand
TTATTACATTTACATTTAATTTAATCAGCAGGCGCATCCAAAGCACACAATGAGAACAGTAAAAAATGATCCAGAGAACAACAACGTATACAAGGCAGACAAGTCCAGTTAGTCTAGTACGAACCGGAAGGGTTTTTTTTTTTTTTTTTTAATATGATAGACAAGAAAAAGAAAAGGTAAGTATAGTATTAGTTGGTTAAGGTGCATGGCAAAAAAAGATGAGTCTTTAGATGTTTTTTTAAAATGAGTAAAGACAGCTGTTGAATGAGATCGAGGTCATTCCACCAGCTGGCAGTCCAGGAAAAAATCCGTGAGGTGATTTGAACCTCTTTGGGATGGCACCACAAGACGCGTTCACTTGCAGAGCGAAACTTCTGGAGGGCATAAGACTGAACTAGTGAGTTTAGGTGTGGTTGCCGTGCCAGTGGTCGCCTTGTAGGCAAACAGTACCTTGAATTTGATGCGGCGCTACTGGTAGCCAGTGTAACCTGATGAGGAGGAGTCACAGAGCTGTTTTGGCTCATTGAAGACAACCCTCGCTGCTGCATTCTGGATCAGTTGTAGAGGCTTGATAGTACATGCAGGAAGGCCCCAGAAGAGCAACAATAGTCCAGTCTGGAGAGAACAAGAGCTTGGACAAGAAGTTGGGTGGCTTGCCTGACAGGAAGGGTCCAATCTTCCTAATGTTGTATAAGGCAAATCTCAGGACCGGTCGTTGTAGCAATATGGTCTGTGAAGCTACTGATGATCCATCACAACCCCTAGGTTTCTGGCGTCCTGGAAGGGTTATGGTTAACCAGCTGTATAGAAGTTGTGATGAAACGATGGTTAGCTGAACCACCAGCGTTCAGTCTTAGTAAGGTTGAGCTTAGGTGATGGTCATTCATCCAGCTAGAAATGTCACTCCAGACAGGCTGAAATCGAAGAACTACGTGGTCATCTGGTTGGAATGAGAAGTAGGTGAGTGTCATCAGCATAGCAGTGATAGGAAAAGCCATGCTTCTGAATGACAGATCCTAATGAGCCATGTAGATGGAGAAGAGAAGGGTCCAAATACTGAGCCTGAGGAACCCCAGTAGCAAGTTGTTGTGACTTAGAAACTTCACCCTCCAAGACACACCATGAGATCTATCGAAAGGTAGGGTTAAGCCACTGGAAGCGGTTCCAGGATGCCCATCTTCTGAGGTGGACAGGAGAATCTGGTGATTAACGGTGTCCAAAAGCAGCAGACAAGTCCAGCAAAATGAGAACTGAGGATTTTGAAGCTGCTCTTGCCAGTGCAGGGGCTTCAGTAACCGGGAAGCAGGAGTATCTCAGTTGAGTGGCCACTTTTGGCCAGATTGGTTGCTGTCCAGGAGGTTGTTCTGTACAAGAAACATAGAGAGCTGGTTGAACACAGCTGTTGAAGGTCTTTGCAATGAATGGAAGAAGGGATACCGGTCTGTAGTTTTCTAGTGCTGGATTTAGAGATGGTTTCTTCAGCAGTGGGCTTACCCGAGCCTGCTTAAAATGCTGGGAAATGTTCCAGAGTGAAGAGAGGAGTTGATAATGTGAGTAAGTGAAGGTATGACTGAAGAAGAAATGGTTGAAGGAGGTGAGTGGGTCGGATCCAGTGGGCAAGTAGTAGGATGGCAAAATTATTAGGATATTAAGTAAAGATTATGTTCCATGAAGATATTTTGTAAATTTTCACGAAATATATCAAAACTTAATTTTTGATTAGTAATATGCATTGCAGAACTTCATTTAGACAAATTTAAAGTGATTTTCTCAATGTTTAGATTTTTTGCCCTCAGATTCCAGATTTTCAAATAGTTGTATCTCAGCCAAATCATCCTTTCCTAACAGCTTATTTATTCAGCTTTTGGATGATGATAAATCTCAATTCAAAACTGACCCTTATGACTGGTTTTTTGTGGTCCAGGGTCACAAATCTGTTTTCTCCTCAGGTACATGCAGGTATCTTCACAGTGAACATTACTACATCACTCTCATCAGGTTCCATATCAACAACAAAATATATTTTGACTCCCATATATTGATATTTTGAGAAAATTCAGGTATTTTGAGAGTAGGATTATAAAAAAATATGTGCTAATATAAAATTAAATTAAGTAGCCTATATAAAATTGCTAAAAATAAATCTATCTATCACTACTTTTTTCTTAAGTACATAAAAAATCAAGTACTTTTGTACTTTCACTTGAGTTAAATTGAAAAAGGATACTTTTACTTTTACTGGGTATTATTTTATTATATTATTCTACTTTTACTCAAGTACTTGATTTGTGTACTTCGTCCAGCACTGGTCATTTAACTTAGGGCTGTCAATCAATTAAAATAAATAATTGGATTTATCTCATGATTATCATGAGTTAACTTCGTGAATTATCACAATTCAATCACACATTTCTGTCTGTTCTAAATGTACCTTAAATTATACTTTTGCCCCCAGTTTCCAGACAAGGCTTAAGCTAGTCCCAGACTAAAATACAAGTTTGAGCTGTCTCAACTGAAAATATCTTGCTCTGACATATCTTAAAATATGTCAGTGTCATTCTGTGTCAAGATGCACACCTGTAACATTTTCTTCTAAGGCATTTTTTGTAAAGTTGCTTAAATATCTTAATTTTAAGGCCTAGTCCTGGCTTAAGATATGACCCCGTTTGAAACCAGGCCTTCAAGTTTTTAATCTAATCAACAGGGCATGGACAAAATGGATGCTTTATGTAATATATGTTTATTATTAGTGAAACCATAGTTAACAGGCATGGAAGAGTAACATGTTTGTTTATAGGTCATAGATGTTTTTCAAAGAACTTGTTTATGTATATTAGACACAGAAAAAAAAAACAGAAATACACGTTCTTATTACTTCTCTTTCTTTGCACTGAGAATTTACTTACAGTAAACCTGTTTGTATTTCCGTAATTAATTTCTTCTGAACATGCAAAATGTACATTTATTATTTGTTATTACATTTGTTTGCCTCTCTGTGCCCATTCTGTGTATTTTGATGCAGCTAAATTCTCAAAACTGTTTTTATTGATATATTTGACTGTTTGTTGTCAGACAATGAGATGAATATGAAATAGTGACTGAAACCGGACCCATTAAGACTAACCAGCTCTCCCTTCCGAGATGTTAATCTGCACAAACATCCTGATTTATAATCGAGCCGTCGTCTGATAAAATCAAATAGGCTGCAGACAAGATAAAGGCAACAACTTTGTACTGTGATTTTGGCTATTCTGCATGTAAATGTGAAAGCACATATCTGTTTTGAACTGAAAGGCAGTTCCTTCTCAGCTCTCGCTGAACAGAGCAGACGCAGAGAGAGGTGCGCACGCGCTGGCAGAGAAACCCTGCGCTCGTGCGGCAGATCAGCTTCAGATGTAATATTTTAATTTGCTACAAGGGATAAAGAAGCATGTTTTCAACTCGGACACGCAGACGGTTGTCATGGTAATAAACACCGTAAACCGTTCACGTGTCCGCGCTTAATGCTTCCCATATGAAAAGCATTTAGGGGCCTGCTTTTGGGGGCCCAAGGCAGTCGCCTTACCCTGCCTAAGGGTTGTTTCTAACCAGCAAACACCGTAACGTAAGTTTTTTTTTTTTTTTTCACAATATTTTTTTATAATAGTGCTCTTATTATAACGTTATGTATATGACAGTAGGCTAGGTTATTAATGTTCTGCATTTTGATGACCAGTAGAATGAAGTATTTGTAGCAGGTTTTAATTAATGGGATTTAACTCATCATTTATGTTTCTATTTATATAGAACACGCATCGTCATTTATACAACATAACGTTATTCTAGTTAGGCTATCTGCACAAATGCCCCGAATGCATGTCTGCAGCTCAAAATGAACTCCTTTTGTGAACGGTTCTTCCACAGCAACTAAACTCTAAAATTCACAGCGTTTTATTATAATAGTGTTCTCATTATAATGTTATGTGTATGACAGTCCAGTCATAGTTATTAATATTATGCACTGTTGTTTGTCCTGCTCACACTGTGCGCTGAAGGAGATAATCACTGAAGCACTTTACTGCAGCGCAACTCAACCTAATGCATCTTATAGTTATATTATTTATCTCGTATATATTTAACCGGCTGAAATGGTTTGAAAATCACTTGTACCCTAACTGATTGTAAGAAAGCCAGTCTTTCACTCTGTCTGTGTCAGTTTAGTCTTGTTAAAGTTTTAAATCCCTGCCGCCAAGATATGCTCCTCTGTCGGTCTGGATTATAGAAGTGAAACTGAAATCTATTAGTGGTTGGATTTGATCACGCACGTTAAATTTTATTTAAAGCTTCTTTTTCAGATTCATTACAGCATTATCTTAATAGGCTGAATATAAACTTATTTGGAAAAACCCGTAGATGTGAAATCAGACATTTGAGCATTTATAGCCAAAATGGCATGATCATAACAGCCGAGAATATTCGTCTGTGAGATTGGTAGTGAATTGGACCCTCCTATCAAAGCATTGAATCGTCATTCCAGGGTCACCCCCAGTAATTCTGCCAGAATATAAATTAACCTTGTGTTAAAACCACTTTTAATTATGTACTAAATCCCACTGTTACAACCAGCCCACTGTGGACATACCTGGGCATGTAATGGCCACAATTCCATTACATAATGTGGGGCCCACGCTCCCTATTTCAGGCCAGTATTGGGCCCACAGATTTTTTGCCCACGCTGGAAAAGGCCGTTGTTTCATCTATCTATCTATCTATCTATCTATCTATCTATATATATATATATATATATATATATATATATATATATATATATATATATAATGTTAGGGCCATGAAGTATTATGTCTGCCATTTGGAATTTCTTTAAATTTCTAAATTAGCTTTTTTAAGGTACCTAATAAACGATTTTCACCCACACCCGCTGTCTCTCTGCATCAGTAAAGTTTTGTCCTTATTTTCCGGTGATCGGATGTTTTATAGGTGTTTTTTTTTCATTTTAAATTGAATTTGGCGCTTATTTATCGATGATCGCTCTACCGTTGATTTCGCCTCGCGTCGCGACGATGACGTCATCACCTGCGCGCTCACAACAGCCAACGTCGAGTCTCGTAGGGAGAGCAGTTCGCGGTACTTCACGTGTTTACATTATTGTAAAACCTAAATCACACTAACCGTTTATTTAGCAACATCCAAAGGGTAATTTCTGATATGTTTTCTTTCTGCGTCTGCTGACTAAAACATTTATCACAGAGCGACGAGCATGTGAGGGAAAAATGATCCGATCTGGAGAGTTTGTGTTTTTATATGTTCGTTTTATGATTGTTTGATGTTTGGGGTGATAAAGATGCTGGTACTGAATGCTCTTTATTATTAAAGGTTTTATAGTTTGTCAGTTTCTGGATATACTGAAAAGATAATCGTATTTTTTTAATAGAGCCGTTTTTTAGTATTTCAGCAAATATTCTTACTCAAACAATCAGTTTCTATCACAAGCACTCAGAATAAATGAGATGATCTGCTGCTCCTGAATGCCTGTTTAATGAGTGTTTATAGTCTGAGACCTATCAATATTATCAGCTGCTGAAAATCCTTTTTATTTCATGATAATAGATCATGTTTTCACCTCTTCATTATACTGATGACTTCAGATCTGTTCATTGAACATTAAGATCATTTTATTGCTGCCAAGACCAGAAAACAACACATCAGTTTTGTGACATTACAAGATGAAACTGTCACAACAGCATTTATTCAGAAATCTGATGAACCATGTTTCATATAAAAACACAAAACACTCAAATTAGCGGGTTGTTTCTTAATTTAAATTTTTTTTTTTTTTTAAGATTTAATCTTTCATTGTTTTATTTTTTACATTGTTTATATTTGGTTTCTTTTCTTTTTTCCCATTTCATAAAAAAATATTGTTTATTAATTAATTTAGGGGCAAAATATCTGGATAAAATCTTCAAGAGATTCCAAAACAGGGACTATGTTTGTGCTTTTATTTTATGTTTTGTTCAAAGAGTTTTCCGAAGTTGTGCTGGGTTAATTTTTTTTATATAAAATAAAATTTATTTTAAACTTAGGTAGAATTTGCAGTTAGTATAAAATGCTGTAAAATTCTTGACAGAACTTTTCTGATACATGGATGATAGGTAAAATTTAGAGTTTAAAATGTGTGAATTAATATAAAAAAGTAAATAACGGTTTATAATTGATTTTTGACAATTCCAGCTCCTCCCCACTGCCGGTGAAGCTCCTCCCAAACAAGCACACCTTCAAGGTTCCCTCCCACAACAAACACACCTTCAGGAAGCTCCCCCACTGCAGTTCATCCAAAATTCTGGGAATATTCCCATCCAGTCACAAAGGAAGGCGAGCATCAACAGGAAGAAAGATAAACTGCAGAGACAGAGGTTTTGAAGGACAGAGAAAATTGAGAGATCCCAGAACCCAGAATTAAAACACACCTGAAGGAACAAAAGGTTGTTGTTTTTCTTCATCCTTCACGGCTAAAGAACAAAAGGTTTATAAAAGGTTTGGAAGCAGTTTTATATTTTTGTTGCAGTAAAAAAGGCAAACCTGTACAGGGAATTTTGAAACAGAAAAAATAAGGAACACTTTAAAAAAAAAAAACTGGGTAATTTAAAATAAAAAATAAATTATGTTGGGAAATTGTGTAGTTGGGAAAGTTTCTGGGTCAAATTAAGGTCATATAAAAAAAAATGAATCAAAATTATATATATATATATAAAAAAAAAAAATAAGAAGAAGAAAGATCTGCATTTTCTGTTTGAGGTATTGACGAAATTGACCAGAAAATAAAAAGCTGGTTTTTTAATCAATAGGATTTATTCCTATTTAATCCTTTCTTTTTATACAGCATAATGTTAATATTACAATAAAATATCTGCACCAAAAGCCCTTCCGCAACAATGTGCCGAAACATGGAACTTAAACCCAAAAAAAATTCCACAGCTTTATTTTTTAAAGAAATGGGCGATAAATAGATTTTATCATTTTTAAGTAGCTTACATCGACCGGTTTGAATGGTCGGTTTTTTTTTTTTAACATCCCCCGGCGCCTCCACCCAGGGCTTGAATTTGGGGGGTTCAACCCCCAAGCCTTTTTGCCAATAAGAGAACATGCTGGAGTGGGAGATGTTTTCCCGGGAAATGAAAAGACGGCAGCACAAGCACAACCCCAAAAAAGCAACCCCAACGGTAACTTTGCTTGTGCTGCCGTTTCCTTTTTTTTGGCTCAAGCAGGCGGTACATTTGATGATATGATAATTCAGTCAATACAGATATTTCATAAAAACATTAAAAAACAAGCAGGGCTATAAAATAACTGGTTAAAAAAACTCACACAAGGGTCTACACCGGACACAGTTGGGATCCAACAAAAAAGACAAAGCACCCAATTGATGTTGTCTACAAGATCAAATATCCCCATCAAACTGTTTCCTCTTTATTGCCGAAATTACCTTACCACATTCAAATGGATTCACAACTGTAGTGTGGTGTCACCTTCTTTAAGCACCAGCCAGACAACCTGACTTTTTTCTTCTTCAATCCAGCCATCCCAGTCCAAATCCGGAATTCCCCCTTAAGGGAAATTCCCAGGCAAACCCCATGAACCACTATTTATTTTGGATGAGAAAAGGGGAAAAAAAAGAACCTTTTTTTCCTTTAATTGGGGCTTCCCATCCCTGCCACATTTGGGTCTGTCGGATGCAGAGCCTCCCCAACCCACACAACTTCCTTTTCTATTTTGGCCGGGGAGGTTTACCCAATTCGGCTTTGTCCCACAACTCGGAGCTTCCCAAAACAACCTTAACCTTTCCCCTTTTAATTGGTGGACCACCCATCTGGCCCGGGGGTGAAACCTTCCCCACCGGATGCCCAGAGCCTCCGGGTGAAAACCTTACCTTTTTATTCCACGGAAGCCCAGGGCTTACCCGTTCGATTCGGTGTGCTCCCTTCGGACGGGAGGCAATACAGGCTAGACAACCTTATTTTTTCCTTCTTGGCCAAGCGAACCATCCAAATTAAAGTACCAAGCCCCTGGCGGGGGAGGCCCCGTTTCCCAAGATCGGGTGAGGCGGCCTCCATCCCATAGGAAGGGAGCCTCCCACCAAATCCCGGTGAGAGCCTCCCAGCTAAACAACCTTAACTTTCCTTTTTGGTGGGAGGCTTACCCATTTTGGATGCCAGGGTTTGAGCTCCCATCAGAGGGGTTTCCTCCGGCTAGATAATTATCTTTTCCATCCTTTGGGAGGGCTTCCCTTTCATAGGGTTTGAGCTCCCATCACCTTGGGAGGCCCTCCTGGCCAGACAACCTTACCTTTTCCATTTTAAGGTCGAAACTGATCTATCCAAATGGGGTAAAAGCCCCGAGGGAGCCTTTCCTTTCAATCTATGGTTGCCGAGGGCTCACCCGTCCGATGCTGTAATTATCAAGCCCCCCATCGGACTTTCGGGAGCCTCAAGACACAAACTTACCTTTTCCATTTCTATATGCCGAGGCTTTAATGTCTAAGCCGTGAGTATCGAAACCCCCATCAGATGTTCGGGAGAACCTTCCGGCCCACAAACTTACCTTTTCCACCCTATGGCCTGCGGCCACCCAGCCCGAAACAGTGAAGGGACCTTCCGGGTTTGGATGCTGCGGAGGCCTCCGGCCCGCTAACCACCATAACCTTTCCGCCTTAGATCCGGAGGCTTACCGTTCGTGCCATGAGTACAAGCTCCCGGTCGGCCAGAAGAGCCCGGCTGGGACAATCCACCTTTTCCATTTTCTGGCAGCCGAGGGCGCGGTTGTGGTTCCTCCCGTCGGCCGGGTAGTCCTCCCTGACGGACAATCTTTACCTTTCCATTCCTAATTGGCCAGGAACTTACCCCCAACGCTTGTGAGCTCCCGTTGAGCACTTTCGAGCCCTACCGACCGGGTTACCAAGTGATTGATACCTTGTGCACCCAAAAGTTAAACTTTACCATTTAATTTAATTCAATTTGAATTGGTGCTGTTCTGCCACCCAACCGCCATTATGATCAAAACATTTTGTTTTTTTTAATGGATATTGGGCGCCGAGGTGGGCTATAACAAATAATAATTTGGATTCCAAATACATTCCGAATAAGAAAAATTTGATTTTGGCCGGAAAGAGACCCAAGCTTGGTTTTCAGTTTTGTTTTAGCCTAAATTAAATTCTTTGGTCATTTATGTTGCTATAACTTCTTATAGGCTTTTTTTTTATTCTTGTTCTTTTTTTAAATAGGCTACTGTTAATTGGGAAAGGATTGGTTGTGGGTGAGGGGAACAAAATAGCATAGCCATGTATACAGTTTTTTTATTTTCTATCATTTTGAAACCGGGTAAGGCCTATTTCTGAATGAAATAAAAAATCGACATTAATTACTAAAGCTTAAGTTTTTTTTCTAAGAAAACAATGGCGGAGTTTATTTTAAAAAATGTAGCAAACCTTTTAAAATATTTTGATAAAATTACTGAAAAAAAAAACAAACTTTTTTAAACCGTTTATCTGATTGTATTAACCTAAAATTTGAAACATGAAGAACACAAGCAACCAGGGGAAATGGTTGAGTTAAAACTTTACCTTGCTAAAGGCACAGATGTCCGGACCATGGAGTCTCTGACAATCCACAGTGTTGCACAATCCTTATGTGTCAACATAGAAGTGATATGAAAGCCAAGGTTTTCTGGAATAAAGGAGACTAGTTGATGCCATGTAGATAGAAGGAAAGCTTAGATTTACTTGGACACCCCATCCCCTCCAAGATACCTTGACAGACTTTCCTGAGAGGGTAAATCAAAACCACTGGGGAGGCCCCCTGAGATTTCTTTGCCCAATAATAATTAATTATATTTTTACTTTTTATGGCGCTTTTCCGGGAACTAAAGCACTTTACATGGGAGGGGCCCTCCTCCACCACCACCAAATCCACCTGGATGAAAGGATGGCGCCATATTGTCTTAAATCACCCACCACACTAAGCTTTTGGTGGAGGGAAAGAGAGTAAAAAGCCAGCCGGCCTGACCCATGATGGAATTTAGGCCAATGGGTGGGAATTTATGTTGGGTTACACCCTGAACTTTTAAAGAACATCCTGGGATTTTTAAATGACCACAGAAGAGTCATGAAAGTAATTTTCTATACCCAAAAATAGATGAATGTAACTCACACCCCTTGCCTCATTTATTATACACAGATTTTTGAATATGGAAATTAGCCCCCACCCTAAGTCCACACAGCCAGCCTTAACGTGGGCCTCCTGATCTAAGAAACTGAACTGAATAAATGCATACAATGGAAGAAAAGGGAAATATTGGTTTAATTAAAACCCAAATGTGTTTTGAACAATAAATAAGATGGTATCTCAAAATAAGCTAGGAAAATGATGGCTATCTTGAGGTAAAATTATCCTTGAAACCATCCAAGCCAAAACGAAATTTAACTGAAATAAAACTATGTTTTAATTTGGGGCGCTACAGTGGATACTTAAAAATTTGTTAAATTTACCCTTACTTGGCTTTGTCCTCAAAATGCCTTAAAGACTAAAATGCAGCCGAAGGGAGATTCTAACCTGCCCGCCAGCAAATGTCTGGGGACCTCTGGGATGTCAATTGCGGGAGAAGTGCGCCTGCATCAGATGGAATCCCCTTGACGTTGTAAATGAGTGAAAATGGTGTGACCCCTTTAAAGACTCGTGCTTCCGGGTTGAACTGTTGATTTGCATTGCTGTGGGTTTGGAGTGTTACATTAAATAAAATTGTTTATATTTTTCTTTGCCCTTTTAAAGTAATTTTTCTTTATTAAGTAACCGCTTTTCAAACCATGTTTCTGTGACTGCTTTAGGAAACCAAGGTTTTAAGGAAAAAAAATACCCAGCAATGGTGTTTATAAATTGATGGTCCACATGGTTTGTCCTAAAACATATTAAAAACACCACATTGAACAAATAAGCAAAGCATAAAGACTTACTTTTTTGGGTTTTAAAAGGCTTTGGGTAGTTTGTCAGATTTTGATTTGTTGTAATAGAAAAAATTTTCATCTTTGCAAAATATAGTTGGACGGTAAATAATAAGAGCACTTTTAAACTTGTGGAGTTGATCTCCCCTTCCAATGTTTCACCATAGAAAACATGGGATTTTCCCTATAATGTTTTAAACATAAGGGAAGATCAATGTATTTCATTCATGGGGAAAGTATCCGTGATTTACTGAACATTAAAACATTTTACTTTAATTTCAGAATTAACCAAAGATATTGAGGAGGACAAAGAACGGAAGAGGAGGGGAAAACATCATGTCAAAACTGGAAAAAAAACCTTTGAGTCCTTCCTCAAAACCAAACAAGAAAGATTTTAAGAAAATAAAGAGGAGAAAATCGTTCACCTTTTAAGTGGGAGAGAGTTTGAAAACAAACAGGTCTAAGTGATTCAACATGAGAGTTTCATCAGGGAGAAATTTTAACATGTAAACAATGGGAAAAAAACATTTTTGTGGCTTCAGCCCGAAGAATCACCTGATGGTTCATTTAAAGGAGAAACCCATTCTGCATTGGAAAGAGTTTTTCACTTCTAAATAATTTAAACTCATCAGAAAAAACACTGGTGTGAGAGATTATATGTGCTTTGAGGTGTGAAAAAGACTTTTATTTTTAATCTAACAAATTTGAAACGGCACCAGAGGATCCACACTGGAAAACCTTACAAGGTGTTCAACACTGCGACAAAGAGAATTCATTCAGAATCACTGGAAAGCACATGAGAGGATTCACACCGAGGAACCAGACCTTACCGGTAATCCATTGGTATGAGTTTCCAAAAAAACTCAACTTAAGGACATGGAGTTCCACTGGAAGAAACCGTTCACATGTGGCCCAGTGTGGGAAGAGTTTTTTAAAAATCAACAAAGCTAAGGACACATGAAGATCCACACTGGAGAGAAACTGGCATGAATGGTAATGTGGAAAACCATTTTTGTGGGATTCAGGCCTAAGGAGTCCCTGGTCTCTTTAAAGGAGAAACCCATTCATATTTCTTTGTGTGGAAAAAGAAATTTTCAAACCTGCAAGAATTTAAAACTACAATCAGAAGAACCACATGGATGGAAGAATATATTTTTGGTGGAAGACTTTTTTTACATCTACGAACTGAAAACCCAAGAAAGGATCCACAATTGGAAAGAAACCTTTCATGTGTTCACACTGTGACCAGAATTCAATCAATCAAAACCTGAAAAGACATGAGAAGATCCACACTGGAGAAACCACACATGTGATCAGTGTGGGAAGAGTTTTAGACATAAAGATCAACTTAAGGTGCACAAGGTTCAACGGGAGAAACCATATCACTGCACTTTGCATGTGGGAAGAGTTTTGCTTTCGTTAATTTCTTTACATAAGCATACAAAAAAAATTACAGTAAATAGATTATCTTCAGATCCAGCATTTTCAGGTCTGACACCACATATCAAGACATGACACAATAATGTGTTGATCTATACATTTTGCTTCTGTACAAATCGTCCTAATCAGCATAACAATTGACAGGGAAAAAAAACATCATGTTAATTTCTATACTGCAAATGTATCACCTCTAGTTTGTTTGCTCCTCTATGAAGGAAGGTGTATTTGTATTGGTTTTTTTTTTTTTTTTTTTTGGTACAGTGCAGGATGACAGTAAAAACTGATTTCCAGAGTTAATGAGGTTTTCGGTTTCTGAGATTTTAGGTGTCAGTGGGATCAGCATGAATATTGAACATGAATATTCATGCATTTCGGACATGCATGTGGAACTGAGCTTTTATTTCACCAGGTTAGTTTGCAGGTTTAACAGAACATTTCAAAAACAACTATTTCATAGTTCCACAGCCTTATGCCTAAACTTTTCATCATTTCACAAAGTTTAGTCTTATGGTAACACTTCAATACAGGATGCAAAATATGCATTCATTCATGCTTAACAGATAATCACAAGTTAATGTATAACTCATTGAAGAACTAAACCATTTATTAATGATTACTACATTAGCAACTAATTAACATTCTATGATTCATGGATTAAGAAATAAATTATTAGTTAAATGTTATAGTTATACAAAGAAAAGGTGTATTATGGTTCTGCTTGGTACCAACATGTGGGCATATTGGGAAATGAAACCGCTGGATGAATTGGCAAAAGATCCTTTTAAAAAGGAAGAAGTAGATGTTAATGTTGCTTTAAGTAAAGGTGAAGTTTAAACTATAATTATGGAAAATATTTTAAAGGATTGGCAAGAAATATGGGACTCAGATAATAAGGGGAGGCATTTATTTAATATTAAAAGAATGTTTATAAATTAAACACTAGTGCTAGATACAGGAGTGAACAAGTCTTAAGGATAAGACTTCGACAACCAGGACTGAATGATCACTATTACTGGTGCACATCAGAATGGTTTCTGTGTATGTGGGAAGAAAGAAACAATTAGTATGTAATATACATTGTAAAAAAAAATAAAATAAATCTCTAATCCAGTTGGTCTCTGGAACTGCCAGTCTGCTGTTAACAATGCAGAATTTATTTCTTCTATTGCTACAATTCCGGTCCAACCTCATTGCCCAACTGAGACTTGGATCAAACCCGAAGACACTGCTACTCCCCCACCCTCTCCACTAATTTCCTTTTTCCCCACACCCCTCGCCGATGTGGGTGGAGGTACTGGTCTCCTATCTCAAATGAATAGAAATTTGATCTTCAACCATCTCTTAAAGCCAACAGTTCATTTTGAATCACGTCAATTACTATTACCCCCCTATTAAAATCCACTTTGTGGTCATTTATCATCCCCCCAGGTCAACTGGGAACTTCTTGGAGTTGGATGTGTTACTATAAACTTCCTGAGGATGGTACTCTTCTGCACTGCTCGGTGACTTCAACATCCACCAGATAAACCCCAGGCTGCTGACTCCAACACTCTGCTCGCCCCATTTGATCGCCAGCATCTACCACAGCTACTCACAAATCAGGGCAATAACTGGACCTCATTTACACGCCTGTTGCTCCATGGACAACACTTTAGTTACTCCACTGCCACCTCAGACCACTTCCTCATAACTAACATCACACTTACTCCTGACACAGCACACACTCCTCTGCAGGTCAACTTTCACCCAACCCACTCCACTCTCCCTCTCACCCATCCTCCTATGGTTTCATCCCTCACCTTTACTCAAGTTTTCAGCACTGGACACGAACAGTGCTATGACACTCTTTGCTAACTCTTGCTTGGACAACTTTGCCCACTGTCTCAGACCAGACCACTTACCCCCCCTCTGCCCTGTCCGGACTCTCTGTAAATCACTCTAAACTCAGGGCTGCAAGAGGAAATGGCATAAATCAAGAAACTCTACTGACCTCAGTGTGTATCCAGTTCCTCTCTTCTTCTTGCAAGTGTCTTCACTGCTAAAACATCATACTACCGACAAAATTGACAACTGTTCTGACCTGCACTTTTCTAAATTTTCTCTTTCCTTTGTTCCCTCCTCCTTCATTGACTCTTACAGCCATGACTTTGCAGTTTTCTTCACAAATAAGACAAAAACCATCAGTAACAAATTCTCCCACCACAGACTGATGTAACTTCATTAAAGACTAATACACACTCTCCTCCTTCTCTTCAATCTCAGGATGGACGTTCCAAACTTATCCTTTCCAATCATTCTACTACTTGTCCATTGATCCTATCCCACTTCACCTCCTTCAGGCCATTTCTTCTTCAGTCATACCTTCCTTACTCACTTATCAGCACCTCTTTTCACTCTGGTACATTTCCCTCAGGTTTAAGCAGGCCTAGGGTAAAGCCCACTGCTTAAGAAACCATCTAAATCCAGCACTTTTAGAAAACTACAGACCGGTATCCCTTCTTCCATTTATTGCAAAGTCACTGAGTTATTTGTGTTCAACCAACTCTCTTGTTTAGGGCAACCAACTACTTCAAAGCAGCCACTCAACTGGACTGCACTGCTCTGGTTACTGAAGCCCCTGTGACTGGCAAGAACAGCTTCCAAATCCCTCAGTACTCATCTTGCTGGATCTGTCTGCTGCTTCACAGCAGTTAATCACCAGATTCACTGTCCACCTAAGAAGGCGGCATCTCTGGAACCACACTCCTGTGGTTTAAGTTCTACCTCTCAGGTAGATCCCTTCCAGTCTGTCTTGGAGGGAGGGGTGGAGGTTTCTGTCACTACTTTGCTTCTGGGTTCCTCAGGCTCAGTGCTTGGACGCCTTCTTCTCCATCTACATGCGCATTAGGATCTGGCATTTTAGAAGAATGGCTTTTCCTATCACTAGGATTGGGTACCAAGATGGAACCGGTATGAACCGAACCAAATCCAGACGATTGTGCCTCTTAAATGCCCTGGCGATCGTTTGAAATTTGTCCTGGTCCTCCAAAATGTCATGAAGCAGTGGTCAGCTAGGCTTTTTTAAGCGGGCTATGCATTTAGCTCCATAAACTGAACACAAAAACTGCCACAGAGTCAGTCCCTTAAATTTCATATGAAAGGCGCAGACCTGTTTCCTCTCGTCTTTCAGCCTTCTTCAATCCCAGACCGTGGCCGAGCATGAAGCGACTCAAACAGAAACAGAGGGACACAAGGTGTGTTTCGACAGATTGTTGAATATCTGTATCAGTGCAGTTCTTTTGTCCAAATACAGTTTACAAAGGTCACGAGGGAGCAATCAGTTTCCCATCTACTGTAAGTTCACTCTTCACTCTCATCACACCACAGCTGTTTCCTCCAGCGAAAATCCCAAACACATATGAACGCCAAACTTTAATTATACTTATTTATAGAGCTAACGATAAATCGATTTTATCGATTAACTGAATGTGTGGTTTACATCGGTTTGTTTGAATGAAAATCGGTTTTCTTTGCATCCACCAACGCTCCACTCAGGGTCCCCGTTGTTCCGATTGGGCTCAACCCTCCTCCCGTAGCTTATAAAGACATGCTGCCGAGAAAGTATGTTTCTCCGGGCCGGAGTAGGCGGTGTGATTTTGACTGGAGCGAGGCGGGTTTTAAAAGTCAGAGCGTCGTGTTTCACTCGCCCAAGAGCACCCAGCAACGCGCTCCATCACGAAGTACAATTCAGCCTACGCCCATAATATAACTGCATATTTTGAATAATTCACATGTTAAACATATTTAGCTATAGCTTGATACAGATGAATCTCTCAAATGAAGATTATAATGAGCAGAATAACCGAGGGAAGTTATAGGCTAGTTCTCAAGGAGTTTGTCTTTTCTTTTTACTGAATATTTTCGGTTAAAGCATGATTTAAACAGAGACAGCAAATTACATGTAACTGCATAATGCATTCAAACAAATGTAATCTTACAATACTTCATCTTTATCTGATTTGAAATCTGTAAATGATTGATCTGTAGATAAATGAACTGTATTTCATTACAAACAAAATTTGAGGAAAGCAGCAATTATACTTTAATGCTGACAATGTTATTAGTTTGGCATGTGGTGGAAAAAAAGTTTGCACACAATAGCCTAAAGCCATTTGAAACTCTACTGTTATTTTATTTACTTTTATTTTAATATAGGCTATGTTATTAAATACATTTCAAACATACTGAAATACTTTAGGCCGAGAGCGGTCGGGTTTCTGGTATCAGTGGTTGGAGTGATTATTAAAATCTCGGGCAGGGAAATAGTTCCACTCCACTCCACTCCACATCCCGCTAACAGTGAGAGAGTTTTCTACAAAATGAACAAGACCCAGCAGCACAACACAACATATTCCGCCAAAAGCAACCCGCAGCAATGCTCATTTGCACGCTCACCAAGCTTTACTTTTGTGGCTCGATGGCAGTAAATAATACGATGATATGATCAAGGCAGGTCATACAGATATTTAATAAAAAAATTAAAAACAACGGGCTGTAACATAACCCATTTAAAACGCGTCAATTCCACCGCTGAGTGTGGACCGCAAAGACAATAGAACCCGATGTTGTCAAACTGGGCACGGCGTGATGGAACGATCCCATAGTAAACGGTGTCCTTCTATTAGACAAAATGTTCTGACACCGTCAGATGATTTGCAACTGAGTGAGTCAAGTTTAGACCAGATTTTAGCACGGGGAAGCGCAATCGGCGTCCAGTGTAGACACCAGTTAGACAGTGTCTGCTCTAACTAATTTATTAATGAAAAAAACTCACTGCAGATTTCCAATTTTAATTTTGCACCAGTTCTTACGCAAAATGGATGATTATATGCATGATGGTATATTAAATAAAAATTTTAAAATCATCTTCTCGATAAATTTGACTGGTAAATAATAAATAATGTTATATTAAAGGTGTTTTGAACAATTTTTGTCATTTTGAATATTGTAGGGGAAAAAAAATGTTTAAATAGTAAATGGTTTTAATGAAAAAAAGGGATTTTATTTTTTAGGAACCATATCACCTACTTTTATTTATATACTAAATTAATATACTTACTTTATACATAACTACTGCAAAAGGTCTTATGCACATTAGTATTTTCCAAACCAGATTTGTTGCCATTGTATATCTTTTGCTTGTAGTAATAAAAATATCAGTTTACATTTCAACGTTCATTTTGTACAGTGGCTCAGGAGCTCAAAAGCCAAATGAAATAACACCTGCAAATAAAAAACAACTTCAATTTGACAACCACGTGTGCTGCAAATCTCAAACACAAAAAAAAAAAAAAAAAGAAACAAGGTGCACATAAATACAGCACTAAATTAAACAACTTCAATATTTGATAACATACGTGAAAATGCTCACAACTCAACCAATAAAAGCACTGCAAAATCCTAAAATAAAATTCTTTATTTGCTTGTGTTCTGGGTATTTGCAGTCGCGTTATGTTGTGTTGGAGATTTAGCGGTGGTGTTGTCAAATTGTGAATATGTTCTTGATTGTTACTTTCTATTTGCATTTGTTTTCTGAAGTGGCAGCGTGAGCTCTCTCAACCGTAATTTTGCCATTAATTTTAATAATAATCTAATGAGATTTTTGAATGCACAATCACTCTGAAACAGCCGTTCTCCCGAGATCTGATCTCACCCATCATTGAATCTGTCTGTGATTACATGAAAAGCAGTAAACTGAGAACTATCTAAATCCAGAAGAACGTGGTGGATCTCCAAGATGCTTGAAGAAACCTTCTGAAAGCTGCCTGAAAAAAATGTGCAAGTACTAATGTGCCTAAGACGTTGACAGTACTGTACTTAACAAACAACATTTTTGCTTACTTTATAAAGAATGACCATGTCATTCACAGAACTGAAATTAAGACGGACAGACAGCACCATTTTAACTAAATATCAAGTGATTGACAGAAACAGTAGAAACATGTGGTTTGTATTAAATAATGACCAGATCGTGAAATACATTTATTAGCCTTAGAGTAATGGAAGCACAACGGAAATGAAGCATCCAAGGAGCGAGAAAGCTATGGATTTATTTTAAATATTTTTAATGTTCTTTAATGTTACCATTTTTTCTTTTTTTCTTTTTTTAAATCCGGTTCAAGCACCATTTAGGCATGGTACCGTTTTAAAAGTATCGATATGGCACTGTTATCGTAAAAAAAAACAATTGATACCCAACCCTACCACACTGTATGCTGATGACAACTCAGCTCTCCTTCATTCCAAGCAGATGATCCGACGGTAGCTGCTGCATTGCAGCCTGTCTGAGTGACATTTCAAGCTGGATGAATGACCATCACTTTCAGCTCAACCTTTAAGACAGAACTGCTTGTGGTCCAGCTACCATCGTTTATCACAACTTCTCTATACAGCTGGTTCTTCAACCATAACTCCTTCCAGGACAGCCAGAAACCTAGGTTGGATCATCATTGCTTCACAGACCATATTTCTCCAATGACTTCGGTCCTGCAGATTTGCTTATACAACATTAGTAAGATTAGACCCTTCCGTCAGGCAAGCCACCCAACTTCTTGTTCAAGCTCTCTCCAGACTGGACTATTGTAATGCTCTCCTGGTGGCCCTTCCTGCATGTACTATCAAGCCTCTGCACTGATCCAGAATGCCAGCGAGGGTTGTCTTCAAGGAGGCAAAAAAAGCTACGTTCTCCTTTCTCATCAGGTTACACTGTCTACCAGTAGCCTTACCAAATTCAAGGTACTGATGCTTGCCTACAAAACCACCACTGGCACGGGCCAACCCTAAACTCACTAGTTCAATCCTAGCACCCTCCAGAAGTTTGGCTTCTGCAAGTGACGGCCTTGTGGTGCCATCCCAAAGAGGTTCAAAATCACTCTCCGCACACATTCTGGACTGTGACCAGCTGGTGGAATGACCTCATCTCAATTGAACAGCTGAGTCTTTACTCATTTTCAAAAAAAAACATCTAAAGACACATCTTTTAGCCCGCCGACCAACTAATGCTTACATTTTCTTTCTCTATTCTATTCTATTATTGGAAAAAAAAACATAGTTATCGGTACTGTGCTAGGCAGAACTGAGACGTCCTTACACTTGTATACTGTTGTTGTTCTCTCGTTAGTCTGAATGCTTCTATTGTTCTCATTTGTAAGTTGCTTTAGATAAAAGCGCTCTAAATTCTAAATGTAAATGTAAAATAAGACAAAGAAAGAAATTAATCATATTCTTTAAAAGGGCAAGGTAAATAAAAATGGTCTTGTTAGATATGAGTTTAATAAAGATGTATTTCTGGTATGATATCTGTACTTTTGCTTGAGTATGGCTTTTCGGTGCTTTATACACCACTGGTGCAGGGTCAGAGAAACAAAATGGTAGAGGGGTGAATCCACAGGGACCATGATTGAAAACCACTGCATTTAAACATTCACAATGACTTTAACAGTATTGTTAGTTTTCCCTAATGGAAATCACAAGTCTGTCAACAGCCTCTGTTGGACTGATCTTAGTCTTCTTCCTCCCTGGAGCAGGAGATCACCTGCAGCTGGCGAAGACAGGCTCACTGTCCCAATTTGAATGAATAGAGTTTGGGGGAGGCAATTTAGATAAAAAAAAACAAAAAAATTCATGCCAAACATTTTCAGATCATTGTCCACCTGCTAATAAGAAAGACAAGAATTTCTGCTGTTGAAGTAAGAAGATAGCTTCATTGATGATCTTTCACTTGAATGCATCTCCAACTCTCAAGAATCTTGTTGGAATGTTTCAGATTGAACAGCGACCAAAGTCCTGATTTATCCAATGACAAAAGCATATTACAAGATTTCTAAGGTTACTTTTTCATCCTTTACCACAAAATGGATAGTGTTGTGTTGGACTAAGACATCGAATGTGCAAATGAGTGAACATAGTATTAAAGTAAATTGGAATTAAAGTAAAGTTGGTCATTGTTGGAAAGGAAGTGACATCAGCCAATGGGACCCATACCTCAGAATTGCGGTTTGCATTTAACCCATCCAAGTCGCGCCACAGTGAACACACACACACACACTGTGAACACACACCGGAGCAGTGGGCCATTTGCTGGGCCCAGGGGAGAGTTGGGGCGTCTTGCTCAAGGGCACCTCCATGGCATTGCCGCCCGGACTCAAACCCACAACCTTAGGTTAGAGTCAAACCCAACCACTAGGCCAGGACTTCCCTAAGTTTGTTTTGCATAATTAAGGTTTGACTTCTAAGTTGATCCGCTAATTAGTTTGCACTCAATTAACGTAGCAAAACAAGACCATTGTAAAGGTAACATACACAAGCCCTGTGGGCATACCTCGCAGGGCTGCCAATTAACCAAATGCGATTGTCATGACATTTTGTTAGTAAAGTGGTTCTGTAATCAGCACTAAATCAATCACGCTTTAGATGGAACAGCATTTACTACATATAGCGAGTTCACCGGAAAAGTTACAAAAAAAAAATAAGGACATTTTATTGCGCTGAATGAAATCAAAAAAATGGATAATGAAGCTTGTTTGATAACTTCTCAGTGAACTACGGGTTGGTGTAGAAAATGCTGTTCATCGAAGCATGGTATCACATTTAAATATTTTACCCAACTCACTTCATACGCTCGAAGTTGAAATAAATCCTTCTGTGAGATGAGGGCTTTTCACAGAATAAAGGCATAGTATTTCATGAATTTTAACAGTGATAAAGGCATTGATTGTAAATATATTCATTCAATTAAAATTATAATAATAAAACTCGGGATAAACCATATATTGTCATAATTGGGTTTTTATTAGTCGTTGAACCAATAAAAGCAATCTTCGTTTATCCAGCTACCAGGCATTTCCTGGGTTTCTTTCCCGAATATTTGGAGTTTTGGCGGCCCTCTGGGCCCTTTGGATGGAATTTATGTGACACAGAACCGGTTCACGTAAGATACACATTTGGTCCCAGCTTCAGTCAACGCGATTTGATTCCATTTGATTTAATGTGCAGCCCTAACCAAAAGCATAGTACCATACGTCATACATTTCTAAGCAGTAGCAAAGATTCAACTTATTTTAAGAGAAAGTCTTGAACGTACTATCCGGTTTTCAAATTTTTTCCGCCTTGATGAACATGAGGAAAGCTGTTGGTCAAGAAAAATGCTAATTATGCGTTTTAATATTAAAAAAGCCGGAGCGTTTTAAATCTATTTTCACCCCGAAATGTTAACATTACATCAATGTGAAACGGTTAATTTTAAGTTATAGACTAATTGGATGAAACATGCACCGCCAAACAGGTTCATAGTGGGTTAAGTTCATAGTCATATGGCCGAAAATATGTTTAGCAAAAGTTTTTTGTTGATTATCGATCAATTTTCTCGTAATATTAACAGAAAAGAGTAACCAATATATTTCATTTAAATTCTCAGACCATTCAAAGCTTTGGGTTCAATGTCCACAAAAAAATAAACAAAAAAAAAAAATAACCTGAGCTTTCCCTTGATTGCTGCTCAATTAAACAGGGTTTATGGGAACCATCAAAACAAAATTGGAAAAAAAATTAATTCAATGTTTTATTTTGGCAACAAAATAACATGAGGCCCAAGAAAAATATAGATGTGTGTTATTTTGCAATTTATCCAAAACAGTTGAAAATGACAGAAATTAATTTATTATCCAAGATTTTAAATATAAGAAAAACTTACATTTAAACTGCTAACTAAAAAAAATTATTCTTACCTCAATTTGGAACAAGTGATCAGCAAATGGCCCGAATCCGTTTGGTCTGTATTTTGAAAAGAAATAATGTTAGCATTGGCTGTTGAAAACATACATACATACATACAATATTATTCGTGGGAAAATGGAAACAAAACAGAAAAATTTCAATTTAAGTGGTTATAAAATATTATACCCCAAAAGGAAATAATTTCAAGGACCGAAATTGATCAACTTCACCAGGTCAACTTAACTCGCAATACACTGACTCGACCACTGATATACACTGCAAGTGTTAATGCCAATCAAATCAACACATTGGAATCCAACTTTTAACTTTGATAAATGAACACTTGAAAACAACACTGATATTTTGCTGTGGAATGATGTAAAACTGCTTATGAGACATTTATCAGAGTTACAAGAGATGTTCAGATTCCAAGGCGTCTTACAGATGTACTGGTTGTCTGGGTAGTTGAGTTGCAGATAAAATTAACTTTATTACTGTCATTCATAATGTCAAAATATAATAAATAAAAAAATAAATATATATTAGAGTGGAAATGGCTAATAAGCCTGTAAGTACTTCCGACCATTACCAGTGATATGTATTTTAATTTTAATGGTGCTTTCCTGATTGGAAACTTTAAGCTTTATAAATGGAGGCAACCTCATGAAGGATAACAAAAATGTCATCACATTAAAATCTTTCAAATTTGGTAATACTTAAAAGCTTTAAGTGCTGGGAATATTGGTGAATTTAAAATAACCTGAAAACATTAGATACTCGCCAAGTTGTTCCAGTTTTACTGTTAAATCCATGGTGGTTTACAATCAGTAAACACCTGAGCAGCTCACAAGACCATAGACTGTAAAAAATGATATTACCCTGGCCTCCTGTTCCTTCCACTTAATAAAAGGTGAAGCCAAGCACCTCAGTATGGCTGCCATCCAGAGAACAATGACCATTTGGACAGAGTCTGGAGTAGGGTGAGGGGAGCCCGGCATCTAACTCCCCGCCAAACTCCGCAGACCCAACCTAACCCACACACCCGTTTTATGCATCAAATACAGCTAAAACAAATTGTCCAAAAAACGAACAATTAAATATAATATCACCATGCTAAAACTACCTTTAATGACCAAAACCATCTTTCAGAAAATCTATGAAACAAAAGGTGATTTTTTTTTCTTAAGTCCCATTCGTTTTATGGATTGGCAGGGTTATGACCTGTACTGCAGCCACACCAGGGGTGATCAAGAGCTCGTAGCTTCACTCAGGCACACCCACATGAGACTGACGCTGGCTGAGCGCATAAGTGGATGACGTCAGATTAACGGTAGATCATAATATATGTAGTGGTGATATAATAAATATATATATATATATATATATATATATATATATATATATATATATTATATATATATATATAAATGATGGAAATACAGTCAGTGACAATAAAACTTATTGATGAAATATATAAGATAACATATTAACGAAAAGGTAACATTTACTCAATGATTATGCAACAAAAAAAAATAAATAAAAAATAATTTAAAATTAACTTTAAAGGTAGTTCATCCAAATATTATAATGTCATTAATGACTCACCTCATGTCGTTCCAAACCCCGTGAGACCTCCGTTCCGGAACACAGTATAAGAATTTTAGATTTAGTCCAGAGCTCTGTCCTCCATTGAGAATAAGTAACGGTATTGTCCCACGTCCAGAAAGGTAATAAAAACATCAAAGTGTCCATGTGACATCAGAGGGTCCGTGAATTGGTTGAAGCATCAAATACATTTTGTCCAAAAAACAAAATCAAGGTGCAGTAATATGTAATTTATTCAGAGGAATATAGAAACAGAAACTTACAAATCATATCTTGAAATAAAACTTTTAATAATAATAACCATCTTCAAATATAGAAAATACAAATCAACTGTTAGTAATTTAATAACAATCCATTTATGACGGATTGAACCCATCTAGTATTAATAAAACATTAGTGAAACTGTAACCAAAACATAAACAATTATTCTGTCAGCATCAAAAAAGTATTTGAATTATCCCAATCAGAAGTATCTAAATTAGATAAAATTAAATAGAATAAAACCTGTATCAGTATCCAAAGTAAAAAATATAAAGTATCAAATTATTAAAGTATCTGAATTGAATAAAACCTAGTAAAAGTTCTAAAGTCTGAGTCTATGAGTGTTTGAGTGAAGCCAAGAAAGAGGAAGTGAAAGCTTGAGAAGATAGAGAGACCAGAGAGTCTCTAGAAGAGTCATAGGCCTCCTCTTATATACCACTGTTTCAGAAGAAGTCATCTAAAACATAGAAGGACTATAATTAACAATACATCCTGACCTTCAAAAAATAGCCTAGTCTGCGCCTCGGTTTTGACCTCTTCTCTTCTGAGATCTAAAATATCAAACTAACTGATAGTTCTTGGAAATACTGGCACAAAAGAACAAAGTCATACTGTGGTAACTCTCTTATAGAAACAGACTCACGCTGACTAAGCGTTAGAAATACTTATGTACATAACTCTGGAATTACAATGAAGATATTCCACAAAGCTACCTAAAGACATTTTTGAATATATATATATATATATATATATATATAATATAGTATATATATATATATATATATATATATATATATATAAATATAAATGAAAATGTATTGTTATATATAGAGACATATCATTACCATGGAATATTTTTGAACATTTCAAATGAACCATCATATGAGTAAGATAACATTTTGAATATGTGGACTCCATCTCACCACTGAATAAATGTCACTTACTCGACCACTGATGTTTGAATAGAGAAACATAGACTATGGCCATTTGGAATTATTATTAGGAATTTCACTTTTATATTTATCAGCTTTACATAATATAAACAGAGAGCTTCTTAAAACTGAAGACAGTTGACAGACTTGTGTTCTTAGCTAAAAAAACTTCTAGCATTTTTAAAAATAAAAATACTTATCCCAGTTTCTTGTCTAATACAGGCTTCTAGTTGCTCAACTGTCTTAGCTCTTCTTTGTCACATCTTCCCTTATGATGCACCAAATGTTTTCTGTGGGTGAAAGATCTGGACTGCAGGCTGGCCATTTCAGTACCCGTGATCCTTCTTTACACAGCCATGATGTTGTACATTGATGCAGTATGTGGTCTGGCATTGTCATGTTGGAAAATGCAAGGTCTCTCCCTGAAAGAGACGAACGTCGGATGGGAGCATATGTTGTTCTAGAACTTGGATATACCTTTCAGCATTGATGGTGCCTTTCCAGATGTGTAAGCTGCCCATGCCACACGCACTCATGCAACCCCATACCATCAGAGATGCAGGCTTTGAACTGAGCCTGATAGACAACTTGTTGTCCTTGTCCTCTTTGAGTCCGGATGACATGGTAGTCCAGTCTTTCCAAAAAAGAACTCACATTTTGATTCGCCTGACCACAGAACAGTTTTCCACTTTGCCACAGTCCATTTTAAATGAGCCTTGGCCCAGAGAAAACGCCTGTGCTTCTAGATCATGTTTAGATATGGCTTTTTTTTGACCTATAGAGTTTTAGCTGGCAACGGTAATGTGCACGGTGTATTGTGTTCACTGGACAATGTTTTCTGGAAGTATTCCTGAGTCCCATGTTGTGATTTCCATTACAGTAGCATTCTGTATGTGATGCAGTTCAGTCTAAGGGCCTGAAGATCACGGCATGCAGTATGGTTTTCTGCCTTGAACCCTCATGCACAGAGATTGTTCCAGATTCTCTGAATCTTTGGATGATATTATGCACTGTAGATAATGATAACTTCAAACTCTTTGCAATTTTTCTCTGAGAAACTCCTTTCTGATATTGCTCCACTATTTTTACAGTCAGCATTGGGGAATTGGTGATCCTCTGCCCATCTTGACTTCTGAGAGACACTGCCACTCTGAGAGGCTCTTTTATACCCAATCATAGTTGCCAATTGACCTAAAAGTTGCAAATTGGTCCTCCAGCTGTTCCTTATATGTTCGCATTTAACCTTTCTGGCTCTATAGCTACCCGTCCCAACTTTTTGGAATGTGTAGCTCTCATGAAATCCAAAATGAGCCATTATTTGGCATGACATTTCAAAATGTCTCACTTTCAACATTTGATATGTTATCTATATTCTATTGTGAATAAAAATATAAGTTTATGAGATTTGTAAATTATTCCATTCCAGTTAGTTCAGCTGACATAGCTATGCAATATCGCTCATTATCGAAGGCAATTCATCTGCGATAATGAACGCTGAGATTCAGTAGCTTGTCAGTGATCTACGGCTCTGTCTATTAAATGCCGCCCATTTGAAAGCAGGTGATGGCGATTTAGCGTAATCAGGCAACCAGCTTTACTGACGAAATGCACGTGACAGTCGATGTATATATCGCCCAGCCCTACTGGCAACCCTGTGCATGCGCTTCTCTCCATCTGTAACTGAGGTGTGTGTGCATTAGATACAGAGGACAGCATATTAGTTATGAACTCTTTCTTTTATTTTAAATGTAGAGAGTAATGAACAGTGATAACCTACCATCAATATTAAGATGATTTTATATATATATTAATATGAGTGATGTTACATTACAATATAAATTCTATTAGAATGAGTACATTATTATTTAGTGTGCTTAATAACAAAATGTAAACAATCAGAACATCGTGCCTGGTGGTAGTGCCTCAATGTTAACATGAAACATGCCATTTGTCTATATTGTACTGTGGTACAGTGCTACAAAGGCCCTTCATAATGCAGAGGTCAACTGCTTACAGTTAGAACTGGTCCCTAAAGTATGCAGTGTTTCGCATAAACAGCTGTTTTATTAAATTCTACTGAGGTAAAATTCAGTGCAGTCCTGTAACCGGATACATATCCGTATTCTGTGTAATCGGATACATGTATCGTATCGGACATTGCTGGTGATACAAGCCCTAGTGTTTACTGGTAGAAACAGATTGTTTGAGTCTGAGTATATCAGTGTAGCCTCGGCTGCAGACATGCACATGCATCTCAGACACCTGTACTTCTGGAAGTTATGTCACATAGTCTCCGAAGTAGCCAGAACTTCAGGCTAAAAGGTCTGGAATTCATGGAGCTTTCACTCGGCCAAGGCCTGCCCATGAGGACGCTTTGACCGAGCATGTCCAACAACCAATCACAGTTCTTTCGTACGCTTGCGTGTGGAAATGTCACCACAATAACAGACCGGTAAAACTCTCTGACGATTTTAAAGATTCTATGCCGCAAACTTTAAATATTTCACATACTTTTGCTTAGTTGATCCTGATAAGTGCTCACATCACAGTTGTAAACACAGCGCTTTCTCTTCTTTCGTGAGGGTGTGGCCATGGTATCTTTTGTTTCCATGCCAGAACATTAAAGAATGCTGACTTCAATTCAACCAATCCGATGCACTTGACACTCCTGAAGTGTTTCCACTTCTGTGTCCCATATGCATCGGACGCTTACCCAACGGTCTGTGGGCTGACGCCTGAGGCTGAGACTACATCACATGCAACCTTTTATTATTATATTATTATTATTATTATTATTAATTTAATCTCTCAACATTTTCCAACAGTAGCCAGGTGGTAAAGACTAGATAAAAGATTACAACAACACTTGCATTCGCCAACTTGCACTCTCCGCTACCTATGACATCACTTGCAATCAACACATATTGTAAGCGTGTTGCAACTGAAGACAAGGCACAATGGTGTGCTCTATTTTGTGTGTTAATTTTGTACTCAATATACAAAAAATTATTTTACAGGTGCTTCTCAATAAATTAGAATGTTGTGAAAAGTTCATTTATTTCAGTAATTCAACACCAATTGTGAAGGTCAGGTATTAAATAAATTCAAAGCACACAGACTGAAGTAGTTTAAGTCTTTGGTTCTTTTAATTGTGATGATTTGGCTCACATTTAACAAAACCCACCAATTCATTATCTCAACAAATTAGAATATGGTGACATGCCAATCAACTCAATCAATTCAAAACACCTGCAAATGTTTCCTGAGCATTTAAAATGGTCTCTCAGTTTGGTTCTACTAGGGTCACAATCATGGGGAAGACTGCTGATCTGACAGTTGTCCAGAAGACAATCATTGACACTCTTCACAAGGAGGGTAAGCCACAAACATTCATTGCCAAAGAAGCTGGCTGTCTCACAGAGTGCTGTATCCAAGCATGTAACAGAAAGTTGAGTGGAAGGAAAAAGTGTGGAAGAAAAAGATGCACAACCAACCGAGAGAACCGCAGCCTATGAGGATTGTCAAGCTAAATCGATTCAAGAATTTGAGTGAACTTCACAAGGAATGGACTGAGGCTGGGGTCAAGGCATCAAGAGCCACACACACAGATGTGTCCAAGAAATTTGCTGAACCACATACAACGCTCAGAGATGTCTTACCTGGGCTAAGGAAAGAAGAACTGGACTGTTGCCCAGTGGTCCAAAGTCCTTTTTCAGATGAGAGCAAGTTTTGTATTTCATTTGGAAACCAAGGTCCTAGAGTCTGGAGGAAGGGTGAGAAGCTCATAGCCTAAGATTACTGATGCTTGCCTACAAGACTACCCACTGGCACGGCCCAACATACCTAAGCTCATTAGTTCAATCTTATGCCCCAGAAGTATAAGCTATGCAAGTGAACGACGCTTGTGGTGCCATCCCAAAGAGGTTCAAAAATCACTCTCACTGGACTTTTTTCCTGACTGCTCCAGCTGGTGGAATGCCCTCCGATCTCAATTCAAACAGTCTTTACTCATTTTCAAAAAACATCTAAGGACTCATCTTTTTTCCTGCACTTAACCAACTAATATAGGTACTTACCTTTTCTTTTCTTGTCTATCATATTCTCAAAAAAAAAAAAAAACCTGTACGGTTCTGTACTAGACTAACTGAGACTTGTCATAGCACTTGTATACCGTGTTATTCTCTTGTTGATCTAAATGTTTCTATTGTTCTCATTTGTAAGTCGCTTTGGATAAAAGCGCCTGCTAAATGATTAAATGTAAATGTAAATGTAAGTTGCTTGAAGTCCAGTGTTAGGTTTCCACAGTCTGTGATGATTTGGGGTGAATGTCATCTGCTGGTGTTGGTCCATTGTGTTTTTTGAAAACTAAAGTCACTGCACCTCAGCTTACAAGAAATTTTGAGCACTTCATGCTTCCTTCTGCTGACCAGCTTTGAAGATGCTGATTTCATTTTCCAGCAGGATTTGGCACCTGCCCACACAGCCAAAAGCACCAAAAGTTGGTTAAATGACTCATGGTGTTGGTGTACTTGACTGGCCACCAAACTCACCAGACCTGAACCCCAGAGAGAATCTATGAGGTATTGTCAAGAGGAAGATGAGAAACAAGAGACCAAACAATGCAGATGAGCTGAAGGCCACTGTCAAAGAAACCTGGGCCATACCACCTCAGCAGTGCCACAAACTGATCACTTCCATGGCACTAATGAAGCAGTAATTAAAGCAAAGGAGCCCTAGCAAGTATCGATACATGTACAGTAAATGAACATACTTTTCAGAAGGCCAACAATTCATTAAAAAGTTTTTTCTTTTTGGTCTTATTAAGTATTCTAATTTGTTGAGATGGGTTTTGTAAATGTGAGCCTAAATCATCACAATGAAAAGAACCAAGGACTTAAACTACTTCAGTCTGTGTGCACTGAATTTAATACACAAGTTTCACAATTTGAGTTGAATTACTGGAAATAAATGAACTTTTTCAAGAACATTCTAATTCTACTGAGAAGCACCTGTATAGTACTTTTTAAATTCAAGATCAAAGTTAAAACTTAATCCCCTGGTTTCACAGACAACAGGCTTAAACTAGTCCCAGACTAAAATACATGTTTGAGCTGTCTCAACTGAAAATATCTTGCTCTGAAATATCTTAAACTTGTCAGTGTCATTGTCCTGTGTCAAGATCCACAACTGTAAATGTTTAATTCTAAGGCATTTTGTAAAGATGCTTAAATATCTTAATTTGACTAAGGCCGTGTCCTGGCTCAAGCTTTAATTAGATGTTTGTATTTTTTCACTTTACGCTTGTAGAGGTGCAAAAGTGATTCAATTTTAAAAAAAAAATAAATAAGAAAAGATTGCAAGTGATGTCACTTGTGTGAAGCGAGGTGACGGAGGGTGCAAGTGCAGAAAGTCTATAAAAGTGCTCTCATTGCAAGATAATTAAGCTATTATTATTTTTCAACTTTGATAGAGAAAACATCATTATAATAGACAGACACCAATGATGCCCTTCTTTATCAACCACTTCAATTTGTCCATATTATAATCTAATTATAGTATGATTTAATTGGTTTACATACTACATTCACAACAAGTATTACATATGCACGTATTTAATTTGCTAACATCTTACCGCTTTTACAGTAAAGAGAAGCAAACGATCATAAAACCTTTCCACTTGAAGGTTTTACTCGGCAAACACTTGAATAGCACTGAACCCAATAAAACCATACCAAATTACAACGTAAAAATTTTGCTTAAACCGTGTACAGTATTTTTACACAAAATAGTGGAATTGCCCACCCTCAAGTTTTCTAATGATTCTGAATACACTGATTAGTTTGCTCAGGTGTGTTTGATTAGGGTTAGAGCTAAACTCTTCAGGTAAGTGGAGCTCGTGGGCCAGATTTGAGGATCACTGATTTAGATGCTCTAAGCAGGATAATATGATAATATATATGTAGCACTCCCTTTGCTTTTACGGAGGAAGAGGGCTCTGGGTTCGTAGAGAATAGTTCTATAAACTTAGCTAGTTTCAACCAGCTCTATGGAGAGATTACTTCACCTGTCTCTGTGATCTGGAATTAAACACACAAGACGGATTAACAAAATGGATCCTTTAATTTTCTTTTTAGCCTAATGAAATGTGAGAAATTTAAATTAATGTGAGGAAAAAACTTGCATCAGTGTGAATGAAATGAAAATAAAATTACATTCTTCAAAATGTGAATTTACTGGTCTTATTTCAACCTCACAATGTAACCCTGTAGAGGTATAGATTAGCTCTTAAACATAAAAATAAGTAAAACAACTAAGCTTTCCAGAAACGTGAAACAGGACAGCTTTAGTGGGAAAAATCTCAAACTCTAATGATTTTTCCTACAGCATTCAAATATGGAAAAAAAAAGAATTCACTTAAATGTGTTTTACTATTCACTCAAATGTTCAACAGTGGTATTCACTCAATATTCATCATTTTAAACGCTCATTGCACAGTGTTTATCCCCATAGTTAAACCATAAACTAGTGCTGGCGGTTTGAACAAAAATTTATATCACGCTTTTTCTAAATTATGCCTGTTTCCCAGTTTATGACGCTTTTTATTGTTTTTTTTTATGCATAATCAGGTTTACAATGCATTTTCTGCTGGTTGATATTCCAAGACGGCTTTTAGCCCACAGCACTTGCATAAAATGGTTGTTTGGTCGACATCAGATTTTTGCAAAACCAAAACCCTCCAAACAACAGACCAGGCCCTCTTTTTGGTAAGTTCTTCTGTGTCATGTTCTACTAGTTCTGCAGCATCCATCTTCCCTGTAACCTGTTTCACACATACTCCGCCTGCAGTGCATATGCAGTCCCCAGCACGGACTCATTGTGCTTTCACACAGGACGCCAGCTTTCAGTCCACTACTGATCCAGCTCTGTTTAGTCCACTAAACACAACATTTGTTCATTGTTTTGATTTCATATCATGTAAAAAAACAAGTTGTTCCAACTTGTATATCTTATCTTGCAAGATCCTCCTTTCTGCATTATATTTTTACACTTCATAATGATATGCTCCACATTTTCTGGAACATTACAATCATCACAATGATCTGATATGCACCTTCCCATTAAAAACAGGGTTGATTTTAAAACCAGTATTTCCACGCTCTTAATCTTGATCAAATCCTTCTTCTTTCTGCATTTCCCTTTTAAAACCTTTGACATTGATCGATTTCTGATTTCTTTGTTATCTATGTCCCAATTTTTTCTGCCACTTTTGTTTTAATTAACGATTAAACGCATGGCTATTACTCAGCTGTAAATACAGATAAATTGGCATTAATTATTTTGAATATGGCTCAAACTCTGGTGTGACACTTCTACTCCTACATGATCATTCCTTAAATCTTTAGATCCATCAGTGAATATTGGTATATACTGATAGTAGGTCTGCTTAACATATTCTTTGAACCAAATATCCAATATCAGCATTCCTTTTCAGTCCATTCTTTCTTTAGTTCTAAAGTTCCAAGTCTACATTGGAACTGAAAATATCCATATTTGGGCTCACTCAAATCTCCTTTAAACCATATCTTTCACTACTGTATTAATATTATACCATATCCATAGCTATACTGATCTTATTAATGCCCATATATCAAGTAATGACTGTTTATCTGCCTAATCATATCCTGAAACTGATCTCATAAGATTAAGTACTTTAATACATTTAGTTTCAATCTTTCTAACATGTGTCCTCCATAGATATTTCTCATCAAACTCATCATCCTAAATATTTGAACTTTGTTCCATATTTTGACCATATAGTTTAAACTGTATCTTTCTTTTCCTGGTAAAGAGCATGTAACATGATTTAGCTACTGACATCTTAAATCCCCAGTCATATATCCATATTTCATTTTATTATAGCATTCTGAATATTATTAATAATGTGTCTAATATTTTTCCCTCTTTTCCATATTGTCCCATCATCTGCATATAATGAATACCTAATAGCTGTATTGATGTAAAGATGTCATTTATCATGATGTTAAACAGAATTGGCCTAATAGCACTACCTTGTGGAATACCATTTATTAGTTAAAATCATTTGAAACATCATCTCCAACTTTAACACTAAATGTCCATTTGATAAAAGTCTAAAATCCAGTTATACATCCTTCCACCAATACCCATATTATGTAATTTAATCAGTAGTCCTTCTCTCGACATTGAGTCATATGCTTTCTCTATATCAAAGTATACTATAACCTGTGACCTCTTCATACTAATTGCCCGAAAACTTCATTTTCACGCTGGTCTGGATGAAAATACAAATTCAGACCGACGGGTTATTTCGCTTTGGATGCGTTAAAACTCACAAACATTGCTTTAAATGAAATTGACCAATCACCACAGATTAGCATCAGCAAAGGGGGTTTTGGAAAAATTTATCGCTGAGTGAATCGCTTGGGAGTCATTGAGCATATAAGGTAAAAAATAAATGCATATAATTTCTGCCATATGTACATTAAAAGATGAGTCACCACTGATAAGCTACTACTAAATATTATAGAAACGTAATTTTCTGTAAAGTTGCTTTTGCAACGATTTGTATCGTAAAAGCTTATACAAATAAAATAAAATTAAATTAAATTAAACATAATAAGAAAATGAAAGTGTTTTTTTTACCTTGCATGCATTTCAACCTGTTGTTGGGGATTCCCAAAACCAAAATATGAACATTTCATAACCCATAAAGGGCACTTTAATGTTTTCAACAAAAGCTGGTAGAGGAATTGTCAAGAAACGAGAAACCATTTACATCTTTTTAATTTAAAAGAGATGAAGATACAACTAAGTGAACCTAACCTTTTCTGACAAATGCAGTAAGTTTAGGACTTATACCCTGGTTTCACAGACAAGGTTTAAGCTAGTCCCAGACTAAAATGCAAGTTTGAGTTGTCTCAACGGAAAATATCTTGCTCTGACATATCTTAAAATATGTCAGTGTCACTGTTCTGTGTCAAGATGTAATGTTTTCTTCCAAGGCATTTTTGTAAGTTCCTCAAATATCTTAATTTAACTGAGGCCTAGTCCTGGCTTAACTAAACCCCGCTTGTGAAAACGGGCTTAGTAGTCTTTGTTTACACACACAAGGGACAATAACATGCAAAAGAGAAATCTATTTTGTAATGTAACTAGTGTGCCAGCAGTGCATTAAGTTTTCTTTTGCACTCTAATGGACAAATGCACACAATATTATGTTAAAATGACCTCATAAACAGTCTTAAATGAGTTAAAAGTCTTAAATAACACATTCAGGATCAGCAGCAGATCATCTCAGTGTTTGCTGGTAGAAACTGATTGTTTGAGTCACAGATTTTACTGAAAGCCTATTAAAGTGCTCCATTGAAAAGTAGATCTATTCCAATTATTTCTCAAATGAAACAGAAACTAATTACATCAATACAGAGAATTGACAACTGTCTTTATCAGACATTGTGATTTGTCCACATGAATCTTAATATACTGTTTTTCTAATAACATTTATAACACAATTGTTTCCTTGTTTTGTATGTGAAGAGAAACAAGACAAAACCTTCTTAGATGTCTGCAGGCTCACAAATAGGCTGAGACGATACAAACTATTTAGAAATGACCCCGTAAAATGTTGATTAAAAACAAAATAAGAAATGTGTATTTTACAATTACGTGAAAAAGGCGCAACTCCCTACTTCAGAAACTCGACACTGAAGGCGCTGAGCGCGCGACTGATGACGTCATCACCAGTCTATGGGCGAAACCAACGGTAGATGATCAGAAACGCGCCAAATTCTGTTTAAAACGACAAACCTATGTAACAAAAATATCTATAACACAATGTATCAAACAAAAATAATGTTAAACCAGTTACTGATAGACAGACAGTCAGATGTGAAGGTGGATATAGTTTATTAGGTAGTTTATTTAAAAGCATTATCGAGAATGTAATTAAGTCCCAAAAGCAATATTCCATGGCTTTTAGATGGAACTAGAATTATGAAATTATTCATTTGTGATGCAAGAAAAAGCAGACAACAAAAGTGGACAATAAAAGTTTGATACTTGACATCAAAAATTAAAAAGTAAAAGACAGATCTCTCTCTTCATTGACTAACAAGATAGCAAAGCATCTCAAGTGAGCAAAAGTGAAGATGGATCAGATGTAAACCTACATGACAGAATATCTCACACCTGTATTTTGTAAAACAATTTTGTAAGACAGTTGTAATAAAACAACAGTGAAGATTAAATTAAAAATAAATTAGCCTATTTTCAGCTTTGTGCACAAAAACATTTTGAACCTGTAACATGCATTAGATGAACATTTTAAAATTTCAAATTTAGATTATGTTTCTTATGACAGATTAATATGGAAGAGATGCAGTGTAGCACGTGAAAACGCTTGGACCTGGAGATAAACTACTTATTGTGATACTTTATTGTATGTCTCCTAGAGAGAAGACAATGACTGAAACTCTTCTCACATGCAGAGCAGTGATACAGTTTCTCTGCAGTGTGAATCCTCTCATGTGAATTCAGATGTGCTGACCGACTGAATCTCTTGTCACAGTGTGAACACTTGTAAGGTTTCTCTCCAGTGTGGATCCTCTCGTCGCTTCAAATCTTTAGCTGTAATAAAGTCTTCTCACACTCAAAGCAGATATGATCTCTCACACCAGTGTGTATCTTCTGATGTGCTTTAAACTCTGCAGATGTGAAAACTCTTTCCACACAAAGAACATGAATGTGGTTTCTCATCTGAATGAACTTTAAGGTGATTAATCCAGCTTGAAGCCCATGAAAATGTTTTCCCACACTGATCACATTCATGCAGTTTCTCTTCAGTGTGGAGTTTCATGTGCATCTTAAGGTTTGATGATTGTGTGAAACTCTTCCCGAGAGATCACATGTGTATGGTTTCTCTCCAGTGTGGATGTTCATGTGTCTCTTGAGACTCTGTTTGTATGTGAAACTCTTTCCACACTGAGTGCAGGTGAAACCTTTCTTGCCTCTTCTTTTAGTAAAGAAATACTTTCAGTCTGTGAGAGAGTTTTTCTCCAGTTTTGACATTATGCTTTTTCTCCTCCATTAGATCTGAAATTACAGTTTAAAAGTAACCATGTAAATAAATCATGTGAAGTGAAAGCAAAAAACAGCTAGACAAAATTATGATCATTTTGATACATTTGTACATTACATTTACATTTAATCATTTAGCAGACTCTTTTATCCAAAGCGACTTACAAATGAGTAGAAACAGTAGAAACAATCAGACCAACGAGAGACAACAACGGTATACAAGTGCTATGACAAGTCTCAGTTAGTCTAGTACAGAACACGTAGCAAGTTTTTTTTTTTTTAAGAATAGGATAGACAAGAAAAGGTAAGTACTAGTATTAGTTGGTCAAGTGCTGCTAAAAAAGATAAGTCTTTAGATGTTTTTGAAAATGAGTAAAACTCGGATGTTCGAATTGAGATTGGGACATCTTTTACAGGTGCATCTCAATAAATTAGTTTCTTTGACAGTGGCCTTCAGCTCATCTGCATTGTTTGGTCTCTTGTTTCTCATCTTCCTCTTGATAATACCTCATAGATTCCTCTCTGGGGTTCAGGTCTGGTGAGTTTGCTGAGCCAGTCAAGTACACCAACACCATGGTCATTTAACCAACTTTGTTACTTTTGGCTGTGTGGGCAGGTGCCAAATCCTGCTGGAAAATGAATCAGCATCTTCAAAAGCTGGTCAGCAGAAGGAAGCATAAAGTGGTCCAAAATATCTTGGTAAACGGGTGCAGTGACTTCAGTGAATCATCACAGACTGTGGAAACTTAACACTGGACTTGAGCTACTTTGGGCTATGAGCTTCCACCCTTCCTCCAGACTCTAGTACCTTGGGTTTCCAAATGAAATACAAAACTTGCTCTCATCTGAAAAAGAGGACTTTGGACCACTGGGCAACAGTCCAGTTTTTCTTCTCCTTAGCCCAGGTAAGATGCTCTCAGGAGTGGCTTAACAAGAGGAATACAACAACAGTAGCCAAATTCCTTGGACACATCTGTGTGTGGTGGCTCTTGATGCCTTGACCCCAGCCTCAGTCCATTCCTTGTAAGTTCACTCAAATTCTTGAATCTATTTTGCTTGACAATCCTCATAAGCTGGTTCTCTCTGGTTGGTTGTGCATCTTTTCTTCCACACTTTTCCTTCCACTCCAACCTTCTGCTAACATGCTTGGATACAGCACCCGTGAACAGCCAGCTTCTTTGTCAATGAATGTTTGTGTCTTACCCTCCTTGTGAAGGGTGTCAATGATTGTCTTCTGGACAACTGTCAGATCAGCAGTCTTCCCCATGATTGTGTAGCCTAGTGAACCAAACTGAGAGACCATTTTAAAGCCTCAGGAAACCTTTGCATGTGTTTTGAGTTGATTAGCTGATTGGCATGTCACCATATCTAATTTGTAGAGATAGTGAATTGGTGGGTTTTGTTAAATGTGAGCCAAAATCATCACAATTAAAGAACCAAAGACTTCAACTACTTCAGTCTGTGTGCTTTGATTTTTTTTAATATACAAGTTTCACAATTTGAGTTGAATTACTGAAAAAATTGAACTTTTCCATGACATTCTAATTTATTGACATGCACCTGTACAAAATAAGGTACAATTACAGAGGTTAAAGCAAAAAAATAATAATATATTAATAATATGGCAAAGTTATTGCTTTCTTTATTCAAACTGATTTTTTTTTATAAAAACAGAAACTTTTATTTTGAAATTACGATGTACAATAAATGGCATATTTAGACATGTAGGATTATTTTTTTCCACAGCCAAACGCTGCATGCTGGAAGTCTGGATGCGACCGGAGAACTTTAAGCCCTGCAATTATCTATATTGAAAACACAAACACAAATCCAATGTTTCTGCAGTAAGAACTGTCCTATATATATATATATATATATATATATATATATATATATATATATATATATATATATATATATATATATATATATTATATACCTATCCTATAACTATAATAATGCTAAATCAAATCCACAATTATAATATTATATTATAAACATAATATTAATATGAATATGTTTTCACTCAACACAATTTCCATTCCATTTCTTCCCTTTTAAAGCATTTTTATGGCAACACCAGGAAATGGCATAATTTGAACATTTAAGTTTCAGTCCCTACTTTGTACCCTGGAGATAGAAAGTCTCCCCTATATTATTAATTGGTTTAATTTTTCCTTTCATTTTTTTACAACTCTTGAGGTATTTTATAAACACCAAATCTGATAACTTGTTCTTCAGCTTCATTGATGAAGGATGAAGAATAATCACCAACCTGTTTGTTCTTCAGTGTGTTTGATTCTGCAGGGTTCTGGATCTCTCATGTTCTCTCTGTCCTTCAATAAAAGCTGTCTCTGCAGATTTCACTTCTTCCCTGATGCTCTGATGCTCGTCTTCACTTGTAGACTGATGGAAATATTCCAGCATTTATTGATGAACTGCAGTGGGAGGAGCTTCACTGAAGGTGTGATTGTTGTGGGAGGAGCTTCACTGAAGATAATACTGTTGTGGGAGGAGCTTCACTGAAGGTAATACTGTTGTGGGAGGAGCTTCACCGAGGTGTGATTGTTGTGGGAGGAGCTTCACTGAAGATAATACTGTTGTGGGAGGAGCTTCACTGAAGGTAATACTGTTGTGGGAGGAGCTTCACTGAAGGTGTGATTGTTGTGGGAGGAGCTTCACTGAAGGTGTGATTGTAGTGGGAGGAGCTTCACTGAAGGCGATACTGTTGTGGGAGGAGCTTCATTGAAGGAGGAGTAGACCAGCAAAAGTTTGAGTTTGATTTTCTTCTAATTCACATATTAAGTATTTACGTTTACCTACTATTTATAGTAAAATATCTGAATAGAAATTCATGCATGCGTTTCTGTTTTTGTTAGACATTTAATATTTGAAATATTATAATTGTAAGAATAAAATCAAAAGAGTAAACAGAAGTACAGTTACGTAACTTACAAAAATCAATGTTTCCATGATCCCTTTCATTTGAGTTTTTAAGTTTTGTTCATTAGTTTTAACTGTTTTGATTTTTAGTTAACAATTTAACACAGACTAATGAAACAAAGGCTGTTAGGACATCTGTATCTGTATCTGTGTGAAAAAAAAAAAACATACTTCTCACACTGACATGACTGACTCATCTTTACAATTTCTGTTTGCAGTCTTTTTCATATATAAAAAACGTAAGTAAACAAGTTTTTTTTATTTTACAAGCATAAATGTCACAAATGTCTTCCCTCACAGATTCATACTTTAGCATTTGGCTGCAAACACTGAAACAATCATAGGCCTACACGAATGTACAGAAAACACACTGGAAGAAAATGAAAAATCGCCTATGAATTTAAATAAGTATATATATATAGATAATATATATTTAATTTATATTATCTATATCATATTATAAATATTATTTTGGTGTTTTAGGGGTTGATGGAAAAAGGAGAACATTATACCGTTTCCATTTGCAAAGCTCCAACGTTACTCAATCATTGTTATAATTGTCGTCACAAATGCGTAACATTTAACACACGGTATATTTATCTCTTAATATACTCGTTACCAAACAGTTACAATCCATATAAATGATATGAATTACTTCAATTATATTTTAATAACCAATATACAGGAAGGAGCAAAGAGACGCGCTTACCCATTAGCTTCACTCTGTTTTCTGACGAACTACGGTGGACGCGCAGGGACAAAATACCAAGCGTCTGCGATATTTAGACCACCAGGGATCACTCAAACAGCATTTCATTTAGTTTAAAGCCTAATTTCATGGAATTCAACACTATGAATTATTATAAACTATATTCTGTTTTGATTCCTTTAAACGATCAGCTATTTGCACTATCACAACTTCATACTTAACTTATCCATTTATGGTAATTTATGACAATTGGCAATAACAATAAATTAAGTTCTACCTATTATATTATTTTATTAATGTCTACACATACCCAAATCCTACAACGATGCAAATACAGTAATTGTTGTTAAGCTGTCAAAATTTCTGCAATATTGATTGCACATGCCCAGTAGCCGATGTATCCCTTATGATATTAACTGATAGATTCCTATCACTGAATATAAAATTACATTTTGCAATTACAGAATTATTTGTGTGATGCAAAGATATATGGTCACATGATTTGGCAAGTAAGACATCTTCTGATGTTCCTGGATCAACATTATTGTCCAAAATATAGACTAAACCCAATCCCTACCCTTAAACCTAACCCTAGTCATAATTTATTCTTAAAATCAGTGGGAAATGATATCTGATTAACAAGGGTTAACAACCCTGATTCTAAGCCAAAACAGATATGTATCTCAATTCTGATTGGTTGATTGGAATGTTGTTCCAGGATCAACAAGGATGTTGATTCAGGAACATGTTGTACTTGGTGAAATTTACCTATTATATGAATATAAGATAGATAGATAGATAGATAGATAGATAGATAGATAGACAGATAGATAGATAGAGATAGATAGACAGACATGACAGACAGACAGATAGATAGACAGATAGATAGATAGACAGACAGATAGAGGTAGATAGATAGATAGGATAGATAGATAGATAGATAGTGATATGATAGCGCAGGTCAGTGTGTTTGCTGACACATTCAGCAGGTGAGCGATAATTCGCTGAAAAAGCACCCGCGCGTGACGTCAGCGGTGACCCGGCGCGCTGATCGAGCTCTGTTTCAGTGCGGGTTCGGTCCTCCTCCGGTAATACACGCAGCAGCAGCGGCGGCGGCGCGGCGGATGGGGAACGCTCCGGTCTGACTGCAGGAGCTGAGCGCGGTGAATCTCATCAGTGGTACCGCAAGTTCACATGACCGAGTGTCCGTCCGGTCAGCTCTACCTTCTACGAGTTCAAGAAGTTCTTCGGCCTTAAGAATCTGTCAGAAACATCCAACGAGTACATCAAGACCATGTTCAAGACCTTCGACATGAACGACGTAAGACGCGCTTTTATCGTTTACTTTTCTGTTATGTTGTTATTATTAATACTAGCTCTAGGCTATAGACCTATTATGCCTTTTATATCGCTCCGTTTAAATATCCTACTATTAGAAATGTACTTTATTTGAATATTATCTATATTTATTTTTTTTCTTTATGTCATCACCATTTGTTTATGCCTATATTAATCCTCAGTGTTATTCAGGAGTTTAAAAGCTATTATTTCACTATAATATGTTTTTTTTTTTTTTTACTGTCTGTAATTGTGTTATATTTAAAGTGTGGTATAATTTTGTTTATAATTTATTTCTGATGAAGTTTGGAAATTTTATTAACTACCAACCGATTCCTCAATGTACAAGAGACCCCAAAGGTTATTATTTTATAATAAATAAATACTACATATAAATACTTATAAATACTATAATTCATTTGTGTTCCTTGAAATACAATGCACTTGACCTGAAATAAAATCAAATATTAAAAACAAAACTGAACTTATTTAATTTCAGCTGGTTGCCAAGGCAGCGTTCTCATTTTCATTTAGTTCGATGCACTAAAACTGAAACGGAATTAAAAACTAGACATATTTAAAAAAAATAGTAATAATAATAAAAACAAAACAAAGTTAAACTTTAACTCAAATTAAAATGAATGAATATATATATATATATATATATATATATATATATATATATATATATGTTAACTGAAAATATTAACAAAACTGTAATAGTATTTCAATACTAAAATATCTTTAAGGGCCTCCATAACATGAATATATACAGGTGAAGGTAAAATGAGTTCATGGATCAGCGTGAGACCAGCATCACCTCAGCCCTTCTGCTTCAGTTCAGCTGAGGATTGTGGGTAATGAGATCTACTTTAATAGGTTAACTCAGATAAACTGCAGCACTGCACAAGACTAAAGATCCTGACTAAAACCCATCACAGCCGCTAATCTGCTTAACAGCCCGGCTTCTGTATTTCTAAACACAGCTTCCATTCACGCCAACACACTTTACATGAAAAAATACAATAACATTTTACAGGCTATATTTCAAATATATATATATATATATATATATATATATATATATATATATATATATATATATATAAATTCTATATATATGTAGTGCTTAATTAGATTATACTGACCTATTCCGCTTATAACACTCTTAAACAGATTACAGTTACTTTTTTATGGAGTACATGTTAAATTCTACTGTTTAGCTTTGAATAATCATAATATAGAATGGCCATGTAAATGTCATCTAATTTAATTTGATCAACCCTTCATTTTATCAAGTAATGAGCTGTTTAAATGCATTTCATGATGTTGAGAACAAAGAACAGGGTACATTGTTTCTCCTCGCCTGTAACAATATTCCATTTAATTCTATACACAAAGCAGGTCAAAGTAGTCCGAATACATCACAAAACGATCTAGATGACATTCCTGCCTCAGTTTTCGCATGTGTAATCTGTAATCTGTAGTCATGCTTATGTTAAGCGGTGTGTCGCCAGGACGGCTGCATTGATTTCATGGAGTACGTGGCGGCTCTGAGCTTGGTTCTGAAGGGTGGCGCTTCAGCAGAAGCTGCGCTGGTACTTCAAGCTCTATGACGGGACGGCAGCGGCTGCATCGATCGCGAGGAGCTGCTGTTCATCTTCAGGTATCTGCTGGAGTCATAGATCATCATCTCTACGCCTGAGTCTGTGTAAGAGGATCTGCACGCCACATGACCAGCTCTCATCTGCTGTTGTTTTTCTGCCGTCCATTCGAGCCATTAGTGGAGCAGAGCAGGAGATCTCAGCAGAGGAGTTTACAGACATGGTGTTTGACAAGATGCACCTCAATGGAGACGGTAATCTATCTATCTATCTGGAGATGAATTACTCTAGTGAATTCACAGGAATGAGTGATGTAAATGTGTGTGTGTGTTTAGGTGAACTCTCTCAGGAGGAGTTTATGGAGGGCATTCAGGCCGGCAGGTTCTGTTGAAGATGTTGACTCAGAGTTTGGATCTGACTCCGCGCAAGAAGATCTAGCAGATCAACCCTGAGCAGCAGCTGCACTGACCCCAGACCTGCCGCATGAGGACGATGCTGGTTCTGTATTTCTCATCTTAAAAGCTGAACTTTACCATTGAGTGATCTCAAAGAATAACATTAGCGACTGAAACCCAGTTCATTCAAGTGCACTTATACCACTAAAACCTTCATTCCTGTACAATACACCATTCTTCAGTCCTGTGATGTGTATATATATATATATATATATATATATATATATATATATATATATAAGGGAATAATATGTTATATATTTATGTAATCAAATGCAGTATTATATTCTGTAAATTACATTTATTATGTTATTGTCATTTTACACTTAGTTTCTCTTTTAAAAAAAATAAAACATTGAACCTGTTCTTTGTTTGCAGAGTAATAAACAGCCTCAAAATATGTGATATGATCTATAGAACTGACTGACAATCAATGCTGTTTGGTATTTGTGTCCCAAATATTTGTAACAAATTAATTTATATAAAGTACATGCAAAATAAAACTAATAATCAGTTATATGTAAAACCACACTTTTATATTTAACTTTTATATTGATTTTTCAACATTTTTGATATATATATTTTAATTGCTTTTATCTAATATTGAGATTTTATTGAATTTCAATTGCAGATTACAATTTTATTCATTTGTAGTTTCATTTTAGCTTTACTTCAACTTAAACATATTTATTTAACATAACAACATTCAGTTATGCTTTTTTAAGTTCAAGTTTCCATCTAATATTTATATTATTTGATTTTCATTTATTTCAGCTTTATTTCAATTTCAGATCACGATTATATATATATGTATGTAATTTTACTTTAGTAACCATTCTATTCTATTTTAGTGTTAGCACCTTCTTACACTAAATATTTGTTGACAATAAAATAAATTGACGCGTTTTTATAACATTTCGAAGCATTTCTTATATGTGAAAAGCTAAATATCACTTTATTGTTTATTTTAGCTGAAGGATTCAGTCTGTGCTCAGTATCAGCAAAGACTATAGAAACACTGGAAATACAATTATCTTTTATGACAGATAACGGCCAACTCGCCATAAAACCAAGAAGAAGAAGAAGAAGAAGAAGAAGAGGAGAAGTGATGAATACGTGTGTGTTGAAGGTGCGCGCGCGTGACGTCACGGCTGTACCTGCGCGAGCGAGTGAGTTTCGGTTGACGGTGAAACTTTGTAGCAGAGATTGAAACACGCAGAAACTCGCTTCCACGCTTTTCTCACGGACTCACGGGAAAGTGCGAGCGCATTATCCGATTAACGACCGATTTATGACTTCTTAAGTCGGATTCCTTCAGAAAGCAGCGCGTTTTGGCGGTAAAGGCTCTCGGATTGCTGGGTTTTTCCTGCTTTGGCGCTTCCTGAAAGCCTCAGGTGAGACTCATTAATATTTAAAACACGTTCGGTTTAATTTCGACACGCTTTCACCCTCATTCCAGCGACACAATACACTAGAATGTGCTTTACTGCCGGAGTTTCAGTGTTTTTATCGACGACAAGGAGAATTTATGCGCTAGTATCGAAAGTCACCGGCTGTTTATTTACTCCGTTTATTGACTAATGACTCTGGTTTCTGATTATACCTTGATTTAATGATCTTATCAAGTGTTATTATTAATATGAGCTTCATCTGGCCTGTGTTTGAAATCAAATTCAACTTAAATCTGGTAATTTCAGTGCAGTTTATGCTCCTGCTAATAATACAAATATTCATAATATACTTGTTAATATAAAATTGTTATTAATATTAAAAAATAGATTCGATATAACATCTAAAATATTCATTTTATGTATTAAATATCAGTTTTGTATTGTTTTCCTCCCACAGAATGTGGTTACTGTATTAATAGGATTGATTAAAATACTGTATTTATTAATTAATATAATATTGCTAATAATATTTTAAAAAGTATTACAAATAAAAATAGAGAATAAAGTTTTTCTTGTCTTATTATTTGATTATTATTAGCCTAATTTATGTTTTGCTCCACTACAGAAGGTCTAATTTTAATGTAATATTTTAGTAATAATAGTAACACTGCATAACACATTTAATTTGTTAATATATCATTAGAATTTACTAAAATTTAAAATTAAAATTAAAAATACTTTAATTTTTATGTTTTAGAAAATGTTTAAATAGTAAAATATGTATTAATACAATATTATTAGCATTATAAAATTTATTAAAAATAAAACTATTATTAAAATTAATATATTTTTTTTAAACATATTAGTGTTTAAGGCTTAGTTTGTTCATTTTAGCCTCATTTATGTGTTTTCCCTCTACAGAAAATCATCATGTTAATATAATTTTTTCTAATGGTCATAATAATTGTAAGGTATAAAATATATTAAATGTTTATGTAATATAATTAGAATCTATTAAAATAATTAAAAAAACTAAAATGTTTTATGAAATATTTTGTGCTCCGCTTGATTGTTTTAGTCTAATTTATGTGTTTTTCTCCTACAGAAGGTCATGTTAATATAATATTTTAGTAATAATAATGTATAAAATAGATTTAATATTTGTTAATATAGTATCATTAAAATCCACTAAAATAACAAAAATAATTATTCATTATTATAATTTGAATATTTTAGAAAATGTTTAAATAAAAATATGTATTAATACAATATTATTAGCATTAAAAAAGTATTAAAAATACAACTATTATAAAAAATATTAGTGTTTTAGGCTCAGTTTGAACATTTTAGCCTCATTTATGTGTTTTTCCTCTACAGAAAGTCATAATGTTAATATGATATTTTAATAAATTATTAAAATATTTAATTTAATAAAACATTATAATTAATATCAAATGTGTGTGTGTATATATATATATATATATATATATATATATATATATATATATATATATATTCACACAAAAAAATATAAAATATAAAAAAAAAAAAATATATATATATATATATATATATATATATATATATATATATATATATATATATATATATATATATATTATTTTTTTAATAATAATTATTATTTTTAATAAAATATGATTAGTGTTTTTAAGCTCAGTTTGATTATTTTTAGCTTCATCTATGTGTTTTCCTCCTACTGATTTAAATAATTATTATAATATTATTTAAAAAAATGGTAAAATATGAATTAATTCATCTAATATAATTAGCATTCTACAATGTATTGTAAGTAAAAATATTGAATGGTTTTATGAATGTTCTATCAGTGTTTGTAGAGTTAGATTACTCTCTTCCTGGTCTCCAGAAGGCCGTGATGTCCTCTCATCCAGCGGCAGCGGCTGAAGCCCTGGCTGGTGTCCCAGGTGGACAACGGACATTTCGGGTCTGGTGTGGCTGGACCCTGAGGCCAAACGCTTCCAGATCCCCTGGAACATGCCACGCCCACACGCCGCAGCAGGAGGAGGAGAACACCATCTTTAAGGTGAGAGATGGGGATCCGAGGCCGGGTGTGGCCAGATCGGGATGGGACTGATCTGACCCTTGTGTGTGTGTTTGTCAGGCCTGGGCCGTGGAGACAGGGAAGTATCAGGAAGGCGTGGCGAGCCGGATCCTGCCAAATGGAAAGCGCAGCTGAGGTGCCCTCAACAAGAGCAGCGAAGTTCAACCTCATCTACGACGGGACCAAAGAGGTTCCCATGAAACCGCTCAAGATCTACGCGTGTGTGATATTCCTCAGACCTCCAGCAACCCGGGTAACACACACACACACAGTCACGACTGAACACACACCTTTTTTATATTACTTTATTTCTAAGTTAAAACTAAACATATATATATATATATATATATATATATATATATATATAAAATGCTATTTCCAAAACTGTATTATTTTATACTCATAAAAGAATTAGGACAAAAAATTTAATTGTATATTATAAACATTTTTAAGTATATAGTAGTCAACATTTGAAGTGAATCAAAATAGTTAATCAAAGTAGAACAAATTTTGGTTGTAGGATTTAGGACAAGACAACTTTGAAATGATTAATTCTTTTTAATTATTACTTTATAACATTTTTACACAAGTTTAGTACCAATAGAAAATAATTTTATTTCACACACTGTTTGAAATAAATAAGCATCGTATGTGAGTCTTTGATTGTGAACACAGGTTCGGTTCCCACTGATGAGTCGGCGGTGATGAAGACGATGTTCCTGACACTCCGAGCCTCCCTCCTCCTCAATCCGCTCACGGTACTCGGTCATCACAGGATGCTCTCAGATGAAACCTGCTGTGCTTGCTGTTGACTGAGTGTTTCTCTGGTGTGCAGGCATGAGCTCGCTCTCCTCTGGGTCCGGTCTGGACTCCTCCGGGCTCCGTGTCTCCCATGCAGCAGCCCAGCTGTCCTCCTCCCTCTGCTCCTCCCTCTGTGGAGGTGTGGCCCAAGAAGGAGCCTGAGGACGTGGAGATGCACGCCAGCCCATGGAGCTGCAGACACTCACCCGCTGGAGGCCATGTTCACACGCCGAGACCTGGATCAGCTCCCTGCCCAGTACTAACACACACACACACACACATACAAAGAGAAACGAGTAGATAGAATAGAAAAACTATATAGAAAGATAGTGTTTTATAGAAACACAAGCAGTTAGAAACGAATAGTAAGTGCAAGTTATAAAGGGTCAAGTGTGTTTTATATATATATTATATATATATATATATATATATATATATATATATATATATATATATATATATATATATATAAAATAGGGATGCACCGATGTATCGGCTGCCGATATTTATCGGCTGATTTTTCCTCAATTGACAACCAGCTGCATATCGGCTGTATATTCTGGCTGTAATTCTGCATGTTTAATTGACATTTTGGTCTAAACTGAGAATTTTTCAGGCCTTGTAATGCAATATCTTCTAGGATATCCCCACAATGCCCTGTGTGTGTGTGTTTAGTGACGGATCTGGAGGTGCAGTTCTATTACCGGTAAGGAGGTGTGTCCGCCGGTGACCGTCAGTAACCGCAGGGCTGCCGCCTGTTCTACGGCGATCTGGGGCCCATTGTCAACCAGGAGGAGCTGTTCGCCCCATCAGTCTGGAGCAGGTGCGCTTCCCTCACCGAACACATCACTAATGACAAGCAGCGAGTGTTCACGAGCGCCTGCTGGACGCCATGGACCGCTGGACTCATCCTGGAGGTGAGCGACACGACATCACGCCGCGCCTGTGCCAGTGTAAGGTGTACTGGTCCGCCCGCGCCTGCCAACCCCAACACACCCAACCTGATCGAGCCAGCACAGGGTCAAGCTCTTCTGCCTCGAGTCCTTCCTCAGCTGGTGAGCGGCAGTCACACCTATGACATGCATTTCATTCTTTCATTCATTCTTAATTGTTCTGGATTATGCTTTTTTTTTTGAATAGTTAAATAACATTTTATTAATCAAAAGCTTGTCTAATTAATTAAAATCTTTAAACTTTGTTAAAGTTGAACAAAAACTAAGCTTAAAAATAAAGTTTAACAACTAAAATTTTAACTGAAAATAACATGTTCTTTTCTGTATGTTATATTATGTTATAAATAAGTTGTTCTATAAATTGTATACATTTTCCCAGCATAAAAGAAGGACATATGGGCCTGTTTTATTATTTGTATTATATTAGTATAAAAAAAAAGAGTCAAAACAACACCACATTTGTGTGTGTGTGCAGGTGTGATCGCTCATCAGCGGTATGCTGTCGCTGAGTCTCCGCTCTCACATTCATCTGTGTTTCGGTGAGGAGTCTCGACGCAGACCCCAACGCAAACTCATCATGGTGCAGGTCAGACACACAGAGCAAATATAAACACAGAGACACATACATGCACTGAGGACTTTCTGTTATTAGGGAATGAGTTATGAATTTACAGATAAACAAAATAACATCTAACTTTGATGCTTATAATTTAAAAAAAATAATTAAAATCATTCAAATAGTTTCAAATGAAAATTTGATGAGCCTATATGGTGTGTGTATTATTGAGTAAATTGATTGATCATGTCGAAGCAACAAATTACCATCACCTAAAATACAAATACAATGTTTTTATAATAAATAGTAAATAATAAATCAAATAGTCCCACTTTTATGCTTGCCTTCCACCAAATATATACTATACTGATATTGGTTGTTTTACCAAATTAAAATAGCTCATCTGCGGTGCTGCATAAATTATGCAGATCTTAACAGATGGGCCAATCAGAAGTGTCCGTGATGCGGCTTGTTCACTCAGTGTGTGTGTGCTCTGTGCAGGTGGTGCCGGTGGTGGCGCTGGATGATCAGCAGATGTTCTCGGCACTGCACGCCGCTTCCTCGACAGCGTAGCGCGGCTGCAGATCTCCATCCCGACATCAAGGACAACATCGCGGACGCACCTGAAGAGCTGTACCGGCTCCTGCAGACGCACCAGGGGCAGGAGAATGGCCCCTGCCTCCCAGCATGCAGCTCCGCAGGCGCAGCACTGACGCAGGTGACCGCTTTTATCAGCCGCTGCTTCTGACGGCTTGAGCTTTTAGCGCGCCAGCTCCTGCTTTTACTGCAGACGGATGTTACGCGCGGTGATCCGCTTTCTACACTTTTCTCGACTCGTAAGTTTTTAACCACATCATGTGTTTGACGTCCCATCATGTAGATTTGTGTAATAATGTTGTATGGATTTATCAAAATAAAGAGAAAAACACAAACTGACTGAGAGTTTTTGTTCTTCCTTCATCCAGTGTACTTTGTTCTTTTTGTTTGTTTGTACACACACACACACACACACACACACAACACACATACATATACATTTTTGTCAAGATATGTTAAACAAGTTAATACAAAATAGTGTATATTGGTTAGAATATTTATGCATAAGTGATTTAATATATAATATCCAAATATTACAACATTAATATCAAAATATGATAAATGTGTAATGTAATCTCAATATTAAACAAGTGATATGTAATATTATAATTTGACATTTTAATACAACTTGCAATATAATATTACATGTTGTTTCAAGATATATATCAAATAAATTACATTTACTATGTAATCTAAATTTTACAATTTATATATTTTAAACAACTTCTGAATAATATGTATCTTGTTTTTGTGATGTTGTATTGTCTACATATACATGTATATACAAAGTTATTAAAACATTAAATCAATGACAGTATGTATAATTTATTTAATATGTCATCTCTAAATATTTCCTCTGTTAAACAAGTATTTAGATATAGCTTGTTTAATATAATATCTAGGTTTAATTACATTATTACTTTGTCAATTAAATTGAATATATTTGTATGTAATATTTGGACACAAATTATATTAAGTTGTCAAAATAAAATCTAAATATAACATTAAACAAGTTGTTGTTGTAGGTTAATATATATACATATATATATATATATATATATATATATATATATATATATATATATATATATAATACATATATATGTGTGTGTGTAATTTTTTTTTTATTAAACTAAGTCATCAGATATATATACTTCTTGAGCTGATCTAACATCATCTAACACAGATTTGTGAATAGATTTATCAAGCAAAAAGAAAAATAATCAGAATGTTTGGTTGTTTCCAGGCTGGTTTTCTCATCTGATGTGATTGGCTTCTGGTTAATGTGTAACCGAGATATGGATTAAGCTCATATCAAACTGAACTGCTCATTTATTAAATGCGTAGACATTTAAACTGTTGTTATCTAGAGCTGTTGGTCACTCTGGAGGTAATCGCTGCTCGAGGTGTGTTTATCAGTCTGTCTGTAGGTGTTGTGTGTTATTTCTCCACCCATCTGAGCTGCTCTTTAAGACGCAGTAGACTTTGGCCTCAGGAGCGCTGCTGTTCCTCCGCCCATCACACTATGATCTAATGCAGAGAAACCGCAGAAGATCTCAAGACACGGCTGAGAACGCTCCCAAGAGCTCGCCTGATCTCCTCGGTAAGTGTTTTCAGTCGTTAGATGAACTTCAGCGCGTCTTCGGGCTTTGAATCTTCTCAAAGAGCTCAAACGGACGCTATATCGCATCTAAACCGCTTCTGCTTGGTTTCTGTTTGATAATGACTGGTTTGATCTTCATCGAATGCTTAATCAGGAATCTTTGAGGTTTTCTCATGTGGTTTTCTAGCTGTCATGTCATGTTCCTGTGGATCGTGGTTTATGAGCTTATAAACATGGGCAGATCGTCGCTACAGTAATTAACATTCCATTATTGACACTGATATGAAACACACAGGAGTCCTTGATTTCATACTTGCCAAGTATTACAATGCAAATCCCATGGTATAAGTGTTACTGTATTGGTGTATTGATTATATTTAATGGTAGTTCCATAAAAATCAAGTTCCTCAGACAACGCCATGGTACTTTCTTCTGTAAGATATGGTAATACCGTGGTTTTGTTCTACCTTACACAACCAAATGTACCATGTTATTATCATAAAACCTTACCTAAGGTCCCTCGGAAATACCATAATATTTTTTTGAAGTACCTTAAAATGTTATACAAGCACCTTTGTGAACTAAAATACCATGTTTTTACATTTAAATGTACATTTAAGGGTTAATAAATTATAATTTAATTTAGTATAATAATGCATTTTGTAGTGTAATGTCTTTGTAATATTTAGTTATAATTATCAAACGAATTAATAATTAAAAAACTGTTTTATATGAAAATATATTTATGTAAAATTGATTGAATATTTAAATCTCGGGCTACATTTCATATATAGTGTTTTAAGTTAATGTAATATTTAGATATTTGTTTCATATATAATAAATGGACAATTAAATATATACTCACTTGTACATAAGTATTTATGACATTTTCAATATTTGTGTAATTGATTCAATGTAATATCAAAATAGTACAATTCACCTGTAGTAAAGCAAGTTACCAAGTAATTTAATTTAGTATTATTTGTTTGCTATATAATAAATGGACATTTCATGTAGTAAATGTGAAATACAAATGAAGCATGTGGATGTTGATGGTGTAGTGTTGTGTTCAGGTGCTGTCCCTCATGCTGCAGGGTTCGAGTCCGTTCGGCTGGTCCAGCGGTTATCCTGAATCGCTTCGCTCCAGGTGAGAATGGGCTGTGACTGGTGAGTGTTGTGACTCCTCACACTGTTTGTCTGACCCGTGTGTTCTCCCACAGCGTCCGGCTCTGGATGACGCGTCCTCAGATCTGTCAGGGTTTATCCAGACCCAGCGCTAAATCAATATACAGTGAGTACTGACCCTGAGACGAGCTGATCATTAATCTCTGACTCAACCTTTGAGCTATTTATAGACGCGTCATTGACCTGACACTGCTGCTTGCTTAACTGTTTCTGATACGGAAATACAGGTGTCAGGAAAGGTTTTTTTTTAAAAAAAGTCCTTTTTATGTTTGTGTTTGTGTGTTTTATGTTAAATTTAAAAGTGTGTGAAGTGTATGATGTATATTTGTTGTTATTATGGCTTTGCCATAATTTTTGATTTCTTGATTTTTTTGAGTTTTGAAATTTCGAAAAGTAATCCAAAGATAAAATGTAATCGGTTAAATTAATAAAGTAACTGAAATGGTTACAATACTCATTACATTTTAGATAGGGTAAGTTGTAATCTGTAACCTATTAGATTTCCAAAGTAACCTTCCCAACACTGGTGTTTGGCCAAGCATCATTTCAGATTACGAGTCGGAGAATTGCGAATCATTTAATTTCAAGTCCCAATCTGAATCAAATGATTTGCGATAATGCAAAGTTCAGATCAAATGATTCGCGAACCTGCTCCGAACTGTCGTGCGTGTCCCGATTCGCATACTATCCGTCCTAAACAGTATTCGAAAATAGGATGAGTATTTCCCAAATCTTGCCTACTATTCTGCTAAATACTTAAAAGTATGTACTTTTCTTCACAAAAAGAGTAGCCTACATACTTTAGGCATAGTATAAGTAGGTGAATTGGGACGAGACCATCTAAATCAAATTATCAATTTGATTCGCGATCTCGATCAGATTAAAGGCTTCTAAACAGTGAATCATTCTGTGACGAGGAACAGAGAAACTGATTCAACTGAGTGAGTCATTTACACTGGAACCGCTCCAAATGACGCGTGACTTCAGTTCAAATGAATCACTAAGCAAAAAACAGATCAAAAGAGCATTCATTGTCGAATTTCGACATCGCTTGTAATGATTTTAAAAAGCATGCGTGTAGTATTGGGTGAAACGCTGCTTTTTTTAGAAACTCATCCATTTGATAGCTAAAGTTAAAGTGTCAAATGCCATAAATACATTTAGCTACAATAAACTTTTTTTATTTAAATATTATAATGAACTAATATTTAGATGTTCATTTTATATATAAATTAATTTTCATTTTATTATAAAATCCTTTACATTTTTGTGTGTGTTTGTCATTGTGTCATGTTTATGTGGTTTATGAGGACACAAATTTGTTTGATGATGTGTAAGACAGAGGTATTACAACATGATTTATGAGGGCACTTTTTTTTTGCACTTTTTTTCAAAAGGCTTAAAAACATTAAATAGTTTTTTTGTGTGAAAATGTAAAATGCAGAAGCTTCCTTTGAGGGGTAGTTTTAGGTGTGGGTTGATGTAGGGCAATATAAAATAACGCTTGTACAATCTAAATCCATTACGCCTGTGGAGGGTCCCTTTAAACCATAAAACCAACATGCGTTGTGTGATTGTGTGTTTATATAAATGTAAATATGTTTCTGTGACTGTTTTCGGTCATGAGAAGGATCATTAACCTTATATGAAAGTCTGTCGGATGAGCTCGTGATATAGTGAACATCATGTGTGTTTCCTGTAGATCAGAGGAAGGAATATGCCGACTCCATCAACAGACAGATGCATCAGTTCCAGCAACCGAGTGGAGGTGGAGGCTCACTGACTCTTCCTCATCATCATCTGAGCTGTGATGTGTGACTGTCGCCGTGCTCGCAGCATCTGTTCACCTGTGAGCTGGACGGCCAGCAGCTGTGTGACGGAACGACTGTCTGGAGCGGCTGAAGTATCTGGAGCCACGGGCCGAGTGTAGTCAGGACGTCCTGCTGGAGGTGCAGGACGAGCGCTGCTGCTCGCCGACATCGAGACCAAGGTCAGGACAGCATATATATATATATGTGTGTGTGTGTGTGTGTGTGTGTGTGTGTGTGTGTTGTATTATATATCATTTAAATACTATATTTTATTTACATTTACATTTAGTCATTTAGCAGACGCTTTTATCCAAAGAGACTTACAAATGAGAACAATGGAAGCAATCAAAATCAACAAAAGAGCAATGATACACAAGTGTTATAACAAGTCTCAGTTAACCCATGCACGGTACATGTAGCAAGCATTTTTAAAATTATATAATAAAGAAAACAGATAGAATAGAAAAAGAATAAATCAAGCTAGTGTTAGAGGTCTTTTTGCTTTTGTTAACTGTGTAATACAAATAAAACAAATAGATAGAATACCTATATATGTATATTATTATCATAAAGATTATGTATTTATATGAGATATAGTTATGTATGTATTATACTATGAAAAATCTTATTTATTATTATAAAATAGTATATATATATATAATTGAAATATGAAATTAATCAATACATTAATCATATAAAATTAATCAATACATTATATAGATATATTATTTTTATTGTACAGTATATATGCAAATATTTAAATAGATTAAAATTATACAGTAAGTATTTAATGTATCTTAACATATATTGAATGATCATTAATAAATATTGCATATTTATGTATATTTTTATTATTGGTATATTAAGTTATTTTTAACATTTATATGTATCAAATTTTGTTTTATTATATGAAAAGTAAATGTATAAAAAGTATATAAAGCGTGTTGAACTGTAATATTTATACAGTTTGTCATCTTAAAATATCCAAGTTGAAATATTACATTTAAATATCTAAATTATTTTTATTCAATTTATGATATCTAAAAGTCTTAACACCTAAATACATTTTGAATCTAGATATATCTAAATATTGAAATGTATCTAAATATTAAACAATAATAATAAACAATTTCTTAATGTATTTTTTAATTGAATGTAAATATTGAATCATAAAATATTAAACTTTAATATACAATTTAATACCTAAATATCTTAATCTAAATATTAAATCTAGTTATTAAATTTAATATGAAATTTAAAATTTAATGCTCATTATTAGACTGCTCTAGATGCTCATCTGTCACAGTGGTGTTGTTGTTGTGTGTTCAGGAGGTGTTGGAGTCGTGGCCTCTGAGCAGTGTTCTGGATCTGAAGGCTGTTCTAGACGAGAGAGTTTACGCACTCTGCTGACCGTCAGCATTCAGGAGCCGCAGTCAGCGCAGTCAGCCTTCCTCTTCCAGAGCGAGTCCTCAGGGTGAGTTTATGATCGGACGAGTCCAGCGCCTCAGCGCTTCGCTATAAACCGCTTCTGTGGTCTTCCTGTGTTCTTCAGGCCGATTATCTGAAGAAAGACCTGGAGCGCTCCTGCAGAACAAGAGATGATCACAGGCTGACTAATGGCAGGTTAGAAGATGAACATCAGCTCATCTCCTCAATAATCATATTCACATATCAAGGTTTGTGATTTGATTCTGCAGTAAAGCCACTGTTGAAACGCACACAAGAGAAACTCTGGCGAGCATCTCTCCACCTCAGCTGATCCTTCAGAAACCACCTGAACCCTGGGCTGCTTCGGATTATGGTGAGACACCGGAAAGCATGAGCATTTTCAAGAGAAACGTATGTAATGAAAAATAATGTACTTTTTTCTACCTAAAGCCAGCTGTTTGTCTGTGATCCCCAGATGAGAGTCCGTCCCGACTCCTCCGCCTCAGAAATAACTCCACCTACATAAAGGTAGTGGCTCCACCCCTCACACAGAAGAACCCATTAAACAGACCCACCCCTCCGAGCCGTCATCACAGAGAGGGAGAGGAACGGGTGAGTGTTGATTAGGGTGTGTGATATATATATATATATATATATATATATATATATATATATATATATATATATCTCTGATAATATCATAATTGTTGCTTTTGATGTGCAATTTGACATTGTGCAAAAACCATTCAAAACACACTTACAGAGTGCACGATACATTACGTGAAGTCTGGACTAGTGCACATTTCTTTCACTGCATAATTCAGTCTATTAAAATACATTTAGAATGATCACAAATTCAAGACATGGGGCAGAAGATATATATTTATAGCACTTCATAAAGTTAATCAAAATCCACAGAAGAGTGACTTTTTTTCTCCATAAATTACCATGATTACAAATGTGATATTGATTTTTTTACAACAGGTCAATAAACTAGAAGTTAATTAAGATACTTAAATTTTAGACACCATATTGCCTGTTTTGCTCTATTTCGACGTACAAAAATAATTCCAAACTAAGCCACAGCTGTTTTGCATCTCTGAGCAACTTGAGGTGTTTTGTTCCTGAATGAATCAATGGTTTAAATGGTTCAGTTCAATCGCAGTGACTCACTTATTAACAGTAACTTGCTGCCACCTACTGGCGGTTTTAATTGCACAATTAAAGTATTTTTATTATTTAAATAATTTCAGATATTCAACGTTTAATGTTTAATAAATTATTTATGCATGTGTAACTGCAGGTTAAAGCATTCATGTCCTGCATTAAACAGTGTGTAAGTACATACATGCCACTTCAGATGCAGCTTCTGTGTTTCCTCTGCACTGCAAAGATGATTTAGTTGATTCTGATTTAATTTGTTTGGTAACAGCCCAAATGTCTTATTATTCTAATTCACTGATTAAATGTAAGCATTTGAGTCAAAAGATAATGCACACTTTAGAAAAAATAAAGACTTTATAAAGGTAAAATGCACATTTAAACTTGTTGAAAAAGTTTTATTTGTATTTAGTGTGAATTGACCACCACACAGTATAGGAAGAATATCAAAACTTTAGGAGTCAGTTCAACTTCAACATATCAGCAAAATATCATCTAATTATCGTATCGATAAAATCTCAGAAAATATTTTTGTCAGTTCGCACACCCCTAGTGTTGATGACAGAATAACGCAGCACTGTTGTAAAGATGAGAGATTACAACTGTTCGCTCTGTGTGCAGGACATCCTGAATCACCTCATTAATGACATCGGGGCCTTTATGCAGCCAACTGACAGCCGCGCACCCAAGATGGACAAGAAGAAAAAGAAGAAGAAGCGTAGGGTGAGTGAGAGGACTGGTGTGAGTGTATGAGATGAGCTGATGAAGACTCTGTTGACGTGTTTGTGTGTGTTTGCTGTAGCTGTGAAGGGAATGCCGCCAGAGGAGCGGTTCTCCATCTGTCTGAGGAAAATCAAGATGGCCTTTAACCTGCTGGTGCTTTCATTTTATATGATATGATGGAACTTTGGTCTATATATTAAATAAATGTATATTAAACATGTTAATTATATTATATCATGTATTTTAAAATGGTTTAAAACTAATAATAATAACAATGTCAAACAACTCTGTGCTCATCAGGCCAGCCTGCAGGGGAAGATTAACAACCGAAGCCGCTGAACTCGCTCACGTCTGTTCTCTATACTGATCTGTGAGACCGTGTTCGCTTTCGTCTGTTCTGTCTGTGTTGTTGATCTGACGAGTGTGTTTGTGTAGGTGTGTTTCACTGTAATGAGGATCTCCTAGCTATCGTGGTCTCTCTTTTGAGCGGAGTGTGATTTTCTGAGCTAAGAGGCTAGCCGAGGAGGATCATCTGTGGCAGTCACTAGAGATGCCTGGAACATTCCTCGGTAAAGACTCTAGACTCATACAACTCAAGACACACTCTAGGACCTGGACATACAGTTTAGACTCAACATAAACAGACTTTCAAACTCAGACTCAAGCAACAGACTTCACTTATAACACTCTTTAGGATTTTACAACTCAAGACTCAAACACACACTCATACTCATGATTCATACAACACACCAACACAACACTCATAGTCCAGATTCACACAACACACATCACACACACACACTCATAGTCTCAGGATTTCTACACACAACACATACACACAACACACAACACACACACACACACACACACACAACTCTTATACTCTAGACTTCATAACACACACACACACACATATACACACACACACAACTTCAAGACTCTACACACATACATACACACACTACACTACACTTCAGACTCTATCACACAACACACATCATACACACACACACACTTCATAGTCAGATTCATAACACACACACACACACACACACACACACACACACACATCAACTCAACCTCAGACTCATACACACTTAGACTTACACATAGTTAGGACTTACTCACAAACACAAACTTCTCTTTTCTACACACACACTTGCACATTCAGATTCACACTCAGGCTTCGACATCAGACTCATACACACTTAGACTTACACACTCGAGACTCATACTCATGACTTATACACATTCAGACTCACACACAGTTTAGACTTACTCAAAAACACAGACTCTCTCTCTTTGCCACTCTCACACACACACATACACACACGCACACTTACACACTCAGACTCACTCACACCAGATTCATACACACTCAATCATACAACAAACACAATCATACTCGCATACAGTTTAGACTCTTTCAAACACAAACACGAGACACACACTTACACCGCTTTACACACAAAACAGTTTAGATTCTCACACACTGACTCACTCACACAAACACACACACTCAGACTCGCATGAGATTAGACTCACATACAGACATAAACTCACTAACACTCAGACTCACACAAACACAATCAGACTCAAACACAGTTTTGACTCTTTCCACACATTTACACACAGTTTATGCTCAGACAGACTCACTCACACACACACACACACACACACGCTTGTTTTGTGAATTGTGGGACATTCCATAGGCATAATGGTTTTATACTTTACTGTATATTCTATCACTCTACACCAACCCTACTCCTAACCCTACCCCTTACAGGAAACTTTGTGCATTCTTACTTTCTCAAAAAACTCATTCTGTATGGTTTATAAGCGTTTTGAAAAATGGGGACATGGGTTATGTCCTCATAAGTCACCCTCTCCTTGTAATACCTGTGTCATAACCATGTCATTATACAAAGTTGTGTCCTGATCGCCACAAACACACACACACACACACACACACACACAAATCACTCATTTAGACACACACACACAGACTGACTTAAACATTCTCAGACTTCACACACACACACACACACACACACACACACACACACACACACACCAGACTCAGATATGTGGTTTTGCATTTACATTTATTCATTTGGCAGATGCTTTTATCTAAAGTGACCTACAGTTGAGGAATGCAACAAGTGATATATCATAAGATTTGACTGTGTGTGTGTGTTGTGTGTGTGTGTGTTGTGTGTGTGTGTGTGTGTGTGGATGAAGCACGAGGGCGGAGGATGATGATGATATTCCCACATACACACCTGTGTTTGAAGATGGATGGGAGCCGCCAGCCATCAGAAACCAGAGCCGAGCGTCATAAACCTGAACGTGAACACAAGCAAGCGAGAGCCAGCTCAAGTGCATGTGACACGACAAATGGTACGAACACACGGACACACGATCACATGATCATCCTGTCATTCAGCTGTTTTAATGCTCTCTGTTTGTTTGTGTAGAGCAATAGACTGCCGGAGCCTGAGGACAGGTACAGATACAAGATACACACATGAGACCTGTGAGAGGTGCTGCCGATCGGCGAAGTGTGTGGACGCTGTGTGTGATTGTTTGCAGTTTAGAGGAGCTACCGGAGCTTCATGAGAGCTGTGTTTGATTTCACAGCAGAAACCGCGAGAGCTTTCCATCAGTAAAGGTGAACAACTACAGGTGAGACACAAACACACACACCAGACCTGATACAGACTCTCAGTTTGAGTTAACTCAGTGAAAAAGGATTTATTTAACATGTAATAGAGAGATAGAATGTGTGTGTGTTTACACTACCAGTCAAACGCTTTTGAACAGGAACATTTTTAATGTTTTTTTAATACATAAATGCATACATGTACATACATTTTCTGTGGACCCGGCAGCCCCTTCCAGACTCCATTTACAGGAACAAGCTTTAATGTCACTGGTGAGGAGTGTGTTCTAACTGTGTGTGTGTGTGTAGTTGTTGGACATGTCTAAGCGTGGTGGAAGGTGAAGAATGAAAAGGCCAGATCGGTTACGTCCCAAACAACATGCTCCTGCCTCCGCAGCAGGAGGACAAACCTTGTACTGTATATCAGTCATCTTCACCTGTACATCTGATAAACATGATGTGTTCACAATCACGAGCTCCACCTCCTGACCCACAGGAAACCCGCCTGCACCCACACTCACCCGAAAATCACGACCCGAGGAGGTGCGGGCCTGGCTGGAGCACAAGGGCTTCAGCAAAATGTGAGCAAAGCCACACTATACACTGCAATATGTGTGCAAAATAACCAGCTCATGACCTCATTGTGTTGCATCTTTATTTCAGTAATTCACTTGCATGCTGATATTTTATTCTGCAGTCAGTTTTGCATAAAATGTTGCGTTTGTCAGTCTATGTGGGTCAGTAGTGTTTCACGATCGTTTACAGAAAATGCAATTATTAATGAGTGAATTATTATAGTCATCATAATTTTAGTTGTTAGACTAGAATGCGGTATATATTCAAAACCACAATTTTTTCCTAATGCAGCATGTTTAATGTAGTGACCTAATATTCATGTTTACAGTTACAGTTAATTTGTAAATGGTCATTTGCATATTTAATCAATTTTGTGAAAATGTCACTTTTGTGAGTCAGTATTGTTCTATGCAAAATTTCAGATAAGCTTTTTTATGGAAAATATTGTGGAATTATTATTAATGAATGAAGTATTGTAACTAATATTTAGTTATTTTGGTGTATTATTATTATTAAATAAATAAATATCAATAAATAATTATATTTTAACATTATTATTAAAATACAGTGTGTATAGTAATATGGATGCTTTTTTAATATTAATATTTCGTTTTATTAACAAAAATAGTAATATATTTAATTAGATTTAAGCTCATAGCTTTTTTTATGCAGCATTTCAGAGAAGCTTTATAGTATATTGAATTATTATTGTATGAAGTATCAATTTTATATATTTAAATATTTTATTTTTAATATATTAATATTGTATATAATATAATTCTAACTGTGTAATATTAATATTTAAATGGGCAATTACAACAGTATTTTTATATATTAATATATTTTTTAAATTAAAAATAAAACTTAAGTTTATTTCTGTTGTTTTAAATTTGAATTCATAATTTCTTATGATTTACTTATTTACTGATTTACTTATGTATTCACATACACTTCTTAAATTTTTCTGTTTGTTTTAGTTTCTCTTTCAGCACAAATTGCTTTATTATAAAACCAACGTCCATCAACTGAAAATCTTTTAAATATATATTATATATAAATTATACTAGCATTATTGTATACATAAATATAAAATTCATATAAATATTAAAATGAGACTTTATAGTGTCATTTGTCTATAGTTTTATTTTTATTTTCACTTTTTCATGTGATCAAATAATGCATCAAAACCAAAAATCTCGACTAATATGTGGATTCAACTGCATTGCATTGTGGGATATGGATATTGGCATGCAGTATGTAGATATCCTGTAGGTTAAGCATGTTCTTCTGTGTTTGTCAGTAGCGGTGCGGTGTTTAGGAGGCGTCAGCGGCTCAATGCTGCTGGGAATGACACGCGACGAGCTCAAGACCATCTGTCCGAGGAGGGAGGACGTGTCTTCTACCAGCTGCAGAACATCAAATCAGCCCTCGCGAGTGAGTACGACATCATCATCATCATCACCACAAACGCGTGATGTCACACTGACCTCATCTTCACTCTCTCCAGATGGCCAGTGAAGTGAGGCAGATGATCTGAGCCATAACCAGATGCTGAAGAAAATGCGCTTAATCACTAAATATGTATGCTATTTCTGCATTCCGCTTCCGCTTTGGACCGAAGAATCGCTATTTTATAAAACAGTCATAACTTAATATTTTTCAACTTAAACTAAATTGTATTTGATCAGCAATTTAAGTGAATGTGAAGAAATTTCACCATGGTATTCCTGAATATACCACTTTTTATTAATAAAAAAAAAAAAAAATCTTTTAATTTTAAAATGGCTAATGAACCAGACCAAAAAAAAAACTCGGATGCAAAAATATATTTATATTTTTGTCAATATTGATGAAAATTTTAATTTGAAAACATTATTGTATGAAATTTATAAGAGCATATAATCTGATCATTATCAGTATTAACCCAATGAACTCATGATTGCTCAGTCCATATTTATAAAACCTACTTATTTATTTCTAACAAAAGCATAAATTTTCCTCTGAATTTTCAAAATAAATTCATTTTACTTGCATATGAAAAAAGTGATCAGTTTTCATGCTGCAATGGTTTGTCAACACGCATATATTTATGTTCAGAGGGTTCATACAGATACTGTAAAATGAAACTCCAGGACTTTTCAAGCACATTTTTATTTTTACTTTCAAGGACTACACACACACACACACACACAACACACACATACATACATACTTTTCAGGGCACTTTCGAGTCTCACGCATTCACCGTGAGACACGCATTTCAACCAGTGCACATGCTCTCACACCACACCTTGAGTTTCCGCTGGAAGTAAGGGATAACTTGTCCCACTATACACTATTAATGGATGAAGCACAGGCATACGGAGGGAAGTTCTCTGCCAAGTTCATAGCTGTCTTGAGTTATGCAGAGTTAAATGCCAACTACCAGCCAATCAGAAATTAGAATTGTGTTGTTTCCGTGTAAATTACGTGATCCCGCTGCAAGCTGTATTTATTACTAATCAAAGATGTTCAGTTGGCTCGTTTGGGCCAAATTTATTTTATTTTTGATACATTTGTAGTTATATATATATATATATATATATATATATATATATATATATATATATATATATATATATATATATATACGTTTTTAGCACACAATTGATGATAAATACAAAATCATGTTACAAACGATGCTGTTATTTCAGTTAATCAAAAAAAAAAAAATCTCATCTCTTTTCAACATTAATAATAATAATAATAATAATAATAATGTTTTTTTGAGTAGCAAATCAGAATATTAGAATGATTTCTGAAGGATCTTGTGACTGGAGTAATGATGCTAAAAATTCAGCTTTGAAAGTCAGCTTTGATTGTTCCTAACAAACTGTTTAACTGCACTCATGAGCTGAATCTCAAGTTATTTTGTGGGATAATTAAATATACTCTAAATAAACTACAAACCTAAAAATATAGACATTTATTTTGTCCTCACATTCTTTCTTGTAACTCTTCCCTCTCAGTCACACACCTGACTGAAAGGCTCATTATGCAGCTCATTATGTTTGTCTTTGTCTTCTCAGGTGTAAATCACACTAATATTCACGGTCAATCACGCCTCCTCTCATATGCCCTTTACAAACATAAAGTGTCTTAGAAAATTTAAACCAATATATTGTTTTCTCGGAGAGTAAACAAGATGTTTTACATCATTTTGAAGCAAAAATTCTAGGCTACAAGCTCCAGGTTTGACAGTCTTGTGAACAAATGTTCTCTAGGTGTTTTATGACCTCATTTCAGTGACTTCAAAATTGTAGTTTTTTACTAACCACGATAAACGTTTTCTCAAAAGGACATACATGCTATTTACATATTATTGTAGCCCAGTTTGTATTGAATACAGTGTTTTCAGACTTTAGCCATGTATATGTTTATAAGCAACTGAAAAAAGCACAAACATATTTGACACTAATGGTATTCCATACATAACCTGGTCAAAAATTACCCAAACCTTTTAAATGTTTATATCTTTTAAATAATAATAATAATAATAATAATAATAAATGTATTTTAAGGCTTTTAAAACATTTGCTAAATTTCATTCGCTTACTGTAAACCAGGGTTTCCCAAAGTGGGGTTCATGAACCCTTGGTGGTTCATGAGGGAATTGCAGGGGTTGTGAGTTGGTTTACATGGTATGCCTACTGAGTAAATACTGATTAACGAATGAATAATAATAATAATAATAATAATTTAAACGTTTTGCAAAGAAATGTTACAGATTTATACAAATGTGATGTAAATGTAAAATCTTAAATGTATAAAACTTTAAAACTGATACAAAAATAATTATTTTTAAAGTTAAACATGCAAATGTGCCATTAAATAATTGAAATACTGTATTTACTTAAAGTCTCAGGGGTACTTCAAGTACATCATTTAGGTCAAAGAGGTTCAGCTGTCAAAAAGTTTGAAAACCCTGCTGTAAACTGTGCATTTTTTTTTTTTTTTTTATATGTGTATCTTACTGGATCAACATGACCCTGCAGCTGGTTTTGACAATCTGGATTTGTATACAATCACAGTTTTGTGTTTTTCTGATACAGAGATGCACAAAAAGTCCAGATGAGATTAAACACATGCTTTATTAAAATCAACAAAACACTCATTCTCACTAAAAATAGATCAATTTGCATACAATTATTCAATCTCATTTGCTTTCTAGCATGTTGTGCGTCATGCTTTGCTCTGGATTTATGTGCTAGTTTCTATAAATTAATGCTTTTTGAGTCACGCTTGGTGTTATTTATTAGTTCAGTGTCATAATACTGTATGGCGATTAACAGTCAGTATAACTTCAACTCAATCTACCGAACACATGCTGGATCGGAAAATGCTAAAACTCAAAGCTAACATCAATGTCAAGCTTATAATATATGTTATGTAAACTACTTTGTAAACATCACAGAAACGGAAGGTTTGGTGAGTTCAGTAGGTTTAGGATTAGAACAAAAAATAGGTTTTAGCTTAACTGCCCTCCTGCAGGACTGGAGCACATTCACTTCTGAACAGTTCAGCCTTCAGACAACATAAATCCTTTTAAATGACAAGAAAATATAACGGATAATAGAACAAGAGATTAAAAGGTGTATTCACAGTGAGTTATAATCACAAATGAAACCTTCAAAAAGTAGCTAAAGCAAAAGACATATGGGGTAGGGGTGCTACTATTCATATAACAGTATATATAATAATTTTAATTATAATAGTATGTGAATAGCATTAACTATTACATATTGTTTTAACATAATGTTGAAAGCAAATTATAATTAATATTGTACTTTAATAATATAGACTTCGTGTCATTATGTATATTAATATGTATAATGGTGTTAATTATATTTAGTTTTTAACATTAATGGTAAAACTAAATATTAACATAAAATAGTAATATTGATTTTAGTTTTATTTTTAACATTAATATTTTAAAACTAAATATATTTATATTAATATTATCAATATATAAAAATCTATAATTAAAAATATATTAATATCAATGTGTAATATTATCATAATATTGATGTAATTGTTTTTAATATTAAATGGTATTAATCTAGTATTTTTAAATTAAAAAATGAATTATTTCAGTTTAGTTTTAAATTTAATTAGATTTAAGTTAATAATTGTAGTTAGGGTTAGTGTTATAATCACAGACACATCAAATAAAAGCCTTCAAAATAAAAGTCTCTAAAGTAAAAGGCAACGCAGGGAGCTGGACGTCTGATGGAGGTATAATGTCGACAATAGTGATGCATAGCTAAAACGCTCTAAACATGCAGCTAAATGAGAGGGGTCAGATCTAATCTCAAGCGGTTGATTGGACAGGCGGTGTGTGGGTGGGGTCAGATCAGATTTTACTTGAGCGTGCTGATTAGACGGGCGCTGTGTGGTGGGATCAGATCAGATTTCACTCGAGCGGCTGATTGACAGGCAGTGTGTGGCGGGGTCCGATCACATCTTGAGTGTGTTGATTGGACAGGTGGTGGTGGGCGGTCCGATCACATCTTGAGTGTGTTGATTGGACAGGTGGTGTGGGCGGGTCAGGTCACATCTTGAGCGGTTGATTGGACAGGTGGTGTGTGGGCGGGTCAGGTCACATCTTGAGCGGTTGATTGGACAGGTGGTGTGTGGCGGTCAGGTCACATCTTGAGCGTGTTGATTGGACAGGTGGTGTGTGGGCGGGTCAGGTCACATCTTGAGCGTGTTGATTGGACAGGTGGTGTGTGGCGGGGTCAGGTCACATCTTGAGCGTGTTGATTGGACAGGTGGTGTGTGGCGGGTCAGGTCACATCTTGAGCGGTTGATTGGACAGGTGGTGTGTGGGCGGGTCAGGTCACATCTTGAGCGGTTGATTGGACAGGTGGTGTGGGCGGGTCAGGTCACATCTTGAGTGTGTTGATTGGACAGCGAATGTCAGATCAGATCTCGAGCGGTTGATTGGACAGGTGGTGTGTGGCGGGTCAGGTCACATCTTGAGCGTGTTGATTGGACAGGTGGTGTGGGGGGTCAGGCCACATCTTGAGCGGTTGATTGGACAGGCAGTGTGTGGGCGGGGTCAGTCACATCTTGAGCGTTGATTGGACAGGTGGTGTGTGGGCGGTCAGGTCACATCTTGAGTGTGTTGATTGGACAGGTGGTTGTGTAGGCAGTCAGATCTTATCTCGAGCATGTTGATTGGACAGGCAGTGTGTGGCAGGTCAGATCAGATCTTGAACATGTTGCTTGGACAGGCAGAATGTAGATGGGTCAGATCAGATCTCGAGCAGGTTGATTGGACAGGCAGTGTGTGGCGGGTCCGATCACATCTTGAAGTGTGTTGATTGGAGAGGGTGTGGGCGGGGTCAGGTCACATCTTGAGCGTGTTGATTGGACAGGTGGTGTGTGGGGTCAGATCAGATCTCGAGCGTGTTGATTGGACAGGCAGTGTGGGCGGGTCAGGTCACATCTTGAGCATGTTGATTGGACAGGCGGAATGTCAGATCAGATCTCGGCGGTTGATTGGACAGGTGGTGTGTGGCGGGGTCAGGTCACATCTTGAGCGTGTTGATTGGACAGGTGGTGTGTGGCGGGTCAGGCCACATCTTGAGCGTGATGGATTGGACAGGCGGAATGTCAGATCAGATCTCAGCGTGTTGATTGGACAGGTGGTGTGTGGGCAGGGTCCGGGCTCGTCTCTAGCGTGTTGATTGGTTGGATGTGAATGACAGCCCGCCCTCCTCCTCGATTCTATCCAGCTCCTGGGTTGGATGGCCTGCTGATCAGGTGCAGCTCTTCACACAGAGTCTCTGATCGATACCCCACACGGATGTCTGGGACGCTTGTTGCGCCAGATGTCGTACTGATGGGACCCTCTTTAGTGTAATCAGGACCCAGCCAATGACTCTTACTCTGAAACAAGAGGAGAAAACAGAGAACTGTTTGAGTCAATAGTGTGTCGCAGCCATTTAAAAACAACTTTACAGGAAAATATAGATTAATAATTATTGAGTGAATTATGCATGTTTTAATATACCAATGTGTATAATAACAAAATATCACTGTGATATAAATATAATAATTCTAATGTATAGCAATAATAATATGATTGCATTGTTATACACAGTATAAATCAATATGACACGTAACAGAATGTATAAAATAATTATACTTGTATATATATATATATATATATATATATATATATATATATATATATATATATATATATATATATATATATAATATATATATGATATATATATATATATATATAATGTATATGTATATATATATATATATATATATATTATATATATATATATATAACATGATGATAATATACTTGTAATTTATATTATATAAACAGATATACACTGTCATTAATATTTGTCACATATAATTATACTATTTCATAATATAGATTAATAATTATTTAATTACTGTATAAAATTTTGTTTTTAATATATTTATATTAATGTGCATAATAATAGTAATATAATTATATTGTATGTGATATACATAAATTTATTTCAGTTAAGTTTTATATTTAATTAAATTTAAGTTACAAACTAAATTGAATCCTTTTTAAATTAATAATTAAGTTTTATAATTATGAAGTTATTTTATATATATACATTTACATGATATATGTTATATTTTAATCTGTCATTTCTATTGTAGTAAATATTACAGTGTAATTTTATTTATTTGGATTTTTTTTTTATTCTTCAGGGTTCTCATACATTTTTATCCATTTTATTTTATTTTACTTTATTTTAAATTACTTTACTTTTAGTTTAGTTTAAAACTAGAGGAAATTATTTAAAAAGATAATTTTATACATTTTTCACACCACTTTCAAGCCATATATAAGATTAGAAAATTATGATTAGATATATTTTAACAACACAACACACCTTGCAAAGAAATTATTGTTCAAACATTTCAAAGTTAATTTAGTTTTGATAATGTCAGTAGTTTCTACATTATACCGCTGTTTCATTTTGTTGGTGTGTCGTGTGTGTGTTGTGTGTGTGTGTGTGTGTGTGTGTGTGTGTGTGTGTGTGTGTGTTACCTTGTGTGAGAAGCGCCATTAACACACTGTTTCTGGCGAGTTCCACATGTCACATGAGCTCAGTTTCCACACCTGAGCGGCGATGCTGTACTCCTCCATCAGAGGCTCCTGAAACACACACACACGTACATACACACAACACGAGTCATCAGACAAGAGCGCTCTCCTGCCGCCACTAACCTTAGTGAAGTGGAACTGCAGCGGTCGTCGGTGGACAGTGACACCATCAGGCGCTGGACAGATACCGGGCAGAGGGTTGCATGGTAACTCAGAAACAGACTGTTGTTGCTGAGCGAGACATGGCGATGCCCACCTGAGCCAGATAATACAGATACTGAGGACCGAGCCTACGCACACACACACAGGTACACAATCACTGCTTATCTGACCTCCACCTCTGCTTCACGATTCATTCTGTGTGTTTATCGAGGTAGTAAACGAGAACCTGTTCAAAATACTGAAAACCAATGATTCCTGAATAAACAAATGACTCTTTTGAACTGAACTGTTTTATTGAACCAAAATAAGGTCATGTGATCCTACACTGGTTGTGCTGTGTGGTTGATTCACCAAAAGGACTGGTTCATAAAGTTCATTTGTTAAGGAGTCAGACTATATTAGTTGCTCTGTATTAGCTAAAACAACTAGTTACTGTTCTTTTAAAAGTACTGGATTTAAATGAAGCAACCAGGATAGTATGATTCCTGAACAAATGATTCCTTTGAACTGAATCTTTAAATGAATCAAGACTTCTAGTGAAATACGTACCCTAATAACTTTCATGAGCTGTATCTTTTACTGAATCAAAGCCACATTTCACAACAACTGAAATCATATTAGCTGAGAGAAAGAAAAAAATTCTGAACGAGTCATTTGTTTATAAGAGTCATTTATTTAGGTATCGGACTACACTGGTTGCTCTGTATGTGTTTGATTCACTAAAAGAAACCATGTAGTCTGATTCCTGAACTAATGACTCTTATGAACCAGTTCTTTTAGTAACTCAAATCCACACAGCGTTTGATTCACTAAAAGAGCCTTCCTTCAGGAAATAACAATGATTCTTATGAACCGTTTCTTTTAGTAAATCAAATCCAGAGTGTGACCAGTGTAGTCCATTTCCAGATTCTTATGAACCAGTTCATTTTAGTGAATCAAACACATACAGCCCAACCAGTTATAGTTTGATTCCTGAACAGTTGACTTTTTGAACCAGTTCTTGTTAGTAAATCCAAATCACATAGTGTAGTGTGACTAGTGTAGTCTGGTTCCCAGATTAATGGTTCTTATGAACCAGTTCATTTTAGTGAATCAAACGCATACAGCCCAATCGGTTATAGTCTGATTCCTGAGCAATTGACTCTTTTGAACCAGTTCTTTTAGTAAATTAAATCCACATAGCGACCAATGTAATCCAATTGTAGGACAAAAGATTCTTATGAAACAGTTAATTTTACTGAATCAATCACAATCACATTCCTGAACTAGTGACTCTTTGAACTGGTGCTTTAAGTGAACTCAGTTCATTTCACTGAATCACACAAGCACCGCACAACCGGTAGTCTGATTTCTGAACGAATGACTCTTTGAAGCGGTTCTGTAGTGAATCAGTTTCTTTTGATTTCCTCCCTAGCATCTAGGTACCTTCCGGAGCAGCAGTCCGTGTGAGATGTTTTCTGACAGCATGAATCCAGACACCAGGTGATGGATAGGCCCCGCCTCCCGCAGTGAGGTGCAGCACGAAGGTGTTGAAGCCCCTCCCTGCTCACACAGACGGACAGGTGATTCAGGTGATTCTTTATGAAGCTATTCGATCACATGATGTGGCGTGAGTGAGTACCCGCGCAGGTGGTTGAGGACGGTCATGTTGGACGCATACTGTAGTACAGGTAGTATGAGTACGGGGTTGTCGTGTCACACCAGCTTGCCGGAGATGGACTGTCCAGGTTGAAGACGTGATTCTCCGGTTTGGACTCGCCATCCACGCTGTCGAATCCCACCACCTAAACATTAAAATCAACGCTTTGTGGCTTACAGTTAGTTTTCTCCTCTGCTCAAACGAACTAGAGGCACTGATGACATCATCGTGCACTCCATAGATTTCTGTCCAATCGGACGCTTCTTAAAATGACAGTGACTGCTTCCTGTTTCAACAGGAAATGTCCTTGTTAAGTGTTTTTATATAGTCTCTAACGTGCATGGAATCAGAATAAACAATTCATACTGGTGAATCAATTCGTTACACGGACTACACGATTGATTTCTCGATTCAAATATATCAAAAGGCAATAAGCTTCATTTTATGTAGTTTTAGCGATTGTTTTATTATATGATGGATGAGGTTTTACAACTGTGCTATATGAACATTTCACTCACTCCCAAACATTCGATTCACTCTGCTAATCAGTTTGTGAAGGACCAGAAGTGCAAAACTAAAATAATTTTAGTGATTCGACTCATTTTCATTTGTGTTCATTGATTTAATGTATTTAATTTTTAAATGAAATGAATTTATTAAATGACTAATAATACTTTATTTCTGTATTCGTAATTATATATATTCTATATATGTACATAATTTAATTTGCAGTACTCATGCAGTATACATATTTATCACTATTTATTTTTGCAGTTTGTTTCTCGTTCAGTTTGACTGAATCATTGCAAACATCCTGTGTTATTTTAGTTATTAATATACTGAATTAGTTTTTATTTTTATATTTTCCTATTTACTTTCAATTTTAGTTCATTTTAGTAACTTTGTATTAGTTTTCATATTTTCATATGTCTTTATTTATTCAGTTTTATTGATTTTTATTTCAGTTTAAGTCATTTTAGTACATCAAGTTAAACTAAATGAAAATGAGAAAAGTTGTCTTGGCTATTATCACTACTAAAGCTATAAAAGCTTCTAAAGCTATTAAAAACATTTGTTTAAAAAAAAAAAGTGTGTGTGTATATGATAGTATATATATATATATATATATATATATATATATATATATATATATATATATATATATATATATATATATATATTCAGTTAGCTGGCAGAGTTTCTTTAAGTTGAATCACAAAAATTTACTGGAACACTAAAACTGAACTAAAACAAACTTACACCCAAATAGTAATATTAAAAACTAATAACAATAAATAAATAAATAACAATAAGAAAAGCACATAACAAATATTGTAAAATGTTACCTTAAAATGAAAACTGAAAATAAAAAGTTAATTAAAATGAAAAGAAAAAAAAGTGTGTGTGTGTAAATAATACTAAAATAACACTGCTTGGCAACTAGCTGAAATATTTATATATTTAATTTTATTTGAAGTAACGGAAATGTTTTTATGGTTGTAGTTTTAATAAAAGGTCTGACTAGGGTTGAAAGGGTGGAAAATTTCCGTAAATTTCAGAAACTATTTGCAAAAATCCCTGGAATATTCATAATTTCTGGAATGTTTCAAATTTACTGGAAATTTTCCACGCTTTGCAACCCTAGGTCTGACTGTGTCGAGGTGTGTGTGTGTGTGACTCACGGTGCAGGAACAGGTGCAGCTGCGGGTGGCTGCTGGGATTGATGGTGACCCGAACAGCGGAGGAAGATGTTCTCCAGCATCTGCTGGAAGTTACTCAGATGCTGCTTGCGCGGTAACGCTCACTGATCACAACACACAACACACTGTCTCAAACTCACTCTGTGTGTGTGTGTGTGTGTGTGTGTGTGTGTCTCCTCACAAGAGTCGTGGGATCTGGACGAGCCAGCGGACGCTGTCGGAGTAGACGGAGTGAGAGACGCCCACAGTGCCAGTTTGTCCCACTCGCCCATGGATCGGCCGTGAAATGGACAGACGTAGCTCAGCGCTCTGATACTTGCTCTCCTCCAGGTCTGACATCACTTCCTGCGCACACAGGAACGCACCGCAGCACATTCAGCACTGAATATACGCCATCATCTGGCTCGCTTTGGACTTAGCTAATTATTATTCGAGCTTGAAGTAGGACAGGCAAAATAATGCATACAGTAATGAGATTTAAATATACGCTTCAATGAAGACATTATTGAAATTTTTTTCTATATAGTATTTTGTTTCTTTATTTTAAACTACACTTTGAAAAAGAAAATATCATATTTTTTATTGATTGTAATTTTCATATAAATATATTAGGTACTTTTCAACACATGATTTTATATTTATAACACTAATTAAATAAAAAAATAGCATAATCAATAAAACATTTATTTTGCATATTGTTTCCTTTTCTTAAAACTACATTTTGAAAGCAAAATATATTATTCTAATGTATTTTATCAGTTTTATTTTTAATTATATATTTATTTTACTAATAAATTTTAAAGTATAGATTTAGGAAAATAAGCAAAAACATATCTTAAAATAAGTTTTATTAAAAAAAAAACTGATAATGCACTGAATAATTTTTTAAAAGTTTAAACATATATTTAAATGTGCATATAGAAATACACATTACATTGTTGTACTATATATAAATAAATAAATATATATATATGAGAAATAGTTAACTTTTTATGTTAGCCAATTGTTTCTATATTATTACGCTTTTATTCCTAAATATATTCTAATATTCTGTATGTAAATATTCCAATACTTCTTATTAATACTATATTGTAATATAAATATTATATAAATGTTAGTATTCCAATACACTGCATTATTTACATGTTATTTCTAATTATATATAATATAGTTATAAATATTTTAATTGAGATATTTATTAGCATTATTTGATATTATATAACATACAGTATATTATATAGTCCAGTGGTATTAGACAGTAATTGCTCTGAATTATGATGAATTATTGTGGTCTGTACCTTGACGATGTGTCCCAAGTACTTCCCGTGGATGTGGTTGTCGGTCTTGATGAAGATCTCTGAGGATGGATTCTCCATGGGGTTGTATTTAGAGTTGAATTTGTCAAGCGTGGAAGGTGTTCCTGTCCCGGAGGGAGCTGAAGGTGTCACATGACTCGCTGTGGTGTGTTAATGTGTTAGCGCAGCGGCGAAGCGAAGTCTCACCGCAGGCATGTCCAGCGATCCACGCCAGGTCGTACGCGTCCAGGTTCATGTTCTCAACACCTCCATCATCGCCTGCGCGCGCGCCTGCATGCGCACGATCTCGCCGGTACTTCTTCATGGAGCTCTTGATGAACGCAGCAGGTGCTTCTGGTTCATGCAGGACGAGCGTGGATGTGCGGTCCACCTGACGGACAGTTCATCTCAATTCCACACGCATTCATTCTGCTGCCGCTTCACCTAACGAGGCTCTACTAGACTATGAAACGCAAATCGGTTTCATGTTCACACTTACATTTTAACAGCTATTTATTCAGAGCGAGATCTAGTTGTTGCGCTTGCTTTACATATTGTTTTTTCTTTGGTGCAACATTTTGAATTTAAGATTTTTTTTTTTCTAATTGCTGTTTGGTTGTTTTTTGTTTGTAGTTGTAATTTCAACTGAATTTGCTTAATCAATAATCATAAAATCTTAAATAATCAAAATAACCATATAATCATAAAAAAAAATCTGTAGGCAATTTAAAAATGCATTATTTAAATATTTTGTATTTGTAATATTATATATATTATAAATAAGTACTTTTATATAATTATATTTTGTTGTATGTTCTTCTATTACATTTTCTAAAAAATAATTATTATATTTATTATACAGAACAGTGGTTTTCAATTTGATGATAATTTCAGTACAAGTAATTTAATTTGATAGTTTATGATAGTTATCTTGTATTCTAATATTCTATATATTTCAATATTCTAATGCTATAAATTATATTTATATATATTAGTGCTGTCAACGATTAATCATGATTAATTGATACAAAATAAAGTTTTTGTTTACATAATATATGTGTTGTTGTGTATATATTACTATATATAAATACATACATACAGCATATATTTTGAAAATATTTACATGTCTAAATTTATATTCATATTTAATATATAAACATAACATATTTTCCAAAATATATACATAATCGTAGTGTTTGTATATATATATATATATATATATATATATATATATATATATATATATATATATATATATAATATATATATATACATAATAAATATACACAGTACACAATACACATATTATTTAAACAAAAACTTTTATTTTGATGCATTAATCACATTATTGTTTGACAGCACTAATAATAATGTAATTTATAATTATGATGTTTTATATGATAAAATAATGTTATAATATAAAAATATTGTTCTATATTTTCTGTATAAATACTTTATTCTTTTACAATTAATTATACTATTATTATATTTATATTATATTATTAGATTTATTTTTATCATACAGTATAAGTATTTAAATTTGTAATATTGTTTTTACATGGTTAATAATTGCTGTTTTAGTAGTCTTTTTTATTACAGTACTCTAACACTGTACATTAATATTTAAATGTTATATACACTAAACAAAATTATAAACGCAGCACTTTTGTTTTTTGAGATGTGTTGCGCCATGGGAGGCAAATGGTGTTCACACCAGATACTGACTGGTTTTCTGACCCCCAGATCCCCCCAATACAGTAAAACTGCACATTTTAGAGTGGCCTCTATTGTGGCCAGCCTAAGGCACACCTGTGCAATAATCATGCTGTCTAATCAGCATCTTGATATGCCACACCTGTGAGGTGGATGGATTATCTCGCAAAGGAGGGGTGCTCACTAACACAGATTTAGAGATTTGTGAACAATATTTGAGAGAAATAGGCCTTCATGTACATAGAAAAAGTATTCGATCTTTGAGTTCAGCTCATGAAAAATGGGGCAAAAACAAAAGTGTTGTGTTTATAATTTTGTTCAGTGTATTTTAAAATTCTAATACTGTATATTTATTAGTATTATTAGTATTTATTTTATACATTACACATTTATTACATATATTTGTGATTATATCATTTATTATAAATATTCAATAAATCTATTTTCATTTTGATAATTATTACTATACTAGTTAATTTAATTCTATTAGATTTTTTATACATTTTATATTCTAATACTCTACATTGATATTGTACTTTCATTTAGCTCATTTAATTATGTACATAATGATCTATTTTTGATGATCAAATTGCAAATTCTTTAATCTGTTCATCCATAAATAACTGAGGGATGCGCCACCTATGCGTATGTTGTAGAAGTCTCTAGCGCACCTTCTCTCTGGCCGAGCTCCTTCATCTCGCTCAGCAGGACGTGCATCTGAAACTTAGAGCTCAGATACTGCAGCCGCCGGTAACAGAACGACTTCCTGCAGAGAAACGCACAAATCAGACACAGCAGAACGCAGATGCATGCTGAGCCCAGTGCATGCTGGGAAAACGAGTCACTCACACAGGGCCATTAATGATGAGTGCCATCATCATGTTCATGTCGGCGATGTATTCCTGCAGGTCTGGATACGGCAGGTCAGCTCGGTGCTCCTAAGCGGATCATTTCAACACGGACGCTCTTTATAAAGCCACAGTTAAGAACTAAAACAGACACTTTTAGCAGTGAATGAAGAGACTAGCCCTGTTTCAACCCTAGCGAGTCGCTCTACATAGTGAGCGACTTTATTTACAGTTAACGATATTAACCCTGCATAGAATCAAACCTGTTTACTTTCTTTTTCTTTCCAATCAACATAAATATGTTTTACTGGTTAAATTTTACGTAACGATAGTAAAACTGATTCTACTTTATTAAATTAAAATTTGATTGAAGTTTGCCATCCTAACTGCCAATCCCTGAATGCACTGCATTGTGCAATTTTGTTTATTCTTACAACAACATTTATTTAAAAATAGATCTTCTTATAAAATTTATTTAATATTATTTAGAACAGCTGTTCAGAGCTATAATTTATTGCTACATTCAACAAACCCAATAATATTTTTGTTAATTTTTATTGGATATATACTTGTTTGCTTCTTCATGTTATTATTACTGTAGTACATTTTACAAGAAAAAAAATACATTTAATTCAATGGTTTTCTTTCAGTTTCTGTGTAATTAATTGTGAGATGTACTAGCATTTTCTAAGTGAGAACCGCTTTCTGCACCATGCTTTCTTTCCAGTGTATAGACGAGGGTTTAAAACAGGCTCGTGTGTCTTCATGACCCATTTTCCCTTTCTAGGGCGCCCCAAAAGGAGGTTTAGTTAAATTTAGCTAATTCAGAGGACGCTTGCAGTCGGTTTGTCCCAAACTCACTTGTCCATGGGGTTTTGTGCGGTGTAGAGCGTGAATGACCCCGCCACCATCTTGCAGCTGTATCCGCGTCCGGTGGCAGGTTCTTCATGTGCTGCCCTCGATGGTGCGTTCTGACACCGGTGCATGAACGGACATGTCTGAGAGACACACACACACACTAAGTGCTGGTTTGTGTCAGGCTCTGTACACATGTCGGGCACTCACACACCTGAGTCGCCGGACTCTCGTGAAGGTCCTCGATCATGTCAGCCGTCCAGCTCTCTGGCTGAGCTCCTGCAGGGATCGTCCAGTGGTTTTATAGAAGGTCTGCAGAGACTGAACCATGTACTTCTCTCTGATGAACAAGGCCTTCACAACACACTTGCCAGTCCACCAGATCCGTGAATGGCACCTGAACACACAAACGCCACAATAATCGATCTAGAATCAGTCAACATCAATGAATCAGTGTATATGCCATATGCTACATTGTGAAAAGTGCTACAAAAATACTACCTGAGGTTAATTTGCACTTGTTGAAATGTATTAGTACATATACAGTATTAAGGTGCATAACTCAGATTAATAAGTGTTGTAAAAGTTTTGTTCTCTGTTTTTTCAAGCAAACTAAATGAAGCTGGATTCTCTGGTTCTCACCCCACACTTCTCCTCTCCTGAGATGGACACGCATGGAAGTTTTTCTCCACGAGTGTCTCCATATGATGCAGGTACAGCTCGTCCACATGACTGTCCTTCAGATACCTGCAGACAGACACATGAGAGGAGAGACACGGAGGAATGGACAGACAGAGACGGACGGACGGCAGTGACTCACTCCAGGTCTGTTAGCTGTCTATTTTCATGAAGTCTTGTTTCGCCTTGAGCAGAATCTCGGGCTCAAGCCTTGAAGGATGTGAGGCAAAGTGTGAGATTTGAGTGAGCAACACACACACACAAGAGGAGAGAGCATAAATCACTCAGATTGATTTTTCTAAAGCACTTTCATTTAAAATGCAGCAAAGGGAATCTGAAATTCTCCACCGAGCAGAAAGAGTGTGCGTTAAGCATCTGTAAGAGCGCAAACCCAAACACACCCACAGAGCTTGAAACGCGCCAAACTCTGGCCTGTTGTGTCTGTGTGTGATTATGAATGTCATGCGTGTTTGGTGGGTGTTTTGGACCAGTGTGTTCAAAGCAAAGAATTCACACAGATCGCAAAACAAAATGCCTGAGCAGGTGCAAAGCCATTATAATACACTCTGGGCCAAAATATCACAAACAAATGATTTTTTGACTTTCAGAAACTTTAACGGTTCTCAAAACATTATTTGCCTGAACGGAAGAGTTGGAAGGGAAAGTTGCTTTATTTTCAAGTTTTAACAAATTATATAAATTATCTTAATAAATATATTGAAAGTAGATTATTATTAATGATAAATAATATTACTAAAATTATTAATAAATATCTTTAGGATTAATAATATTCCCCTTTTTTATTTTACTTTACAATGTTACTTTTACAATTTTAATTTACTGATCTTGTGTTTAATATTTTATTCCAAAATCTCAATGCACATAATGAACCCTAAAGATTAAATGTATACTGATTGGCTTTCAGTGTGCCAAAAAAAATAGTTGCATTACACACAGTTAGGATGTGTGTGTGTATGTTGTACTTGACGCCTTGACTGATCTGTCGCTCCAGACGGTGGCTTCTCCTCTAGCTGTTCAATGGGACTCTCTTCAGGAAACTCGATGGAGCTGCTAACGCATGTCGCTGTCCGTTAGACTCCTCGCCAGCAGCTCCTGCACATGAGTAACACATACATACATGTTACAAGCACCTCACGCTGAAGAGCAAACGCACACGCAGTTACGAACACACACGTTATAATACGCGTTACAATCATACACATGTATTACAATAGCACACGCTACAAACAAACGTGAGAAACACATATGCATGTTACAAACACACACACACACACACACTCTATACACACACAAGTTAAAAATCACATACACAATCGCTACAAACACACTTGTTACAATCGCGTTACATTATACATGTGTGTTGAATCAACTTTACATACACACGCATGTTACAAACACACACAATATTACACATGCCTCACAATCAGACGTTACACACATTGCAAAACAACACACCATACAAAACAATCATACAAGTTCACACGACAGTAAACACACACATGCATTACAGCCACATCGCTACTAATCACATAACGATTAAAACACATGTGCATTACAATCATGCACGCTAATCACATAATCGAATAAACAAACGCGGTGCATTACAATCATGCACGCTACAGCTACACGTAGTAACAACAAACACAAACACACACACGACATTACAAACAACACACCTCAGCGATCTCCTTGTATTTGCTGCCCATGGATGTGCGCGAGGTCGATAGGCAGGTGTTTGTGGCTGACTGTGTGCCGGGCAGAGAGCGCTTGGGACATCAAAGGCCTCACGCCAGCAAAGCCACAAAGATCTACACACACACAGAGACAGACAGAAGGTTATTAAAGATGCTAATAATAGTGCTGGTAATATCAGTCACTGGGGCGGTGCTCATAGTTGTGTGTCCACTCACGATTTTCATCTGCTGGACAATACAAAAAAAATGAATAAAAACTCCACACACTGAAGGAGGGACCGAGTCAGAGGATCACTTAGACAACTCACACCAGACAGGAAGAAAAACGCATAGCAACCACAGCGACCATCCACATTGCACTAGTAACCTAGTAACGCTCCAATAATCATCTAGAACACCCTAGCAACCGCACAGCAACCAGGAACAACAACCTAGCTTTAGTATCTACTTAGAAACATTTAGCAAAGAAATTGACCGACTAAGTGGATGGTTTTGTCAGTCATGACAGCAGTGCAGCATTCAGTCGGAAACCATCTCACAGTCTGAGCCGGAGTGTCTGATTGTCATTATTAAAGCACAGAGCTCATGTGCAGATGACACTCATTCATCAGTGTCACTAACAGACGCTTCACACTCACACTTCAGTGCACTCAGTTTTGCATTAGAAACAAATCTAAGATGAATCAGAAAACAGTTATATATTGATGAAATAACACTTAAATAATACAAAATATTTTTAAAACATTTGGTTTTGTCTGTAAAAGAAAGCCAAAACAATGTCCATACAACATTCTTCAAATATTGCTTGTGCTCAAGAACAACAAGAAATACATGAAGAAATATACAGAAATATATGATGATTCAAAACTGTTTATAAGCCTTTATTATTAGCTCTATTTAGTATTAGTGTTTATTGGTCTAAGTACTTTTTTCAATTTTGTTTCTCTCTCTATGTATTATACACAGAAATATCTGAAAATGTAAGTTTTCTATTAAACTTAATTTTACATTTAATTTTGATAATGTTCCCCATTTCAGATCTACTGTTTCTTTCTAAAATACAATCTGGCTTCTGTTTACATCATATTGTTGAGACTGCATTACTTAAGATTTCCTATGATTTATTGGCAGCTGCTAATTCAGGACTTCTATCTATACTTATTCTGTTTGATTTCAGTGCAGCATTTGATACTATCTCGCACAGTATTTTGTTGGACAGATTGGAGTCTATTGGAATCATGGGCACTTCCCTGACTTGGTTTCGATCTTATCTAATGGGTCGATACAATTTGTAGTGAGGAGTTGAAGTTTTGAAGGAGTTTACATCAAAGCTTTCATGTTACTACTGGGGTTCTGCAGGGCTCAGTTGTGGCCCTCTCTTATTTATTTTTTATCTTCTACCTCTTGGTAATATTTTTAAGAAATCTGGCATTCAGTTCCACTGCAATGCTGATGACACCAACTGTACCTATCCTCCAAACCCACCTCTACGCTTTCCCACAACTGTCCTCTCAGATTGTATAGCTGAGATTAAAGACTGGCTTACATCAAATCTTCTTAAACTAAATTGCAGTAAGACTCATTTTTCTCTTGTTGACTCAAAACCAATCTGGCCAAGTCTAAATGTTCCTCCGTGAATATTGAAAATTTTAGTGTCTGTGTCTAAACCGGTTAAAAGTTTGGGTGTCATCTTTCACAGTCTTTCATCATTCAAAGCACATATAAATAGTGTCATTTGCTCTGCATATTTCCACATACATAATATTAATTGTCATCGTCCAGTTCTTTCGGTAAGAGCACAGTGATCTTTGTCGCTTAGTCACTTACCGTATTATTGTAATGCTCAAATTATTTGCAGATCTCCTAATACTGAACACATTACTCCCATGTTACAACACTTTCATTGGCTCCTGGTTAAATACCATATTAAATTTAGAATCCTTCTCCTTACTTACAAGGCACTTACAAATCCTGCTCCTTCATACTTATCTGACCTTCTTCATATCTACACTTCTACTCTCCTACACTTATTAGCCTTAAGACCCATCTTTTTAGGCAGGCTTTTATGTGATTGCCTGTATGATTGTATTAGGTCTGTTTAGGCTGTAATATTATTGTTGTTTAAGGTTGATTGTTTCAATGTAAAGTGTCCTTGAGTGTCATGTAAGTTGCCTATTAGTAAAATGGGTAAAAGATGGGTATATATATATATATATATATATATATATATATATATATATATATATATATATATATATATATATATATATATATATATATTATACACAGTGCTGTGAAAAGGGTTTTGCCCCTTCCTTGTAATTGCTCCGTAAATCTAATAACTGGTTGTGTTACCCTTTGCAGCAACAACTGCAATCAAGTGTTTGCGATAACTGGCAATGAGTCTTTCACATCGCTGTGGAGGAATTTTGGCCCACTGTTCTTTGCAGAATTGTTTTAATTCAGCCATATTGGAGGGTTTTCAAGCATGAATGCACTGTTTAAGGTCCAAAACCTTAATTTTGTTTTTCTTGAGACATTCAGAGGTGGACTTGCTGGTTTGTTTGAGATCATTGTCCTGCTGCATAACCAAGTGCACTTGAGCTTGTTTGACTGTTGGTATGATATTTGTTTTATGGAATGTTTTGTTGGTTTTACGTCAGATGTACGGAACACATTTTCCAAAAGTTCCACTTTTGTCTCATCAATCACAGAATATTTGCCCAAAATAATCAAGATATTTTTGGCAAATGTGAGACGAAGCCTTTGTGTTCTTTTGGTCAGCAGTGGCTTTTGCCTTGAAACTCTCCATGAATGCCATTTTTTGCCCAGTCTCTTTCTTGTTGAATCATGAACACTGATCTTAATTGAGGCAAGTGAGGCCTGCAGTTCTTTAGATGTTGTTCTGGGTTCTTTTATGACCTCCTGGATGAGTCGTCGTTGCACTCTTGAATTTTGGTTGGCCAGTCACTCCTGGGAAGGTGCACCACTGTTCCAAGTTTTCTCCATTTGTGCATAATGGCTCTGACCGTGGTTCACTGGAGTCCCAAAGCCTTAGAAATGGCTTCATAACACTTTCCAGACTGATACCGTCCAACTATTTTGTTTCTCATCTGTTCTTGAATTTCTTTAGATTGTGGTATGATGTGTTGCTCTTTAAGCATGCTTCACTTAGAACTTCCCTTTAAGTGATTTCTTGATTCATCAGGTCTGGCAGTAATCAGGCCTGGGTGTGGCTTGTGAAATTTAACTCAGCTTTCTAAAATAATGTGGTTAATCACAGTTCTTTCATGATTTAACAGGAGGGGCAATTCATTTTTCTCTGCAGGGCCAGGTACATTTGGACAAATTTTGTCCCTTAATAAATGAAATCATCATTTAAAACTGCATTTTGTATTTATTTGCATTATCTTTGTGTAATAATAAAATTAGTTTGATAATCTGAATCTTTTAAGTGTGAGAAATATGCAAAAAATAAAAACAGGAAGGGGACAAAACCTTTTCACGGCACTGTGTATATATATATATATATATATATATATATATATATATATACATACACTACATGCAGTTTATATCATGCAGTATATATCATGAGTTCCCACCAAAATCAGTATTGCATTGGTTTTGAAAAGTCCATTTTAATTTTATGCAAAATCGATATCCACCATGTTATTCTGTCTTGTTTTCTCCCTGTCTTTCCAAAGCTAGTTCTCTCTTTTCTGCAGAATCTATACATCGGCTCAACCAATCACAGCACACTATTCCACGCATTGTAAACAGTAACTGACAAGCTATGCAATATCGCATTTATAATCGCAGATGAATCACCTTTGATTATGAGCGTGAAATTGCATAGGTTGTCAGTGATCTACGCTCTGTGTATTAAATGGTGCTCCATCTAAAAGCATGTGATGGAGATTTACTACTAATCACAGAACCGGCTTTACTGAATGCACGATAATGCATGTTATTTATCGTGCAGCCCATAAGAAAATTAATAATTTTGATGGCATTGATGGTTTTTGCAGCGGGAAGATACATAAGATATTAATAAGATTAGTATTGAGCAAGTTCAGAGCCTGTCATATGTGGATCAGCTTACTTTGCTGTGTATTTTCAACAGTTTCAATATGAAAAATAACTTTTATATTGATTCAATGGATTTATTGAATTTTGGGGAAAATAATCTATTTTATAATAAATCTTTGAAAATCAAAATCTGGATTTGAATTTTTAATGTTATTATAACCTAAAGATGCTATGTGAATAGTAAACTTTATATATAAAATAGTGGTTTTCTTCTTGCCATTTTCTTGGTAAAGAAAACACATATTTACTCAAAATAATTAAAATGGATTTATAGCATTTTGGAACAAAACTCTTCATTATATACACACACACACACACATACATACATATAAAGCGTGTGTGTATATATAAATATGATATAAAGAGATATCAGTTATTAAAAAAAAAAATATGTAGAGAGAGAGTGACAGTTGTAAAATTGGACTGAAATGCAGGAAAACATAAATTTTCCTGTCAAAACACTGAGGAGTTTAACACATCACGTGACTTTAAGGTGATCATGTGACACGTATTCCACAACATTCGATATAACACACCTCAGCCCAGTGCAAATAAAGCCATCTCACAAACACACATGAATACAGAGAGCGCATGCAGAGCAGACAAGGATGCGTGTGTGTAATGAGTGTGGTAACTGTGTGTAGTGTGTGGTGTGTACTGTGTGCAGTACCTGCGGTAGTCTGATCTCTGCTGAGATGCTCAGGATAACAAGCACTTCCTGTCCAGCTATGTGTGTGTGTCTGTCTCTCCCTGCAGCGATTCTCTCTCAGTGTGAGTCAGGAGCTCGGGTTCATTTGTGTTTGGCTCATACCACTTGCAGATGGAGGTGGGGGTTTGGTAGCGGGATGCACCACTGTATTTTTAAACCCCATTGTGTTTACAGTGGAATCCTGGGAAAACCAGCATGAACACACCTCTCTCTTGTGTGTGTGTGTGTGGCTGCATCCCAATGCAGCACTAGCGTCATGTGCAGCACATACTCTGTAGTGTGTACTTGTGCACAAGCAATGTACTACACTGTAGACACGTGACTTCATTACGTTACATTTATTCAAGAAGGAGAGAAAAGTGCCTCTCAGTCGAACAAGCCAATCATGTGTCTGTCCAGAACGCACACCAGCCTGAAAAATACAGGTTTATTTGTGTGTGTATAAATGTGTATATATGTATATACAGTATATATATTTTTAATATTACAATATTATATTATCTTTTATTTTATTTAAATTGTTGTTATTATATTGAGTTGTTTTATTATCTATGTTAATATTGTATTATTATTTTATAACTACTTTTTTTCTATTTGTTTTATTATTGTAGCATTTATTAGCCCGCCTCTCAGTCAACGAGCCAATCACACGCTCTTTACTCAAAAATGCACATTAGCCAATCTACCATAAAAATAGTTTTATTTGTGTGATCTGAGTTTTAGAAGAATTTGGTGGAAGATTTTTCTCATTTGAATTTAAACAATGTGACTATTTTTTTATGCTCATCTAGAAAATGTTTCCCTGAAGTTTGTTATTTTTTTTAATATAATCTCTATCAAGTCTCTATTAAGTCTGTATTTTTAATGCATTAAAAATGTGTCACTTTTTGGAAATTTTCTTTATATTTTGGTGTTTTCAGCCAAATGTAAGATGGCCACTGAGTGAATGGACATGCCTTATAAGGATTTAATTCAGAAATATCATCTGCAAATTACAATTTATGGTTCTTTTACATTTTTAAGCCAATTGTGTGTGTTTATTTTTCTTGTAGTTTCCATACAACCAATCACAAACTGACATAATATTCTGTTTCAGATAAGCCCCACCCTGAATGACTGTGATTGGCTGTTCTATTTCAGTCTTTTACTGTGTATGCAGGCAGTTATTGAGCAGAATAAGTTGAGAAGTTAAATAAAACACACACAGACTGAACTCATGTAATTGTCTGTAACCCAGTGTCTAGACTGAGCTTTAAAGACACACACACACACACACACACACACACACACACACAGGTTCATATTTAGAAGCTGAACACACACATTGTGTTGCTAATGAGAGATCTGTTTTTTATTCTCTCTGTGTGTGTGTGTGTGTGTGTGGTGTTGTGTGTGTGTGTTTCAGTCCTAAAGGTGCAGAACTGCAGGAGAATCATTTGTTGGTGTCATAATGCTGACAGGTGAGTGTGTGTGATATTAACTGATCTCTGTGATTAACTGTACTTTAAACTCTAAAACCCTTCAGGCTGTTAGACTCCATGCACACACACACACACACACACACACACACACACACACACACACACACACATATCCAGCAGATGGAGCTCTAAAGAAATGCACAACGGTTTGTTGTGTAATAATAAATAAATATTGTATGCAAAGTCCAGTACAGGTCAATTAAGATTATATAACAATAATAAAAAAGTAAAAGAATAAAAATATATATTATTTATACATATATGTGTGCTGTATTTAAATGTTAAATGTTTTCTCATTTGAAATGAAAAGTTTTAATTCTACTAATAATCATTAGAGTACAACAATTAAAACTATATGCCATGTATATTGTTATATTTTGTTTTAGTATTTTAGTATTTATTACTTTTAATAGTAGTAGGTGTATTTATGACTTTGTATTTAAATGTAAAAAAAAAATATTTTCATCTTTGTTTTGGACTGTCAAAACTTTAAGCTTAAAATGTATTTCTCACTCATTTTGTATTAATTTTTTCTTACATATATTTTTTTAGTAGTAGTAGCAGTTTATACATTTATATTTAAATGAAAAGTTTTGTGATCTAAATGCTTACATAAGTTTTTTCATTTTTGTTTTGATTGCACTTATTTGTAATCATTAGTTTCACACTCTTTTCATTTATTTGAAATCTCTACCAATTTTTTTTTTTTTGGTTCAATCATACACTAGGACTTATTCTAGATTCATATTTTGTTGTGCTATTAACTGAATTTTCTTGAAATCATTGCATTCTCGCTCTTTCAGATAAACCAGAAGGTTGCAGGTTCACTCCCAGGTAAGACCCACACAAAGCTCCTGTGTAATTCATGAGCTCTCACGCCAGCCTGTGGACCACATTACCCACAATCCACATTCCTGCCCTCCGCACTTTTCATTAATATATTGATGCTCGGACTAAACAAACAAAACTGACTGGAAAATGATGAAAGTTGGTCATTTCTGTTCTGAGATCAGACAGAAAAACTGACCATTACTAATCCACGCACATGTGTTTGACCAGTGCAGCAGAGATTAGAAAATAAATTTTAATTATTTAAAAATTTTTAATATTGCATCCATTTTGCTGAGTAAAAAAATAAACACTCAAAAAGAAAACAAACTCCAAACTGGCCTGAACTGCTCTAAAGACACGGTCCCCATCACACCCCACCCGCTATCTCTCAGCCTGTCTGTCTCCCTCTGGGCGGGACTCACCCGGCTGGTCCTGCTGTGTAAACTGCCTCTCTTGCAGGGTTTAGTTTTGCTTTGGCTCTGCGCTGGAGCTGCACTGGAGTCCGAATGCTGCCGGAGTCCGCCTGCACACGGGACAGATGGAGAGAGAGAGGGGACGTGCTAAGAGACTCTCTTATCAGAGCAGGAAGACATGCACTGTGGGCGGGGCTTGGGATCTCTTAGCGCAGTAGTGGAGGCGGAGCCACTCCCTTCATACATCAGCAGAGGGGAGGGGCTTAGGATTCCCACAACATGCTCAGCCTCATTTTGATCTGCAGAACCATGCAGCAAGAATGACATCACTGAGAGAGAGGTGTTCCCATGGCATGCTAGCATACTGTTTCTGCAGTATGCAGGGGTTTCTAAAATGATTTGAGCGCTTTGTTCAGATTAAAAGCTAATTTTTGAAAAATAAAATAAATAATATGAATTGTGTATAAAATAGGAAAAATATACATAAAAATAAAACGAATTTAATAAATATTCTACTTGTAAATTAAAAAGATGCAAAATATAAAATAATTGTGCATTAAAAATTTAAATTAAAATTAGAAATAAAAATACCTACCATAAATAAATACATACAAATAATTGAAGTGTTTTGTTAAGTTTAAAAGCAAACCTAAAAAGCTAAACTTTTATTATATATAATCAATTGCATATAAAAATATAAAAAATACAAGTAAATAAGTACATTTTATTTATAAGTACATTTTATTTTAAATACATTATTTATATTTTCTTTTATAAATAAAAATATGTATAAATTATTATAAATATGTTCGAATGGCATGCTAGCATACTATTTCTGCAGTCTGTAGGGTTGTCTAAAATCAACAGTGCTGTGCTCAGTTTAAAGCACAAATAAACAAATCAACAAAAAAGTGCAATAAAAGAAAAAAAGATTTTAAAAGCAATAAATAAACTGACAAAATATAAAAAATATGAAGTCTTTTCATAGCATACTTTGATACTGTTTCATATACTACAGTACTTTGAGTATGCAAACATAAAGTAGTATGCATTACGTTCAGCACATTTACAGACCAGAGTTGCCAAGGCCGCTTTAATCGCAACTTTGGCTTCTTCTTTTTTTTAACTGCGTGAAAAAAAAAAAAATCCATCACTGGTTGCAGTTATTCAGGTTCATTAAAAAAAAAAAAAAAAAAAACATGGTTACTTGTTAGGAATATATATATATATATATATATATATATATATATATATATATATATATATATATATATATATATATATATTATTTATTTTTATGTACCTGTCTATAAATATGAAAAGAAGAGGAACGCTAGTGTTAGAGGGTCTTTTAAAATAAAAATAAAACAAGTCAAAACAACAACAAAAGAAAGAGAACCTAGTGTTAATGGGTATTTTATAATAAATGAAAGAAAACAAGAAGATAGAATAGAAAAACGAATAGAGAATGCTAGTATTAGAGACTCCTTTTAAAGAAAACAAGTAGTAAGTATAGAAATAGAAAAAAGAGTGTGAAGTGTAAGAGAGCTGTATAATAAAATAAAATAGACTTAAATAAAAGAGTGGTTCATGTTTAATGTGTTGCAGGCTCGTTTATTGGTAATAAATAATACGGAAGGTAATAAAATATCAAATATATGTGTGCTTGTTTTTGATGTCGCGGTTGCTTATTTTGTCTCACGAGAGTTGGCTACAGTGATGCGACACAGTCCACACAACGCAATAAGAAGTACGTCATACCGCTGATAGCGGGAGTTTCATTCAAGAGGAAGCGATTATCAGATCTGTGCTTCGTGAGGACTTTCATCGCTATAAAACTGAGAACTTTGACCTGGTTAAGCACTCGCCTGATCGGAAAACAGTTCAGCTCCTCTGGTCTGCTGTGGCCCCGAGTTACGTCAAAAACTCGTACTGAGGAAATTATTACCGCGAATCAGTCGTGCAAAAGCGCCAAACAATATAAACCTCAATTACAGATTCTTAGATGAACTTGAGTCGAGAGTAAACAGCGGTAGTTATCAGAAACCAGTGCAGATTCGTGTGTTACAGTGTAATGTTGTGTGTATTAGTTCTTGTGTGTAGTATTTTACATGTATTATAAGTGTGTATGTATGTAGTTATGCAGAATTATGCTGTGTGATTTTATAGACAGTTTCATTGTTCTGGACTCACTCGACATGTCTGTAGATTGTGATCCGGTTTGATCCAAACTCTGCTGCTGATGAAAAGATGATGATAATCAAGTGTAATGACAGCCTAACGGTAGGTAGTTTAGGTGTTTAATATCAGCCGAATAACTGCTTAAGGGCTTCCGTTAATCCAGATTCAACTCGTTGATAAACTCGGGAGTAGATTCTGAGCGTTCAGGAGCTTTGAGAAAAATTCGCCGAAAGATGGAGTCACGTTTAAAGGGACAGCGATACATTTACACGCGGGACCAGTAAGAACAGGATTTAAATCGAAAGTGTTTAGATTAGAACCTACTATCGCTGGTGTACAGGTACGCGAGACTTATTTTAAAACAGTAAATCGATAAATAACTTGTATAAGCTGTGTCAGTGTTTTAAGAGTGAAAGTAGATGGTGTCTGGGCTCTGTTTCATTCTGTCGAGCACCAGCAGGAGATGCTGTTCAGTTTCCCTTCAATTTCAGAGCAGGCCAACTTCATTGCCGTTTTCCAATATTTTAATTCATCATTTCGAATCCATCAGTACACACAAAAGCCGCCGACTCATATATTTCTTAATACTTTTTTTTAATATATTAAATTATATATGTAGTGTAGTTTACTCCAGATTTGATGATATTCACAGAATGAATCTTAAACATCCTTAAACATCATGTATGGATTCATGTTGCTGTAAAGGTTTTGTCTTTTATTTGCAGGGGATTTTTTTTTTTTAGTTTATTTTTTGTTGTTGTTGTTTTGCCATAGTTTCCTGCTCTTCCTTTTAATCAGGTCATAATCATAAAATTACGTTGGTTTTAAATGGTTATTATCTCCATCTTAAAAGAAAAAAGTCCAATATTGCTTGAAGCTTACATGCAAAGGCGTCAAATAGATTTGATTTTGAATGGGTGACTGCGCTATCTTGAGTTTTAAACGATAACTGACAGTTAAAAATAGTGTTACCATTTTATGATACCTTTATATCTGGAGTGAACTGTGAGAATTGTTGGTAAATCCATGCAAATTTCTCCAAACAATCACATTTACTGGTGGTCAAGGAAGGAGTAAAAACAGCCCTGGATTTTCTCCCAAATAGGCCCACCACAACTACAAACAGTCTCTACTATCTTACAATATTACAACAATCCTGTCACATTTATGGCAGATAACATCACAAAACCCATGATGACAAAACAATAGAAACCTTCACAGAAGTTCAAATGAGTTCCACTACAAATACCACTACAAACATTACAAATCATCAACTTTTAACCATTAAATAATGGTTCCCTGTAGTGTGTTTTGGGACATATTACATTAGGTTTTAGTGGCTTTAACAAAAGCCATGAATAGAAGGTGACCAATTACCAGTAGAGACCAACAGGCACCATTACAGTTTCCATTAAAACCAATACAATTTTCATTACAACCAGTAAAACCATTACAAATTATGTGATGGTTTCATTTTTTCAACAAAGGATTGAAATAAATGTATTTACAACTGAAATACCTGAAATCTACATGAAAAGAGCAGAATGCAAAATGTATATGACAATGATAAACATAAACCTAGAATCTAGAAACCCAAAACAACAGAATTATTTAATTTGAGTATTCGGTTGTGTGTGTGTGTGTGTCATGTTAATCAGACTAATCACCTTATAGGCTACTTCATTTACTCTATTTTCCAGCTCAATAGCTTTCAAATGTAGTCCGTTTCTCTTTATGAATGAATGGAATATTCATGTCAGATAATCGCGGATTATAAATAGCAGTGGATGCTCGGACCTGGGACTTTCCTGTAGTGCTATAGGCTACATGCTGTGTATAGTGAGAGAGGTGGGCAAGGTAACCCTGATGTAGCAGTTTGCTTTTTTAAAAAAAAAAATTAGCTTCTTCCAACTGCCTTTATCTTCCGTCTTTTGCCTTTTTTTATTGCAGAGAACAGGAACCTACAGAAGAATAAGCATATATCACATAATATCAACCACAAAAAAGGGTAACAAAGAACACAAAAAGAATAAAATAAAAATAAAGATAAGAGGGCCATCATCTAAATATGATCACAAGAAGAGATCAAAGGCAGAGCAAATCAAACAGTCCTTATAGCGTTCTTATTAGTAGATGATGAAATTATATTCAAATAATATAATTTCAATAAAAAGACAGGTTTACAGTTGTAAAATTTGCATATGTGAATGTGAAATTTGCCTTAGGAAAAAAGTTAATTAATAACAAAACAGATATTTTCGTTTGTGGGGTCTGAGTCATAATACCCAAATAAAATGTTTCTCATATGTACTGAGAAGCCTGCCAAAATCTTACACTTGACAAACACACCAATATCATTCCAAAGCTTCTGAGTGTAGTGACATGACCAAAATAAGTGTACCACAATTTCTTAAGAATTGAACAAAAGAGCATGTAAGCTCAATGTCAGATTTTAATCTTTGTATAAACTTCTTTACCTGTAGAACCTGTGTATGAGTTTAAAATAAATTTCTTTCACTTTGTGGGAAAGAATTTTTGCTGAAGAGACCAGATGTTTTTTTAATGACAGTTAACAAACAAATTATTCCAAAAGGAAATCACAGATGGGACAGAAATCAGATTCTTAAGAGATAAAGATCATATTTTATAATTTTTGGCTTTCGACTCAGAGGAACAAATTTGACCAACAGGAGTATCACAAGGTTTAGGAAGGATGCAGTAGATACTGAGTAATTACAGTTTTAAAAAGCATACATAAACCAGAAGGGATAGCTCCCAAAACTGTAGCAAATTCTTTTTGGGTTACTGGTATTTGGGAAGAAATTCTGAGTACCTGAACAAAAGACCTTGCTCATTAAACAACTGCTCCACCAAAATAAACCATTACTGAACCAACTATCATAAAAATTGTATTACTCTTAAATACAATTTTCTTATTGATTCAAATAAAACATCTTTCGGTGAAAAGTTATGCTTATAAATTAGTGCCCATGCTAAGAAAAACTGTCAATGAAAGTTGGAAAGTTTGATAGGGAGTTTGGATATATCTTAATTACACATTAGGAGAAAATGAATGCCTCCCAGTCGTGAAAAAACAAGTTGAGCAAAACCATTCCAAATAGAAGATGGTTTGGCTAGATATTAGTTCAGCCAATTAATTTAATGTAAACTATTGTTGAGGGAATCAAAATCAATAAAATTTAGACCACCATTATTATATGCATTTTATATGACTGATTTTCTCAAATAATGAGATTTATTTTTTCATAGAAATTTTATTAAAACCTCATTAATTCATTTAGGCGTGGGCTTATCACAAAAAGGAGACCTGAGCTAGAGGCCAAACAAGACAGTCCCTCTGCCTTAGTGAGCAGTGTTCAGCCTTTTAGTGACAAATCCCTTTGTCACCAGCAATTCATATTTTTGTGTGTGTTTTGATAATAATAAGTTTGAACATCTACAGTCGTGGCCAAAAATATTGGCCCCTTGGTAAATATGATCAAAAAGGCTGTGAAAATTCATCTGCATTGTTAATCCTTTTGGTCTTTTATTTAAAAAATTCACAAAAATCTAAACTTTCATTGGATAATAAGAATTTAAAATGGGGAAATATCATTATGAAATAAATGTTTTTCTTTAATACACATTGGCCACAATTAATGGCACCCTTTTATTCAATACTTTTGAAACCTCCATTTTGCCAGTTTAACAGCTCTAAATGTTCTCCTATAATGCCTGATGAGGTTAGAGAACACCTGACAAGAGATCAGAGACCATTCCCTCACTCCAGACCCTTTAGAATCCCAGCTCCATGTTGGTGCTTCTCCTCTTCAGTTCACTCCTCTCATTTTCAGTAGGGTTCAGGTCAGAGGGACTGGAATGGCTATAGCAGAAGCTTGGTTTTGAGCTCAGTGACCCATTTCTGTGTTGTTTTTGAGGTTTGTGTTTGGGTTGTTATGCGGTTAGAAGATCCAAACATGGCCCATTATAAGATTTCTAACAGAGTCAGTCACTTACTGATTTTTTTATCTGTTGGTATTTGATAGAATCAAAGATGCCATGTATCTAAACAAGATGTCCAGGACCTCCAGCAGAATATAGGCCCACAACATCAAAAATACAGCAGTATATTTCATTGTACACATGGGTACTTTTTTTCTCTGTGTTCACCAAACCCATCTTGAGTGTTTGCAGCCAAAAGCTCATTTTTAGTTTCATCTGATCATGGAAGCCATTCCCATTTAAAGTTCCAGTTATGTCTGATAACTGAATATGCTGGAGTTTGTTTTGGATGAGCTAGGATAATTTTTCTTGTAACCCTCCCAAACAACATGTGTTGATGTAGCTTGTGTTTGACAATTTTTTTAAAGGTTTTCTGAACCAGAGACTCAACTATTTTCTGCAATTCTCCAGCTGTGACCCTTGGAGAGTCTTTAGCCACTCAAACTCTCCTTCTCTCCCATTAGGCGATATAGACACACGTCCTCTTCCAGGCAGATTTATAACATTTTCTGTTGGTTGGAAATTCTTAATTATTGCCCTGATGGTGGAAATGGGAATTTTCACTGCTCTAGCTCTTTTCTTAAAGCCACTTCACCAATTTGTGAAGCTCAATTATCTTTTGCTGCACATCAGAAATATATTCTTGGGTTTTCTCCATTGTGATGGATGATTAAGGGAATTTGGGCTTTGTTTTCCCTCCTCTTTATATTTCTGTGAAACAGGAAGCCAGAGCTGGATGATTTCATGTTTATAATCACCTTGGAGTGCTCAAAATTGTGAATATGAATGGGAATATACTTCAGAGATATTTTACTCATAAGAATTTATTGGGGTGCCAATAATTGTGACAAACGAGTATTTGAGAAAACATTCATTTCATAATGATATTTCCACTCCGTTTTAAATTCTTATTATCCATTGAAAGGATACATTTTTGGAATTTTTTTAAATAAAAGACCAAAAGGATTAACAATACAGATTAATTTTCACAGCCTTTTTGATCATATTTACCAAGGGGCAATATCTTTGAGCCGACTGTATATTCATCTTTAGTAATTAGTATACCAAGATATGTTACTCTATTTTTGACAGCAATATCCTCAGCTGAAGTAAGTCAGCAATCTTTAATTGGTAGCAATTCGCATTTATTAAAGGGGTCATATGATGCTGCTAAAAAGAACATTATTTTGTGTATTCGTGTAATGCAATGTGTTTATTAAGGTTAAAATATATATATATATATATATATATATTTTCCACATATTGGTCATTATTGTTGCTGCTCTATTTCACCTTTCTGAAAAGCTTTGATTTTTACAAAGATCATCGGTCTGAAAGCGAGGTGTGCTCTTATTGGCCAGCTATCCAGTGCATTGTGATTGGCCAAATACCTCAAGCGTTTGACAGAAATGTTCGCCCCTCACTATAGTGTGATGCTGTGTGTCCCGCCAGAGCGACCAGACAAAACATCAAAACCCATAATAAATGAAGCATTTGTTGCATCCAGTGGGGACATAATTACTGATTATAATGACTTATACTGCTCTTTTACGTGTTGCATTGCATCAGCCGCGTAAACATAAAACCATGACTGCATCTGTGATTGGAGAAATAACAAACACTACTCTACACTGCTCACAACTCGCGTTTGAATCATCAGTGGCAAATTCTTTAAATATGAAAATGTATTAACAGTCTGAGTCAGAACAGCTGGCATTGTAGTCTACTCTTCCAGGATCAGGAAACAGATCCGGCATCCACAGCACGCAGTTGATGTATTTCCTCAGCGACCAGCAGCGGATCAGCTCTAGGCATGCAGCGGATATCATCCTCTTTTGGAAGGCCAAACAAAGTAGTTCGCTTTCACAATGAAACACACAGCATCTCCACAACATAGCGCGGACAGCAAGAATAAAAGTTATGCCTTCTTTCTTTGTGTGAACATTTGGGTGGTGTTATGCAAATCTTCCCGATCGTGATGCAGACATGTGGAGCGTTAGAGCGAGCCGTTTAGGGGTGTGGTTGACTCTTAACTTTTATAAGGAATATCTCTTGAATTTGAGACTTTAGTCTTTGCAACTTACAAATCTTCTTTATGCACCAAGAGCCTGTAACACTCCAAAGAGAAAGGAAAATTGAAATCGCATCATATGACCCCTTTAATTTGATATAGCTCTTTCCGTTTATGTACAGCATTTGGACCATCCTGCAAAAGGCATCACCAAAGCCATTTTTTTGTAAAGCCTGAAATAAAATTTGTGTTCCAATGTGTCAAAAGCTTTGTAATAATCTAAAAAGAAAATAAAGCTATCACTGTCTATTAAATCTGAATAATCTAACATATCTAGTACTAACCGTATATTATTAGAAATGAGCCTTTTCTGCATAAATCCTGATTGTGTTTTGTCAATTATGGAGTTCAACACATATTTCAATCTTTTTGCTAGAACTAAAGCTATTATTTTATAATCATTATTTAATCATGCAATTGGGCAATTGTCTATTAAGGATCTATATTTAATTTTAGGATAAGTGTTATTAATCCTTGACATAATGTGGCTGGAAGTAAATATTTCTCTATACTTTTCTCATAAACCTTTAACAAGAATGGTGCTATACTATGATTAAACAGCTTGTAAAATTCTGATCTGAGTCCGTCCTGTTGCGGGGATTTATTGGCTTTAAAGAGTTAATAGCTTCCACTATCTCCTTCAGTGTGATAGAGGCATCACAAAAATGTGTATCTGTCACTCAGCTGGTTTATATTAGGTAAACATTTAAAGAAATCATTCATATGTTGTTGGGATAATTTAGAAGTATACAAATCACTGTAAAATTTGGCACAGAAGTTTGCAATATTTTTTGGGTCTTCACTAATATTACCCTTAATCATTAGTTTTGAATTTGGTTGTTTTAGCTTGCTGCCTTTCCATTCTGAAAAGTACAGGGTTCTGTTCACCCTCTTCAATCCATTTTCTGCATGATCTAATAAACGCCTTCAGCTTTGTTTATATATGTTGTCTAATTTGCACTGTAATTCAACAAATTCTGCTTTTCACAATCAAGTAAATCATCCACATTTTAACATAAAAGATTAATGATTTTGCACAAAATGGTATTCTCATCAGTTTTTTTTCTTTTTTCTCTTGCTTTATTCCAATTTTTGTGAATTATCTTGATTTCATCGTGTACTTCACTATAAGAGAATGGAATTAAGTAATGGTAAATTCAGTCTCTAGTAAGAACAGAACCCAGAGCAATGGTGAAGGTAAAATGTCAGAAGACCTCTGACATTCGCTACGCTAGACCTCACTTTCTCACATGCTAGAGGTGAGCCTCATGAAGTTAGTCTTGCTCGATTTAAAGCAACAGAACACTTTCATGTTCTACATCCTCCTTCTTTAACTTTAAAGTTATTCCTTATTGAAAACTTCCCTACATTGTCAATTAAAGGAATAAAGTCTTTATCTTTGTAGGAAATGCATCTAACTGAGATGAGTCTGTAAACTTAACATTTGATGTTTCACATTTTAAACAACATAACATCAACATTTATAAACTGAACATTTTGTTGCTGAATTAATTAACTGTTTTCTTTGTCTCTCTTTTTTATTCCATGTACGTAGGGTTTGGTTTGCTGATGCGACCTGCTCTGGTCACATATGGAGTTTTAGAGCAAATGCTTGTTGGATGTTCATTCAGTGGTTTCTTGTCGGTTTCTTGTGGGGTGCTTTGTTCTTCGATTTCCTTAGGAGTGTTATTTTTGTGCTCAGATTCAGAAGTCAAGTCAAGTCTCCTTTATTTATATAGCTTAAAAAAAAAGATTGCGTCAAAGCAACTGAACAACATTAATTAGGAAAACAGTGTCTCAATAATACAAAATGATAGTTAAAGGCAGTTCATCATTGAATTCAGTGATGTCATCATCTCAGTCCAGTTTAAATAGTATCTGTGCAATAATTTGCAATCAAGTCAACGATATCAGCTGTAAATGAAGTGTCCCCAACTAAGCAAGCCAGAGAGCTGCAAGGGAACCAAAACTCCATCTGTGACAGAATGGAGAAAAAACCTTGGGAGAAACCAGGCTCAGTCGGGGCCAGTTCTCCCTCTGGCCAGCGAAACCAGCAGTTCAATTCCAGGCTGCAGCAAAGTCAGATTGTGCAGAAGCATCATCTGTTTCCTGTGGTCTTGTCCCAGTGGTCGTCTGAGACAAGGTCTTTACAGGGGATCTGTCTCTGGGAGTCTAGTTGTCCTGGGCTGAGTTTCCCAAACCTTAGTAAGCCTAAGAAGTTCAGTAAAAGCGATCGCATCGACTGATCTTAATATACGGTCTGTTTCCCAAAAGCATCGTTATTTAAGTAGCACTTGAAAATCATCGAGATCTACGGGTGCTCTGGAATAATCTAAAGCTCTAAGTGCATCGTAAGAAGACAGATTTATGCAGTTACCTGCAGGACAATCGACAGATTACACCTTTAACTTGATTCAAGTGCAATGTGATTATAATATAAGGATTTGATTGTGCTTTATTGTACACTTTATGACTCGTTTTCTTTATTTTTTATTAATTTAGAAATGAAATAAATAAAAGGGCAGAAAAATATAAATACTACAATCTAAATTAAATGACTGAACAAAAAAAAAAATTATAATAAAACAAAATCTGAATAAAAGTAATGTAGGAAATGCTTCAAAGACTGGGGAAAAAATGTCAATGATTTGCTGAAGTGACTCGAAAACCATGCTATGTATTGGACCGAAATAGCAGTCTCTCTCTCTCTCTCTCTCTGTATTGTATATAAAGTATATTATATATTATTATGTAAAGTATAATATTATACACTATAATATAAGATAATATTGTATTGTATTATAGTTATTATATCAAATTGTCTGTCTGGAGCACGAGAATTAGGTTAACGTCAATAAATGATTGTGTACTACAATTTGAGCCATTCTAGAAGGTGACATTTCAGCACTTGATAAGCGGATAGCGACTCCTAAGTAGCACTTAAAGCACAGATCATGCGATTGCTTTACGTGCATTTTGGAAGCGACGCGTGAAACAATACGAACGATCGTAAAATTACTCGTAGAAAGCGCTCTTAAGTTCTAAGATCAATCGTTATCGGAAAACCCGCCCTGGTCTCGCTGTCTTCCAGGGCTGTAGAGGTCCTTTTACTGTAGGTGCTGATCCACCATCTGGTCTGGATCTACTGGATCGGGTGACTGCAGTGACCCTCTGACTTGGATACAGACTGGATCTGGTGGCTACAGTGACCTTGGAATAAGAGAGAAACAGACTAATATTAGATGCCATTCTTCTAATGATGTAGCAAGTACATCGGGTGTTATGGGAAGTGTTCTGGTTCCGGTTTACCTAATTAATGCAGCCTAAAAATCCTTTACGGATTTGGATATTAGAAGCATATTAGTGTGTTACAGTATGTGTAAACCAGCTTAAAGAGATGGGTCTTTATTCTAGATTTAAACTGCAAGAGTGTGTCTGCCTCCAACAATGTTAGGTAGATTATTCCAGAGTTTAGGCCTAAATAGGAAAAGGATCTGCACCGCAGTTGATTTTGATATTCTAGGTATTATCAAATTGCCTGAGTTTTGAGAGCGAGTGGATGTGGAGGATTGTAATGTAACAAGAGCTCGTTCAAATACTGAGGTGCTAAACCATTCAGGGCTTTGTAAGTAATAAGCAAGATTTTAAAATCTATACGATGTTTGATAGGGAGCCAGTGCAGTGTTGACAGGACCAGGCTAATATGATCATACTTCCTGGTTCTAGTAAGAACTCTAGCTGCTGCATTTTGAACCAGCTGGAGTTTGTTTACTAAGCTGCAAGAACAACCACCCAATAAAGCATTACAATAATCTAACCTTGAGGTCATAAAGCGCATGGATTAACATTTCTGCATTTGACATTAAGAGCATAGGCCGTAATTTAGATATATTGTTGAGATGGAAAAATGCAGTTTTACAAATGCTAGAAAGGTGGCTTTCTAAAGAGAGATTGCTATCAAACAGCACACCTAGGTTCCTAACTGATGCTAAGAATTGACAAAGCAGCCATCTAGTCTTAAACAGCGTTCTAGGTTATTACATCCAGAGCTTTTAGGTCCTATAATTAACACCTCTGTTTTTCAGAATTTAGCAGTAAGAAATTACTAGTCATCCAGTCTTTTATATCACTATTCATTCCGTTAGTTTTTCAAATTGGTATGTTTCCAGGCAAAGAAATATAAAGCTGAGTATCATCAGCATAACAGTGAAAGCTAACACCGTGTTTCCTGACGATATCTCCCAAGCTAAAAATAAGCTTTACTACCACTGAACGACACTGTGGGAACCAGGCACTTCTCACTGTACTCCTCCTCTAGCAACACCAGAATATTTTGGATGCTTTTGCTTTTGGATCCAAATGATTGGTCTCATGAGACCAGAGTATGGATCTCAGAAGTCTCTATTTTGTAAATATGGGCCTTGGAAGAGTTTAAATGAGTTTATTTTGCTTTAGCTACAGTCGGTAATTCTAGTGGTGAAAACAAGCATGCATGTCACTTCTGCAGCTCGTCATTCTCTGTGAGATAAAGTGTCACTCTTTTCATCACTTTTGCTGGCTTTGAGACACTTGAATGGTATTTCTCATGCTCTTTTCTAGTAAAAATCCACTTATCACTAAATGATAACTTAAAGTGAAGACCTGATTATTTCAGAAGCCTTGTAACAAGTCCATTGTTTTTGAATGTTGGTGATACTTCTGCTATTTTTCACACTTAAAACAATAATTTGGTTTTCCTCTTGTACCGTTGCCTCTTTTTTGCTAGGAAATAAGTCACCTGGCAGTTCTCTCCCAAGTGCTTCCACTGCTGCCAGCATTATGTCTGAGTATGATTCAGTGGGCTATATAACACTTTTATTTGCCAGGAAATTACTTGTCTTTGAAAGTTTTGGTTCAATATACTTACCTGTTGATCAAAAATAGCCTTTAAGCATTACAATAATCTAACCTTGAGGTCATAACGCATGGATTAACATTTCTGCATTTGACATTAAGAGCATAGGCGTGAATTTAGATATATTTTTGAGATGGAGAAATGCAGTCTTACAAATGCTAGAAAGGTGGCTTTCTAAGGAGAGATTGCTATCAAACAGCACACCTAGGTTCCTAAGTGATGACAAGAATTGACAGAGCAGCCATCAAGTCTTAGACAGCGTTCTAGGTTATTACATCCAGAGCTTTTAGGTCCTATAATTAACACCTCTCTTTTTTCAGAATTTAGCAGTAAGAAATTTCTCGTCATCCAGTTTTTTATATCGACTGCATTCCGTTAGTTTTTCAAATTGCGATGTTTTGCGGGCTGAAGAAATATAGAGCTGAGTATCATCAGCATAACAGTGAAAGCTAACACCATGTTTCCTGATGATATCTCCCAAGGTTAACATGTAAAGTGTGAAGAGTAACGCCCTAGTACTGAGCCTTGAGGTAATCCATACTGCACTTGTGATCGATATGATACCTCTTCATTCACTGCTACAATTGATGGCGGTCATATAAGTATGATTTAAACCATGCTAATGCACTTCCATTAATGCCAACAAAGTGTTCTAGTCTATGCAAAAGAATGGTGTGGTCAATAGTGTCGAACGCAGCACTAAGATCCAATAGCACTAATAGAGAGATACAACCACGATCAGATGATAAGAGCAGGTCATTTGTAACTCTAAGGAGAGCAGTCTCAGTACTATGATGCGGTCTAAATCCTGACTGGAAATCCTTACAGATACTGTACCATTTTTTTCTCTAAGAAGGAATATAATTGTATATTCATACACTCTCGAGTTTTCAGCTCTGGACACAAACAGTGCTACGGACACTTTTTGCTCCACTCTAACCTATTGCTTGGACAACTTTTGCACACTATCGTCTAGACCAGCACGCTCCACCCCATCTGCCCCTGGCTGTCCGATGTTCTCCGTGAACATCGCTCTAAACTCAGGGCTGCAGAGAGGAAATGGCATAAATCAAGAAACTCTACCGACCTCAGTGTGTATCAGTCTCTCCTCTATTCCTTCTCTGCAAACATCTTCACTGCTAAAACATCATACTACCACGACAAAATTGACAACTGTTGTGGCTTCGGACACTCTTCAAAACCTTCTCTTCTCTTCTTAATCCGCCTCCTCCTCCTCCTTCTCCATCGACTCTTACAGCTGACTGACTTTGCAGTTTTCTTCACAAATAAGACAAGAACCATCAGCGACCTATTCTCCACACCGCAGACTGAAGATAACTTCACAGCGACTATCGCGCACTCTCTCCTCCTTCTCTCCACTCTCAGAGGAGAGCGTTTCCAAATTTATCCTGTCCAGTCATCCTACTACTTGCCCACTTGATATGATCCCCACTCACCTCCTTCAAGCGATTTCTTCTTCAGTTATACCTTCACTTACTCACATTATCAACTCCTCTCTTCACTCTGGAACATTTCCCTCAGCATTTAAGCAGGCTCTGGTAAGCCCACTGCTGAAGAAACCATCTCTAAATCCAGCACTTCTAGAAAACTACAGACCGGTATCCCTTCTTCCATTCATTGCAAAGACACTTGAGCGAGCTGTGTTCAACCAACTCTCTATGTTTCTTGTACAGAACAACCTCCTGAACAGCAACCAATCTGGCTTCAAAGTGGCCACTCAACTGAGACTGCCCTGCTCTCGGTTACTGAAGCCCTCGACTGGCAAGAGCAGCTTCAAAATCCTCAGTACTCATTTTGCTGGACCTGTCTGCTGCTTTTGACACCGTTAATTACCAGATTCTCCTATCCACCCTTAGAAAGATGGGCATCTCTGGAACTGCACTCCAGTGGCTTAACTCCTACCTTTCTGATAGATCCTTCATGGTGTCTTGGAGGGTGAAGTTTCTAAGTCACAACAACTTGCTACTGGGGTTCCTCAAGGCTCAGTACTTGGACCACTTCTCTTCTCCATCTACATGGCTCATTAGGATCTGTCATTCAGAAGCATGGCTTTTCCTATCACTGCTAGCTGATGATACTCAACTCTACTTCTCATTCCAACCAAATGACCCAGGTGTTCTAGCATTTCAGCCTGTCTGGTGACATTTCTAGCTGGATGAATGACCATCATCTTCAGCTTAACCTTACTAAGACTGAACTGCTGGTGGTTCCAGCTAACCCATCGTTAGTCACAACTTCTCTGTACAGCTGGGTTCCTTAACCATAACTCCTTCCAGGTCAGCCAGAAACCTAGGAGTTGTGATGGATGATCAGTTCAGCTTCACCGACCATATTGCTACAACGACCGGTCCTGCAGATTTGCCTTTTACAACATTAGGAAGATTAGACCATTCCTGTCAGAGCAAGCCACCCAACTTCTTGTTCAAGCTCTTGTTCTCTCCAGACTGGACTATTGTAATGCTCTCCTGGCGGCCTTCCTGCATGTACTATCAAGCCTCTGCAACTGATCCAGAATGCAGCAGCGGGGTTGTCTTCAATGAGCCAAAACAGCTCATGTTACACCTCTCCTCATCAGGTTACACTGGCTACCAGTAGCAGCTCGCATTAAATTCAAGGGACTGATGCTTGCCTACAAGGCGACCACTGGCAGGCCAACATACCTAAGCTCATTAGATCAATCTTATGCCCTCAGAAGTTTGCACTCTGCAAGTGACGCAGCCTTGTGGTGCCATCCCAAAAGGTTCAAAATCACTCTCACTGACTTTTTCCTGGACTGCTCAGCTGGTGGAATGACCTCCGATCTCAATTCGAACAGCTGAGTCTTTACTCATTTTCAAAAACATCTAAAGACTCACCTTTTTGCCTGCACTTAACCAACTAATACTAGTACTTACCTGTTCTTTTTCTTGTCTATCATATTCATTTAAAAAAAAAAAAATTCCCTAGCTTACGTGTTCTGTACTAGACTAACTGAGACTTGTCATAGCACTTGTATACCGTTGTTGTTCTCTTGTTGATCTGATTGTTTCTACTGTTCTCATTTGTAAGTCGCTTTGGATAAAGCGTCTGCTAAATGATTAAATGTAAATGTAAATTGTGGAGGATACTACCTTTTCTAGTATTCTGGACAGAAAAGGGAGATTCGAGATCGGTCTATAATTAACTAGTTCTTCAATTTGTGTTTTTTTGATGAGAGGCTTAATAACAGCCAGTTTGAAGGTTTTGGGGACATATCCTAATGACAATGAGGAATTAATAATAGTCTGAAGAGGATCTATGACTTCTGGAAGCACCTCTTTTAGGAGCTAAGATGGAATAGGGTCTAACATACATGTTGTTGGTTTAGATGATTTAACAAGTTTATACAATTCTTCCTCTCCTATGAGTGGAACTGTTCCTCAGGGGATCTATAGTGCACTGTCGGATGCGATACTGTAGCTGACGGCTACATGGTTACAATTTTATCTCTAATAGTATCGATTTTAGAATTAAAATAATTTATAAAGTCATTACTGCTGTGATGTTGGGGAATGCCAACACTTGTTGATGCTTTATTTTTCGTTAATTTAGCCACTGTATTGAATAAATACCTGGGGTTATGTTTGTTTTCTTCTAAAGAGATGAAAAGTAATCAGATCTAGCAGTTTTAATGCTTTTCTGTAGGATAGGTTACTTTCCGCAAGCAATAAGAAATACCTCTAGTTTTGTTTTCCTCCAGCTGTGCTCCATTTTCCGGGCTGCTCTCTTTTAGGGTGCGGGTGTGCTCATTATACCATGGTGTCAGACTGTTTTCCTTAACATTCCTTAAGTGTAAAGGAGCAACTGTATTTAAAATGCTAGAAAAGAAAGAGTCCATAGTTTCTGTTACATCATCAAGTTGTTCTTTTGAGTTTTGGATATAGCTAAGGAATTGGATACATCAGGAAGATTACTTACAAAGCAGTCTTTGTGGTAGAAATGATGGTTCTACCATACTTGTAACAAGAAGTAGCATTAACAGTTTTTTTAGCTATATGAAGTTTGCACAAAACTAAATAATGATCTGAGATATCATTGCTTGGCTGCATAATTTCAACACCATCAACATCAATTCCATGTGACAGTATTAAATCTAGAGTATGATTTGACAATGAGTAGGTCCTGGAGCGTGCTGTCTAACCCCTAATAGAGTTCAGAATGTCTATAAATGCTGATCCCAATGCATCTTTTTCTTTATCAGCATGGATATTAAAATCACCAACAATTAAAACTTTATCTGCAGCCAGCACTAACTTCGGATGTAAAATCAGCAAACTCTTTAATAAAGTCTGTATGGTGCCCAGGTGGCCTGTATACAGTAGCCAGTACAAACATCACAGGGGATTTATCATTAACACTTGATTCTCTGGATAATGTTATATGAAGCACCATTACTTCAAACGAGTTATACTTGAAGCCTGCCCTCTGAGAAATCCTGAAAACATTGTTATAAATTGAAGCAACACTCCCCTTTACCTTTTAGACGTGGCTCATGTTTATAACAGTAATTTTGGGGTGTAGACTCATTTAAAATAATGTAATCATCAGGTTTTAGCCAGGTTACTGTCAAACAGAGCGCATCTAGATTATGATCAGTGATCATATTATTTACAAAAAGTGCTTTTAGGAAAGGGACCTGATATTCAATAAGCCAAGCTTTATCATTTGTTTATCCGATTGCATCTGTTTTTATTTGTTGAACCTCAATTAAATTGTTGCTCTTAAATTGGTTTGGACGTTTATGTATTTTCTAGTTCAGGGAACAGACACAGTCTCTATAGTGTGATATCTAGGTAAAAGAGTCTCAATGTGCTGAGAATTAACTGACTTCTGTGATGTGAGGCAGCTAGCAGAAGGTCAGTTTAGCCAGTCTGTCTGCTTCCTGACCTGGGCCCCAGTTAGTCAAATACAAACTCTAAGACTATGTGCCATATTTCTAGAGAGAAGAGCGCACCACCCAGGAGGGATGAAGACCATCTGTTTTCAATGGGTCAGGTCTGCACCAAAAGCTCGTCAATTGTCTATGAAACCTATGTTATTCTTGGGGCACCACTTAGACATCCAGCCATTGAGTGATGACAATCTGCTATGCATCTCATCACCACGGTAAGCAGGGAAGGGACCAGAGCATATTGCAGTGTCTGACATCGTGCTTGCAAGAGTGGGAGTCTGTACAACAGGGAATAATGTTTTGCTGTGTTCAGACTGTTGTGGTGGCAGCTCAGCGACAGGAAGGATATGCTTTGGTTTTGTCTGTATTCTTTTATTTCTGTCTCCACAAGAAAAGATCTTGGTTCATCACAAAGCGGTTTGACAAGTAAGATTCGGTAATGGCCTTCGGAAGTTGCAAGTCTCACTACTTCACCTTGTAAGAATGGTCAGAGAGCTTTGCTGGACTTGTCATAGTATGTCTTTTGACAATGCCTTTTTTGAGAGTTGATCCTTGACAGCTTGCGTTATTCTTTGTGGCTGGTACCAGAATGGAATTGCTAATTGGCAGAGTTATGCACGTCTGTAGACATTAATCTCTCTGCTGGTGAACCTAGTGTCTGGTCATGTGGAATGTTTCTGAGGTTGAGCAAGTTTTGAAACACATCCGATCCATCTCTTTTGGATTTCTTCATTAGGTGTTTTGCACTTCATGATGGCCCTTTCAACTAGCCGTTAGCTTGTGGATACTCTGGGCTACTGGTGATATGTGTGAAATTCAAATTCTTTGAACTGTTGGCTTGAGAATTGGGAACCATTGTCTAAAAAACTTGCTCTGACACCCTGCAGCAAAGCTTGGTCTGACACCCACACCGCTCTGACCATCTCACAGCACAGCCATCAACACCCTCAACCTCCCTCCCCTATTGTTTCTCAGCCTGTACTCAATATCTGTGAAGATGATGTATGCAAAGTCTTCAGGAAGCAGAAGATAAGGAAAGCCAAAGGCCCAGATGGTGTCTCTCCAGCCTGCCTCAAAGCCTGTGCTATCCAGCTATCATCCATATTCACACTGATCTTCAACAGATCCCTGGAGCTGTGTGAAGTCTCCTCCTGCTTTAAACCCTCCACCATCATCCCTGTATCCAAGAAACCAAAAATCACAGGACTTAATGACAACAGACCTGTTGCTTTAACATCTGTGGTCATGAAGTAATTTAAGAGACTGGTTTTGGCCTACCTGAAGGACATTACTGGACCCTTGCTTGACCCCCTGCAGTTTGCATACCGAGCAAACCGGTCTGTGGATGATGCAGTCAATATGGGATTGCACTACATCCTCCAACATCTGGACAAACCAGGGACTTATGCAAGGATCTTGTTTGTGGACTTCAGCTCCACTTTCAACACCATCATCCCAGACACCCTTCAGAATAAACTCACACAGCTCTCTGTGCCCACCTCCATCTGTCAGAGGATCACCAGATTCCTGATAGACAGGCAGCAGCTAGTGAGGATGGGAAAACTCACATCCAACACCTGCACCATCAGCACCGGAGCTCCTCCAGGGCTGTGTTCTCTCCCCACTGCTCTTCTCCTCCTCACAAATGACTACACCTCTAAAGACACCTCTGTCAAGCTCCTGAAGTTTGTAGATGACACCACAGTCATCAGCCTCATCCAGGATGGAGGCGAGTCTGCTTACAGACAAGAGGTTGATCAGCTGGCTGTCTGGTGCAGTCACAACACCCTGTAGCTAAACATGCTCAAAACTGTGGAGATGATGTTGACTTCAGGAGAAACCCCTGCTCTCCCCCAACTCACCATCATGGACAGCACTGTGGCTTCAGTGGAGTCATTCAGGTTCCTGGGTACAACCATCTCTCATGACCTGAAGTGGGACATTCACATTGACTCCATTGTGAAAAGGCCCAGCAGGGTTGTACTTCCTTAGTCTGCTGAAAAGTTCAACCTGCCACAGGCACAGAAGACACAGTTTTACTCAGCTATTATTTAGTCGGTTCTGTGCTCTTCTATAACTGTCTGCTTTGGGTCAGCCAGCAAATCAGATTTAGGAAGACGGCAATGGACTATTAGGGACAGCAAACGCTCATTGGTGTGCACCTGCCCAGTCTTCGGGACTTGTATAACTCCAGAGTGAAGAAGCGGGCAGGTAACATCATCAAGACCCTCTCACCTCGGACACAAGCTGTTTGCACTTCTCCCCCTCAGGCAGAGCCTTACAGATCTGTGCACTAGAACATCTAGGCATAAAAGCGCTTTTCCCCATGCCATCTCCAGCTTAAACAGCTAGCATATAAATTACCTGTGTTCTGTAATTCATTTCCATAAATCATTCTACATCTTTAATTATTGCCTTTCTCAAGTATTATGTAAATACATATGCATATCTCTTCATTAATATAAAGTATAATATATAAGTTCTATATAGAGTAAAATGCACAAATCTGTACATAAATCAATCTACTGTTCCAGATTCATACACATTATTTATTGCTAAGCCTTATTATTTAAATGTTGTTGTTTTTTCTGTTCTCATGTCAGATGTGTATGTATGCATGTATGTATGTATGTACCAGGAGCACCTTAAAAAACCCACCACAAATCCCTCATCTGTTTGCACACAGCTGGTGAATAAAGCTAATTCTGATTCTGATTCTGAAAGGACTTTTGCGGACTCCCATGAAAGGAAAAGTGCCTTTTGAGTTTTGTGATTACCATGCTTCAAACCACTTCTAACCATCCGAATATGAGTCAACCAGTACAAAGTAATGTTGACTATTCCACTCGAAGATATCCAGTAGCTCACAATTGACTATGGGAGATCTGGGATGGGGTGTAATTGAAGAGGCTCTTTTGCTGTTGGGGCTTCATACTGTTACAGACAGAGCATGACTGTACTTACTTTTCAGTGTCTTGAGAGAAGGCCAGAAAAAATGCCTCTGGCCCTGCATTTGGTTGCATCAAGGCCAGGATGACCTCTGTGTTTAATGGAGATATACTGCTAGCGTGAGTGATTCTGGAACAATTATTCTCTGTCCTTTCATGAGGTACATTTCCATCGACTGTGAGCTTATCCCTGAAGGGAAAATATTCACTGAATCTCTGCTGGCTGCTTACGTTTGGCTGGTGGGCCATCCTGACTTAATAGTACTGCTGAGGGCTTGAAGGACTGGATCTTGTTCAGTATGAGTTTGCAGCTCTCTTAGTCTGGAAGGACGAGATGTGCTGGATTGACATCACTTCTAAGTCAGCTCTGTCATTGGTTTGTTTGTCTGGTGAGTCTCTTGGGGACGTGACAGTGTGTCCCTAAGAAACCTATGTTTCCCTTCTTGTACATGATTGTGAAGTTGTATTTCTGCAATTTTAGCATCATGTGTTGGAAATTGTATAAGGCTGTATCGAGCTGTATGGATAGGCTTGTTAAGGATAGTTACCAGTGGCTGGTGGTCTGTTTCAATGTGGATTTGTTTACCATGTATGTAATCATTGAAAGTGATGCATGCAAATACCACAGCAAGCAGTTATTATTCGATCTAGCTCTAACAGACTTCTGTTTGCATCAAGAGTACATGAAGTGTATGCGATAGGAGCACCTTCTTGAAGACATGCAGTCTCAAGTCCGAACTGGGATGCATCACAGGTGAGTGTGACTGGTTTCTGGATGTCATAGTATTTTAAGGTAGGTGGACTTAAGATCCTGCACTTCAAATCTTAAAATTCAAATCTTAAACCAGCACCAATCTGTTTTTTTTACAGGTTAGCTCACACAGAGGGGCAGACAGCTTACTGAGGTTGGTATGAATTTTCCTAAATAATGAATCATACCCAGTAAGCGTTATAGCGAGTGATGTTGTTGGGTGGCTGCATTTTTATGATTGCTATTGTTTTTGCTGGGTCAGGTTTAGTCCCTTGTTTGTGAAGATGTCACCTACATAGCTCACCTCAATGAGGCGAATCTACATTTTGAGGGTTCAGTCTCAAGTTCACCTCAAGAGCACGCTTTCAACACTTTCTTTAGATTTGCATCGTGTCACTTACGTATGCCTCTATTGTCTCTCCCGCTTTTGGTTTCTTGAATTAAATTTGTGTCTTTCCATCGTTATATTTGTTTGTGGACTGCACAGTTCTTGAAATTTTAGTCTTTTAGGCATTCCGGTCTTGCATTACCTGGGTGATCACTTGTCTGTTTCTCCATCACCCACATACATAGTGGGTGCATACACTAACGTTCATTTGTGCTCAGTGGCCTCCGAGCCAGCCAGATTAAGCAGTATGAATGCTTTTGTGCACAGATTTTTTCTGAGTGTGCAGCAGCAATAAATATGTTAAATTCCTGCTCAAACACACACTAATTTTGGGAATATTGCCATCAAAGACAAGTGGATCAGGTCTCTGAAACCCATCAGCCTTGTTGTCTTGTGCGATGAATGATGGCTTACTGTGTGTCTGCTCTTTGGGAAAATGTCTTTCCCTTGACTGCTTTCATAATGCTGCACACACCACTACTGACACCATATCAATTGATGAGCAGCAGACAGAAATCATTTTCTTAACAACTCTTTACTAATGGAGATGCAAGAGTTTTACCTACAACACGAACTTCACTGTAACCCATCAGAGAGCTAGCCTCATGAAGTGTGGCTAGATTTAAAGCAACAGAACACTATCATGTTCTCACATGTGGAACACAGATTAGTCCTGCCACATAAGAAGTTACTCCTAATGTCAGCTTGTTAGGTGTATAAGACATCTGTCCACACAATGTGTATCTTCCATTCTAACCTCTCCCACCACCATGGGCAAGACCAAAGAGCTTTCAAAGGATGTCAGAGACACGCATTGTAGATCTGCACAAGGCTTGAATGGGCTACAAGACCACCAGCAAGAAGCTTGGTGAGAAGGAGACAACTGTTGCTGCGATTATTGAAATGGAAGAAATACAAAACAACCATCAATCGCCTTGGTCTGGAGCTTGTGCAGGATCTTGCCACATGGGGTAGGATGACCATGAGAAAGATGAGGGATCAGTCCCGAACTACACAGGAGGAGCTTGTTAATGATCTTAAGGCAGTTGGGACCAAGCAAAACATTGGTAACACACACGCAATGGACTGAAATCCTGCAGTGCCCGCAAGGTCCCCTGCTCAAGAAGGCACATGTACAAGCCAGTTTAAAGTTTGGCAAAGAACATCTAAATGATTAAGAGAAGGCTTGGGAGAAAGTGCTGTGGTCAGATGAGACGAAAATTGAGCTCTCTTTGCATTAACTCAACTCGCCGTGTTTGGAGGGAGAGAAATGCTGACTATGACCCAAGAACACCGTCCCTTACAGTCAAGCCGAAGTGGAAACATTATGCTATGGGGCTGTTTTTCTGCTAAGGGTAAGGGACGACTTCCCGATTGAGGGGCAAATGGACGGGCCATGTACTGTAAAATCTTGGACAGGAACCTCCTTCCCTCAGCCAGAACACTGAAGATGGCTCATGGATGGGTCTTCCAGCATGACAATGACCCTGACACATACCGCCAAGGCAACAAAGGAGTGGCTCAGGAAGAAGCACATTAAGGTCATGGAGTGGCCTAGCTAATCTCCAGACCTCAGTCCTATAGAAAATCTGTGGAGGGAGCTGAAACTTTGAGTTACCAAACACAGCCAAGAAATACAAAATCAGCATGGGATCAAATACATATTTTCCCCACTGTAAGTTGAGAGTGACTGATGAAGGTGGTAAGAGGATGTGGCTGGTCCTTCAAGAGTCACTTTCTACATATCAGGAGACTACATTGTATTTCACTATAAAACTGACAGAATTTGAAAACTGAGACTTTGGAATGTTTCCCTGTGCTCCCAATCGGGACAATTGCATGCAGAATAGACTATAGAATGTACTCTGAAAATATTATAACTTTAATCTCTTAATTGCTACAAATTAATTCTCGTAATTTTGTCTTTATTCTCTAAATATTTTGACTTTATTCTAGAAAAACTAACTTTATTCTCAAAATATTTTGACTTTAGTCTCATAATTTGGACTTTTTTCACAAAATATCATTGACTTTAATCTTTTTTTATTTTATTTTTTATTTTTAATGTGGCATTAAAGCTACTGTGGAAGTGTCATTATAGTCTGTGAATGTTTCTCCTTTCGGTTCTTCCAGCAGGGGAGCTCTCGTTATATGTCAGTTTAAAGGGGTCATATGATGCGATTTCAATTTTTCCTTTCTCTTTGGGGTGTTACAAGCTCTTGGTGCATAAAGAAGATCTGTAAAGTTGGAAAGACTAGTCTCAAATCCAAGAGATATTCTTCATAAAGTTAAGAGTCAACCACACCCCTAAAATGGCTCATTCTAACATGCCCCACATGTCAAGCGTCAGATGAGGGAAGACCTAAGCGTTCCGCAAAGAAAGAAGGCGTAACTTTTATTCTCGCTGTAGTGTTGTTGTTGCCGCCCATGTTGTGGATATGCTGTTTGTTTGATGGTGAAAGCAAAACTACTTTGTTTGGCCTTCAAAGAGGACGATATTACTTTGTCATCCTAGAGCTCATCCGTACATGGTCGCTGAGGAAATGCATCAACTCCAGCTGTGGATCGCCAGATCGGCTTTCACCGTGGACAAAGCGGAGAAAGGTTTTAGAAAGGTGGGGCATAGGGGAGAAACAATAATGTACAGTATTTGGAAGATAAAGTCTTTTTTAATCTTAAACTGCATGAACACATTTCATTACACCAAATATACAAAATAATGTTATTTTATGACCCCTTTAAATCTAGATTAAGACCCATCTCTTTAACCTGGCTGAGACATAACACACTAACACATTTCTAATATTCAAATCGTTAAAGGATTTTTAGGCTGCATTCATTAGGACAACGGAACTGGGAACACTTCCAATAACACACAATGTACTTGCTACATCTTTAGAAGAGTGGCATCTACGCTATATTAGTCTGTCTCTTTCTTGTTCTGAGGTCACGTAGCCACCAGATCCAGTCTGTATCTAGATCAGATGGTCACTGCAGTCACCCGGATCAGCACCTAGAGATGGCCTTGACATACCTGAATGTCAGCGGAGGCCAGGACAACTAGGTGAGCCACAGATCAGATCCCCTGTAAGACCTTGTCTCCCTAGATGGCAACCGGGACAAGACCACAGGAACCAGATGAGTTCTCTGCACAGTGTGACTTTGCTGCAGCCTGGAATTTAACTACTGGTTTGTTTGGCCAGAGGACAACTGGCCCCGACTGAACCTGGTTTCTCCCAAGGTCTTTTCTCCATTCTGTCACCGATGGGAGATTTGGTTCCTTGCCAGCTGTCGTCTCTGGCTTGCTTAGTTAGGGACACTTAAATTCTAGCGATATCGTTGACTTTATTGCACAGATACTATTTAAACTGAACTGAGCTGGATGATGACATCACCGAATTCAATGATGAACTGCCTTTAACTAAAATTGAGTGTTTACTATTGTCATTTTGCATTATTGACAAACAATTTTCTATTTATGTAAAGTGCTTGACACAATCTGTATTGTTAAAAGCACCATGTATAAATAAAGGTGATATGCCATTATTTATGTAATGAACCATTTAAACGAGAATTACCAACATCAGAGCCCAACACAGTCAGCAGAGACAGCCATCAATCTACGCCCCAGCCAAAAGAGAAAGCCATCGGAAAACGATCAACATCAAAACAAACAAACGGTAAACAATTTACCAAAAATGCTAGTGGGCAATGGCACTTAAATTACAGTGTGAAAATAAGCACTTTCCTTCGAAAGAGAATGGCTTAATCCTTTTACTCCATGTCCGTGTCTTTGTTAATAGCGATGTAGGAGCCTGTACACAGTCAACAGAGACAGCAAACAATCACAGAAATAAAAATAGATAAAATCCCAGGTGAGGTCTTCTGTTATGTGCATCCCAGGAATTTAGTGCTGCTGACTCTCTCTACAGTCTAGCTGTCGATGGTCAGTGGGGGTGGTCAACAGAGTTTCTTCTGAAGTACATCACAACCTCTTTTTCTTACTCACATTGAGTGACAGGATGTTTGCACCACACCATTCAACCAGTTGTAGCCACTCCTTTTTGTAGGGTGTTTCATCGTGGTTGCTGATGAGACCTACAACAGTTGTGTCATCAGCAAACTTGATGATGTGGTTGGAGCTGAACTTGGCAGTGCAGTCATGAGTTGGCAGTGTGAAGAGCAGCGGGCTGAGCACACAGCCTTGTGGAGCACCTGTGCTCAGTGTGGTAGTGCCTGAGGTGTTGTGCCCGACACGGACTGACTGAGGTCTTCCGGTTAAAAGTCCAGGATCCAGTTACAGTAGGAGGTATTTAGGCCCAGAAGGTTTAGTTTGTTGATGAGCTGTTGTGGGATTATTGTGTTGAATGCTGAGCTGAAGTCGATGAACAGCATTCTAACATAGGAGTTTTGTTTTCTAAGTGGGTAAGAGCCAGGTGGAGGAAATGGCATGTCCGTGAAGCGGTTTGGATGGTATGCAAACTGGAGTCGCTTCAAGTGTGTTGGGGAGGTTGGATTTGATATGGTGCATGACTAATCTCTCAAAGCACTTCATCATGGGGTCAGTGCTATGGGACGATAGTCATTCAGGAAGGACACAGGTGACTTCTTTGGTACTGGTATGATGGTGGTGGATTTGAGACATGTGGGGCAACTGCTTGGCTTTGGAGATGTTAAAGATGTTTGTTAAAACATCTGTCAGCTGTGCAGCACAGTCTCTCAGCAGCCTGCCTGGTGTGTTGTCAGGACCTGTAGCTTTCGTGGGTTAACCCTAGACAGGGTATTCCTTACATCGACTGGAGTCAGACAGAGCCTGGTGCGTTGGGAGGTGTGGGCAGTTTTCATGCAGGTTTGTAATTCTGCATTTCAAACCATGCATAAAACTCACTGAGTGTATCTGGGAGGGATGTGTCATCATCACAGACCTGTGGCAGGGGGCTTGTAGTCTGTGATGGTCTGAATAGCTTGCCACAGACTCAAAGAAACAAGTGTCTTTGCTGTCAGTAAAGTGATTGTTGATCGTTTGTGCATAAAACCGTTTTGCTTCCTTAAAGCCTCGGGACATATTGGCTCTTGTTGTTTTGAGGACTGCTTTGTCTTCCAATCTGAATGCATCATCTCGGGTCTTTAGCAGCCCACGAACCTTTGCTGTCATCCATGGCTTCTAGTTGGCATGTGTGGTGATGTTCTTGTGAATGTCACATCATCAATTCACTTTTGATGTAAGCAGTCACTGTTTCAGTGTGCTCTTGCAGGTCTGTGTGGTGTAGCTAGGTGGCTGCCTCTTTAAACATGTTCCAGTCTGTGTCCTGGAAGCAGTCCTGTAGTGCTAAGGTAGCATCATCTGGCCATACTGTGATATCTTATATCTGCCTGTTATATCTTGTGTTTTATTGACAAATTTAGGTAGGTTAAGGGGCAGGGATTGGGTTACATGCTCATAAATGTGTAAATAGTTAATATAAATAAAAGTAGTGTGACTGTTTATATTGAAAAATCACACCCCAAAATATATGCAATAACAGCAATATTATTACACAATATATAATTTAACCATGACTATAAAATTCCCAGTGCCTTTTGTGTCAGCATATTGACACCAAAGGTTTCTTGTTTAAAGCAATGGAAAAATAATGCTAAGGGTACCCTGTGTGTCAAAAAGTGATGCCAAAGGGTCCTGACCAAGCATCAATATGTGACAAGTTTGGAGTGAGAATGTGTTGGAATTACAGTGTAAGCTCATTATAATGCAAATTAAACATCAAAACACATTGATCTAGGCTTCTGCACTTCTTCAGAAGAAAAGACCAAGGTAAACCATGTGTTCAAAGAGTTATTTTGCTTAGATTAGCCAAAATACCAAAGTCTGGTTAGAGTAGCAACACTGATAAATGCAATACATATCATTTACTGAATGCAGTGTGATCAAAGCTGAACATGTTGTGTTCTGCTATTTATATCTAATGTGGTTTGATCTGTTGTCTTAAGAAACAGCTTCGACATCAGCATGTTTATTATTAGATGAATGCAGTCAGTGTATCTGACAGTAGTTTGCAGGCCTAATTTTCTCTCCTGTTTAAATGAATTAAACATTCTGACTTCCACTCCATACAAAACATCATATAAAAATATGAGAGAACACTTTTTTACATAGTTATAACAGGTTCCTGCTTTAAAAGCCATCAGAGAAACTCTGAAATCATTCTGAGAAGAGAAATATTTGAGAAATAACAAACAAGCTGAAGACATTTACTGGAGAAAGCAGAGCCAAACATTCTCAGGATCTCAGGATCAAACGCTGCTTTAAGACACTTCTAACAGGTTATGGTCAGTTTATATCTGTTGAAAATGCGCCATTGATCTCCAGGAAGCTGTGGTCTACTCTAGCTCAAATGAGCTGGACAGTCACACACAACAGCACTGAATAAATAGCGGTTATTTAGCTGACAGTAAAGTTTCACATCACTTTACTACAGAGCAGCCTCACATCAGCTCATCTGCCCTTTCATTACTGAGCCAGTTTGTCTTTTCATATTTGTGGAATGAAACTGTTGAAGATGTTTGACAGATTTTGGTTCTGTTTGTGTTTGTGGCATCTGAGTGGTGAGTTTGAAATGTGTATTTTATTAAAATGTTTGTTTTTCTATGTAAATATCTTTTATACACTGAAGCTCAAACAGCAGCAGATTTAGTTTTAGTTCGTGATGTGATTCTCATCTGAATTGTTTTCTGTGTATGATGTTGTGGAGATTAAATAAACTTCAGTTCCTGCATCAGCAAATGTGTTTTATTTAAAATCACCACAGAGATGCAGTTATTAATCAGTTTTGCTTTTTGGATATTATTGGTCTCAGATTTAAATTTCAAACTGTTTACTTCAGTAAACCATCATGAAGTTATTTTAAAGTCTTCAACTGTGACAAACTCTGTTTGTGTTTGTTCTTCAGGTGTGTTTGCTGATTCAGATGCAGTGAAGTCAGTGTCAGTGATGCAGGGAGATTCAGTCTCTCTACAGACTAACACTGAACTACAGACACATGATCAGATGATGTGGACATTTGGACTTTCAGAGACTCATGATAGCTGAATTCAATAAAGAGTATAGAATTTTCTCCACATATGATGTTCTTGATGGGAGATTCAGAGACAGACTGAAGCTGGATCATCAGACTGGATCTCTGACCATCACAAACACCAGAACCACAGACTCTGGACTTTATGGAGTGGGGATCATCAGGAACAGGACAGTGATATCATATAGATTCAATGTTACTGTCTCTGGTGAGTCACAATTACAGTGTCACTTGTGCTGCCAGTTTTCATATATATATATATATATATATATATAAAAAATATTTAAAATATCTTCTGCACACAATGTACTTTGTTTAAAATATCTTTAAAAAAATATATTTTTTATTCAGAGACCATAAAATGTCAAAAGTGCTCAATGCAGAGACAAAATTATTTTGACATTGCATCTGAGTCTGTATTTTTGAGCAGTGTGCAAATAGTGTGAGCATGTGACCGGCTGGGCCCCATGTCAGACTAAGGACAGACCTGAACATATTAATAACACATGAATTTGTTTTAGTGCCTGTCCCAATACACACAATGCATTGACCTCTTGTCTACTTTGTTATGCTTTACTGTTATTTACAAAGGTGTGATGGTTAAATCCCACATGTTTGTTTTGCTTCTCTCTCTGCTCCTTCTCAGTGCAAATCTGTAGCTTATTTGTTACAGTGTGCCTGAGACCAAGAGGATATTGGGGCAGTTCAGAGTTTGATTGGCACACACTTCTCAGCTGCTCAAACTGAACTTTGTGCTTCTTTCTCATGTAGAGACAAAGCTGTGTATTAGCAGTGGCTAACTGACTTTCAGCAGGAACTGGTAAACCAGGTTGAGACTGAGCAAAAAACACATGAGAAAAAAGAAAGAAAAAAAACCTTCTGCCTTTCATATCCTTGTTCCTTTTTTTTCTCATTGTTATCCCCACCCTAGATGCTTAGGGGAACATAACAACTTACATGACGTAGTTCCTGTATTTGGCCCAAGTATTAGAGCAGGCATAAGAGTGTCAAGAACTTTTTATTAACCAATGAGACACCTTACAACTTAGTGTTGTAAATGCAAGTACATTTTTTACAGAGCATTATTTTCAGGATTTAGTGCATTTAATACTTTGGACTTTAAAATAAGTTTGTACATTTCTGTATCTATGTGACATTTTAATTGTGTTGTTTCTAATTACATGATAAAAGCAGATTTTCAATTCAAGTTTATTTGTATACACTTTTACGATACAAATAATTGCAAAGCAACTTTACAGAAAATTAAGTTTCTACAATATTTAGTAGTAGCTTATCAGTGATGACTGTCAGTTTGTGCATACAGCAGAAATGTTCAGAAAAATCAATAAAAGACGTAAACAAACAGACGATTAACACTATTAACAGCAATTATGCAATCAAGCTTATAGCAAAATGTGGTAGTTCTGTATGTTGTCTCTGGGTTAGCATCATCTGAGGTCCTCTGAGGGGTTGGCATCATCTCTTCTCAGGTGTTCTGGATCCAGACTGGAGCTTGTGTAAATCCTAGTTACCACGGGATGTAAACCGCTTGCAAAACAGAGAAACAAATAGAGACATATAGCGAGCTGCTGTTCCAGCCAAGTAAAATTAATTAGTTTAACCCAAGCTAAAGAATAATAATGCACATTTGATCAGATATAACTGCAGTCCAAAATTATGAGATGCATTATTTGAATGCTTGGCCAAAGAGGTGTGTTTTAATCTAGATTTAAACAGAGGAAGTGTGTCTGAACCTCAACATTATCAGGAAGGCTATTCCAGAGTTTAGGAGCCAAATGCTAAAAAGCTCTACCTCCTTTAGTGGACTTTGCTATCCTAGGTACTATCAAAGTCCAGCGCTTTTGTGACCTTAGGGAGCGTGATGGGTTGTAGCGTGGTAGAAGACTAGTTAGGTACAGAGGAGCTAAGCCATTAAGGGCCTTATAAGTAAGTAATAATATTTTGTAACTGATGCGAACTTAATAGGTAGCCAGTGCAGAGACTGTAAAATTGGGGTAATATGATCATATTTTCTTGACCTGGTAAGGACTCTAGCTGCTGCATTTTGGACTACCTGTAGCTTGTTTATTGAGGATGCAGGACAACCACCTAGCAGTGCATTACAACAGTCCAATCTAGAGGTCATGAACGCATGAACTAGCTTTTCTGCATCAGAAACAGGTAACATGTTTTAGAGCTTGGCAATGTTTCTAAGATGGAAGAATGCTGTTTTGTAACATGGGAAATATGATTTTCAAAAGACAAGTTACTGTCTAATAACACCCAGATTTTTGACAGTAGAGGAAGTAACAGTACATCCATCTAATTGCAAATTGTAATCTCTAGATTATGTGTAATGTTTTTTGGTCCAATAAGTAATATCTCTGTCTTATCTGAATTTAATAGGAGAAAATTATTGGTCATCCAATCTTTTACATTTTAACACACTCTGTTAGCTTAGATAATTTTGAAGTTTCACCTGGTCTTGTTGAGATATATAGTTGAGTATCATCAGCATAACAGTGGAAACTAATCCCGTTTTCTAATGATATTACCAAGGGGCAACATGTATATTGAAAATAGCAGAGGACCTAGGACAGATCCTTGTGCCACTCCATATTATACTGGTGATAAATGAGATGACTCCCCATTTAAATAAACAAAGTGGTAGCGATCGGACAGGTAGGATCTAAACCATCTTAAAGCCTGCCCTTGGATACCTGTATAGTTTTGTAATCTATCTATGAGTATGTCGTGATGCGATGGTGTCGAACGCAGCACTAAGATCAAGTAAAACAGATGTGTGGTAAAGTAGAAAAATACATGCAATGAATAAGAAAAGCACCTCCCCATTCCTGTTCAATAGTGTTAAAACAGCAAATATTGAACTGTTATTTTGTTTAATTGTTTATATGTAGTGTAAAATGTAATGTTCCTGTTCTTAAAATTGATTCATGAAGACATGCACAACTTGTAAAACAGGGATTAACTCATTTGGCTAAGTTCGAACAGCTAAAGGTCCTAGGTAAGAGCATGCGTGTTTCACGTAATGTTGTACCATGTGCAGAGTGAAGACAGCATCTCTGATAAACTGTTCATGTTTGTACTTTCAGTTTTGGGATCTCTCAGTAAAGAACTTAAATTTCATCACGCTGGGTGGTGTGATTACTCGAATGTGCTACAGATGCAAATGTTAAAAATACACGCTCATCTACCATTTAAAATGTGCAACACAAATTATAAGTGATATAATTAAATTGACTTACACTGCAGCAGTTTTCGATGCACAAGCTGATGCATGATGGGATACGCTTAGTCTTGAATATTGCTCTGAAGCACTATTTGAGAAAGTGTGGGTTTAGTGTGTGTTGAGGACACTGAGTTTTGTTACTTTTCAGACTTGGTATGGTCTTGTGCACACACTTCCTGTCTTGTACACTTGCTCTCAAGACGCTAAGTTGCGTATTTGGACAAACCCTGTCCTCCTCCTAATGTTAGTGGATTCTGAATTCACTAAACAATTAATAAACTAGTGTATGTGTGCTCAAGGCATAAAACACCAAACCATCTCCATATAAGAGCTTTATGAACAAATCATTTGTAAACATTCATACCCAGATTTCATGCACACATTTTTGTGTTCATGCTTAGTGAATGAGATCCCAATGTTTTACTGCAAGATGCATGTATCGTTTACTTATAACTGATAGAGGACCAAAAGTAGGATGTAGCTTCAATCATTTTAACTTGTTAAACATTATGGCGTTATTTCCCTGTCAAATGTCGAGCGCATTATTGTAGGCGTGAAAGTACATTAATATAACCTCGCTGAATCTCTCTGCTTGTAAAATATAATGTGGGAGCTGAATCTCTCTGCTCTGCTCTCAGATACCGTTCTTTGTAAGAATTTTCTCTGGGCTCGCTCAAGAGTATGCCTGCACTTAAACCGTGTTCGAGTGCAATGCAAATCTCTCTTCGCTTAAAGTAAGCTGATGTGCTTAGACTGTGCCCGTGCGTGCTGCATGGCCAGATACTCTCTTCGAATTCTTTTCTTTTCTCTTGGCATAAGACGCTGTCAAAACTGCAACATCCAATCAGAAATAGGCTTCAACGACTGACCAATGAAACGCGAACATGTACTGGAATCTTATTGGTTGATATTGAACCGCAATAGGACACATGGAATAAGTTCACTGAAGTTCAATCAAGACGAGCCGAGATGGATCCGCGAATCGACGATCTCAGGTAACCAGTTTTATTTGTTTTGATGTTAATATGCCAAATGTATCTTAGAAATGTCTGGGAAGAGGCGATTGGATTATTTTACATATAAATTACCTAGACTGTCAACCACATTGTTCACACTACTGCCATGCCCATTGAAAGTGAGATTTTTAGCCAAATATATTTGAAAGCGATTCCAAAGGCAAAATAATATTTTACGTCCTGATAATTAACACATTGTCTCGGCAATCACACCAGTGATTAAACATTGAACGTCACTCCAGCTAACAAAAGTGCGTAACTGCAAGCGTAATCTGGTGACCAAAGTTTAGTGGACACGTAACTAGTTACGTCGAGCAACCGAAAAGTGAAAGGTCGATATCCCATTCATAACGTAACTTTGCGTTACCAGTAAGTAACTCGACGTCTGGCAAGCCGCTGAATCGGTAGTTGTGTGCTGGTAATCAGTTGGTAATTTTTGATAATTATTTATTTTTATGGAGGACATGCAGTAGTTTAATCTAATTTATGTCCTCATATGCCCAAACTAATTTAAAGGCTGTTTCAGCAGCTGTGAATTATGAATACAGACTTGAAAATGAATTCAGTTCATTTATTAACAAACAAATATGACCAGTAATACACCCAAATTATTAATAAAAACAGGATATACAGCAAAATGTGAATGAAAGCATTCAGCACATACAGAAGCACATAGATTAAAATATATTAATAATAAATAAATGTCCATATATTTAAATATCTATATCCTTCTGTTAGCATCCAGGGTCAAAACATTATGCACAAATATTCAAGTCTTAGTAGGCACTCAGCCCATTGCATTTTAATATTTAAGAGCCATCATTAACCATGCACACAATTCATCAACTAATCACATGCTCCCACAATAATACATCAGCTAATCACACCCTTAACCAAACCACTACAAACAATTAACTGAAAATCATATGCAATATCTTATGAACAGATGTATTATAGCAAATCAGGTTTAATGAATCTCACATCTATCATACAGCATTATGGCCAGTTCACACTGCCAAAAAAACTATTTAAAAACATGCTTATTTTGTTTTGTTTGAACTGTTGGAGTATGGCAGGTGTGAATTGGCTTTTAGGTGCTTTGGACACCAAAAAACTATTAATGTTAATTGCTAAAACAGTATATATAATGCTTAAGCAATTAACATTAAATTCTTAAATCTTCAGTAATTCTTACTTTCTCTATGCTTGCAATATTCAAGTGTTCATGTCCCTGAGTAATATCTGCATCAACCAAGTCCATATGAGAGAGAGGTCTGGTGTGGAGCGTGGATCTGGAACTGACTTCTGTACAGTTTGTCACATCTCTTGATTATCTGTCTTCACAAACTGCCCTGAAATACAATTCAAACATTAACAATGATTGTTATAAATGTAACGTAAGGCTCTTACATTCATAATGCTCATTTTGGCCTCTACAGCTCATTTTGGAAATATAGTTAATATCAGTAATATGCAGCATGCACAATACAAGGAAGTAGTCAGTAACACCGTCACTTTGAGGTATGATATCAGTGATATATGATATATATATATGATATATCAGTAAGGCTACTTTAAGAAAAAATAAAATGAATAAATTAAGTTGTGTTATGCATTCAAATAGTTAAACATGCTAAAACACAGAATTTGGTAACAATAATAATAATAAAAAATGGTGAGAAAAATAAAACATTTCATAGGGCCCTAAACATGTATTTTTTTCTTGTTGTTAAACTTTAATAAATTAATGTGAAAATGTATATACTATTAAAAAGGAGTTGAGAAAAATTAAATGGGAAAAAACTTTTTTTTTTTTATTAAAGTGGAAATCAGTTTACTAAAAAAACTTGACTGACTGCTACTTTTAAGGGATATTATTTGTGTTGTTTATTATTTATTTTTATGTATACTATATTATTTTGTGCAATTACTTGCTAGTCAGCTGAGTTTGTGGCAAAACCTTTTGCAGTGTTTACATGTTGTTTATACCTGCATAAAATGTATTGAAATAGAGGTTTAATTTCATAAAGATACAATTTGATTTCAAAATGCACCTAAATTTTTTTTGCATTTTGTGTTTTTCAGTTGAATAAAAGACAAATTTTCCCTATATATTTCATCATTGAGGATAAATAATCTTTTGGCTAAAAAAAGTTTAAAATCTTGTCTCTCTTGTTCTCATATGAACCCAGTCTACGTGTCTTAGATCCTGGATAATGTACTGGATAACACTTATTAGTAGAGAAGAGATACAAAATCTATTCATATCTGACAGTGTAACTTAGAGAATATTTGAATGGATTTAAACCTGTATCCTGTTTTCTGGTAATTTGAGAATATCACTATATATTGTTGCAAACCTCCTGACCAGTTGACGTGCTCATGCTTATAACAGTAGTTTGATGGGTTTAGATCATATTTAGACCAATATAATCATTTGTTTTAGCGTTTCAGTCAAGGAAGTTCATCAAAACTATTATCATGTGATCATTTCATTTACAATAATAAAAACTGCCTCTACTCTAGCTCTCTATTCCACTTGGTCTCTGGACTGCAGTCGCATGTTAACAAAGACACTTCATTTCTTCTATTGCTACTTCATTACTGAGTCTCAAGTTCCTCATTGTGTCTGTACATTGAGACCTGGATCAAACTCTAGTTGACACCTCCATCCCCACGTGCTCCTTCCACTACATTATCATTGTTCCCATTAACCCTGAATCACTGGGTAGGGTGTGAGGTACTGGATACTCCTATTATCGATCAAGATCTGGAAATTTGATCTTCAACCACCATCCACAGTAATGGTTCATTTGAATCACATGCTGTTACTGTAACCCACCCTGTTCAAATCCACTTTGTGGTCATTTCATTCGTCTCGCCTCAGGTCACTTGGGATTCTTGGAGGATCTTGCACGTGCTGCCTCACTCAATACTTATCCCTGCAAGATGGTGTACTGCCTCTGGTACTGCTTGGTGACTTCAACATCCACCTAGTAACACCCCAGCTGCTGACTTCAACCTCTGCTCGCCTCATTTGGTCTAGCCCAGTCATCTAAGCTGAGCGACTTCTGACAATGCAACCAACTGACCTCATCTACCCTGTTGCTCAGTGGACAACATCTTACGTTACTCCACTGCACACTCAGACACCTTCCTCATTACTGCTAATCTCTAGCACTTCTCTGAGCTGCACGCTCCAAGTCGGTCACCTCGACGGAACCTACGCTCACTCTTCCATCTCGCTCATCCTCTGTGGCTTGCATCACTCCCACTTCCTCACTTCTGCTATTTCAGCTCTGACCGACAGTGCTACTGGACACTTTGTTCCACTCTGACCTCTTGCTGGACAACCTGCCACTTCACTCTAGATCCTGTAGCACTCACTTCACCTTCCATCTGCTCCTGAGTTCAGTACTCCGTGGAACATGGCTTAACTGGACTTGTTCTAGAGACATGCTTAAATCAAACTTCCCGACTCTCAGTTATCAGTCTCCCATCTCTTCCTTCTGTGCACGTCTTCACTGCTAAAACATCTATACTCAGGCTGATAGAGATTAATCAATGTCTACGGCCTAGGGTACACTCTTCAACCTTCTCTTCTCTTCTTGAACGCTCTCACTCTAAACATCATCAATTGACTCTATGATAACAATGTGTGAGCTGACTCTTTCTAGCTTTTCTATCTATGTTTCAAATAAGACAAGAACCATCAGTGACCAATTCTCCACACCGAGACTGAGGATAACTTCACAACGACTAATGCTCACTCGTTCTCCTCCTTCTCTCCACTCTCAGAGATGGGACGTTTCCAAACTTATCCTGTCCAGTCATCCTACTACTTGCCCACTGGATCCGATCCCCACTCACCTCCTTCAAGCGATTTCTTCTTCAGTCATACCTTCACTTACTCACATTATCAACTCCTCTCTTCACTCTGGAACATTTCCTCAGCATTTAAGCAGGCTCGGTAAGCCCACTGCTGAAGAAACCATCTCTAAATCCAGCACTTCTAGAAAACTACAGACCAGTATCCCTTCTTCCATTCATTGCAAAGACACTTCGAGACGAGCTGTGTTCAACCAGCTCTCTATGTTTCTTGTACAGAACAACCTCCTGGACAGCAATCAATCTGGCTTCAAAGTGGCCACTCAACTGAGACTGCCCTGCTCTCGGTTACTGAAGCCCTGCACTGCAAGAGCAGCTTCAAAATCCTCAGTACTCATTTTGCTGGACCTGTCTGCTGCTTTTGACACTGTTAATCACCAGATTCTCCTGTCCACCCTCAGAAAGATGGGCATCTCTGGAACCGCACTCCAGTGGCTTAACTCCTACCTGTCTGATAGATCCTTCATGGTGTCTTGGAGGGTGAAGTTTCTAAGTCACAACAACTTGCTACTGGGTTCCTCAAGGCTCAGTACTTGGACCCTCCTTCTCCATTTACATGACGTCATTAGGATCTGTCATTCAGAAGCATGGCTTTTCCTATCACTGCTACGCTGATGACACTCAACTCTACTTCTCATTCCAACCAGATGACCCGGACGGTAGTTGCTCGCATTTCAGCCTGTCTGAGTGACATTTCTAGCTGGATGAATGACCATCACCTTCAGCTCAACCTTACTAAGACTGAACTGCTGGTGGTTCCAGCTAACCCATCGTTCATCACAACTTCTCTATACAGCTGGGTTCGTCAACCATAACTCCTTCCAGGACAGCCAGAAACCTAGGAGTTGTGATGGATCATCAGTTAAGCTTCACAGACCATATGCTACAACGACCGGTCCTGTAGATTTGCCTTATTCAACATTAGGAAGATTAGACCCTTCCTGTCAGAGTAATCCACCCAACTTCTTGTCCAAGCTCTTGTTCTCTCCAGACTGGTCTATTGCAATGCTCTCCTGGCGCCTTCCTGCTTGTACTATCAAGCCTCTACAACTGATCCAGAATGCAGCAGCGAGGGTTGTCTTCAATGAGCGAAAACAGCCCATGTTACTCCTCTCCTCATCAGGTTACACTGGCTACCAGTAGCCGCCGATCAAATTCAAGGTACTGATGCTTGCCTACAAACGACCACTGGCACGGCGCCAACTTACCTAAACTCACTAGTTCAATCTTATGCACCTCCAGAAGTTTGTGCTCTGCAAGTGAAACGCCTTGTGTTATCATCCCAAAGAGGTTCAAAATCACTCTCACTGACTTTTTCCTGGACTGCTCCCAGCTGGTGGAATGACCTCCGATCTCAATTGAACAGCTGAGTCTTTACTCATTTTCAAAAACATCTAAAGACTCATCTTTTCACTGCACTTAACCAACTAATACTAGTACTTTACCTTTTTTCTTTTCTATCATATTCCAAAAAAAAAAACCCTAGCTAAGTGTTCTGTACTAGACTAACTGAGACTTGTCATAGCACTTGTATACCGTTGTTGTTCTCGTTGATCTGATTGTTTCTACTGTTCTCATTTGTAAGTCGCTTTGGATAAAAGCGCCTGCTAAATGATTAAATGTTAAATGTAAATGTAATGTAATGCTTTGGCTGGAGTGATCTAATGATTTTGAGCCCAAACTTATTATTTTTGGTTTTGTTTATTAATTTTGAATTTTTCTGGTTTAATCACAATCTGATTTTTTTCTAGAACATGCATTAAATTTATATTTTGACCTCACTATTCGGGAACAGACCAGTGTGATTTAAAACAAAAAAACTGAAAATATTCGTTAATGTACAATTTTTCTGTAACTAAGATGAGACGTTGACGAGCTAAAACTAATATCTCATGATAAAAACTATGACGAAATTTAGCTGCGCTTCGTTAATAAGCGTAGATGGACTATAATGTTATTTGAGGTCTACCGGATATTCAAAATACAGTCGGATTGTAACACAAAAGGTTGCGGTTGGAGTCTCATACCGGCAGGGATTGTAGGTGGGGAGTGAATGTACAGCGCTTTCTCCAAACTTCAATACCACGACTGAGGTTCTCTTGAGCAAGGCACCGAACCCCCAACTGCAAAAAATGGCTGCTCACTGCTCGGGTGTGTGTTTATGGTGTGTGTGTTCACTGCTGTGTGTGCACTTTGGATGGGTTAAATGCAGAGCACAATTCTGAGTATGGGTCACCATACTTTTATCACTTTCCTAATAAAGTACCCATCCGAGTCATTAATGTTAACCAACAAAAGATGTTAAATATGGAAAGTGAACCTACTGTATCTGAAAAATGAGTTTAATTTGTATTGAGTTTAATATCTCTTTCAGTATTTGTCTTATTGTCTTATTCTGCATCTTTCAAAACGATAAATTATATATATTATATGAACAACTATAATTTTTTATAAGTTGCTCCCTTTTCACTACTGTTAAAGGTATAGTTCACCCAAAATGAAAATTGTCATCATTTATTCAAGTTTTTCCAAATTCAAAGCTTAATTGATTAGGTCTAAAGAGAGAAGAATTAATTACTATTTTGTTTGAAGACTTCATATAATGACTAAAAGTTGAAAAATGCAATGACTTTTCATAGACTAAAACTATGAAAGACACAAAAGAATAAAATGTGACTAAGACTATTAAGCATTTTAGCCTCAACATAAAGACTAATGCTAAATCAAAAATGCCTGTCAAAATTAACACTGGAACAGACATAGTCTTTATTGATTGGACAGCGCAAGTACTTCTATTTAAGCGGGTAGAACAAAAGCCATCATAGCAGTTATTTGAGAATTGGCTTACTAGTCATATGGAGCGAAGGCTCCTGGATATGTTGACCAACAGGAGCTCTGCTCCGACTCTGCTGGGGTGCAGGCCATCAGCTGAAAAAGCCTAGGACGCTCCCAGAAAAGATTCCAATTATTAACAAAGAGCAGTTTCTGTTCTTTACACCATGACAATAACCATTCATTTAGAGCAAAACGTATACTGAACCTTTCGTGTCCTCATCTATACATGGGAAGAGGTCCTGACATGATGATCATCGGCAGGCATATGCTGCACACTGTCTCGATCAGGCTCCTGAATCCCTCTTTAGTGTCTCGTGCCTGCCGCAGCTTGGTATCGTAACCCGGCTGAAGCACGACGCCTCAATGCTCGCACCCTTCAGGATCGCGGTATCTGTGCAGAAATATCAAGAACACGAGCACCAGGGAAACAGTGAGTGTGCACATTACCTTCAGCTAACATAGCACAAGCGTGCGGACAATGGAGTCTCTGACAAACACAGAGTCGTATTCTGTCTCCGTGAAGTGGAGCAAATAGGTTTCCAGTGGAGATCACAAGACCGAGGGCGGGGAGAGAGGTTGTCGCCAGGACCTGGCTCATGTCTTACACCAGTGGTTCCCAAAGTGGGGTCGCGGACCCGCCAGAGGTCTGAGATGATTTCTATAAAAAAAAATATAGGCCCTATATATTTTGTTGCAATTAATTTAACCCTTTCGCGTATCGACACGGTGTGATCAGTCTAGGCTGGTCCCTGGAGTGTACGATCACACCGGTCAGTGCATGAGCGGGAAATTCAAATGTGCTCTCAGCGTTGGCTGGCGCTGAGCCAGAGACAGGCGCTCAGAGCTGTCAATCATCACAACTTTTCAGTGTTTTCAACCACATAATGTTTATTTTTGGTTTCAGACATATAAGTACTAAAAAAAACAATACATTTAGAGTTTGTAAAATACACACTGATGTCAAAGGACGAGGCAATAATACTCCTTTCCATTATAATTAGACACGTTTATGCATATCAGATACACATTGTGTAAGTAACTTTAAAGTTTACTCTATTATTCTCCCAGTTCACCATCCACTTACTTTTATGTATTTCGGAGAAGTGGATGAATTCACATGTTGTAAATCCAACAGATCCGATTCTCTGAACTGCGTCCTGCGGCATCAAACTAACACGGCGTGCCATCGCAGCATACAGCTCAACTAACGCGATCGTTATAAAGGTCTTTAAACAACAAAACACTTCCACTTGCATATATTTGAAAATCGGAATATCAGCTATTTCATGCCATATCTAACAAATTTGTGAATATTTTGAATAAAAAGGAAAAATGACATAAAAGCAGATCATCATTCATTCAGCTCTGTTGTTTCTGCGGTGTGTCAAGTGACAAGCAATGACGCCGTCACCATGGAAACCATAAAGTGACACATCTAAATAACGATCGCCTTGAAAAACTCAGCTGGGGTCAGCCAGAATATTTTAAAAGGGTTAATTCAATACTTGTTAAATGGTGTTTGCAGAAAAGTCTGATACAAATAAAAAATATAATATATATATATATATATATATATATATATATATATATATATATATATATATATTTTTTTTTATTTTAATTCAATTTGTAATTTTGTCCCAGACATTCTAGAGATTACGTCAGCGTCAATCTTAATCAAGTTACACGTGACGATGCGATGCATCGTTATCGTACAGCAACACAACGTATCCGCTGTTTGCTAAAGTTAAAGGTGTTTGGAGGCTCCAAAAAAGGGGTTGTTGAGGTGTGTGTGTGTGTTTTGGTCAGCGGGCAGCAGCGCATTTATCATGGGGTGTCGTGGCTTAAAAGTTTGGGAACCCTGTCTTACACTGTGGCACAGGGTGAAGGACATCTGGGAAGATTGAGTCCTGGGTACACCGAGCCTGTGCAGAGAACCACACAGAGTAGAGGTGGTGGGAGAGTTAGCAGCGTGCTGTATACTTCCACCGGACTTATGAGCGTCAACCCCTGAATGTTTCCAGCACGGCTCTCCGCTCTCTCAGCTGAGCCTGCTTCTCCATGAGGTCACGGATCTGCTTCTCCACGGCCTCCAGCTCCTTATTAGAAATAAACAAACTAGAGAATAGGGAAAATACAAAATAAAAAATACAAAAAAATCTTAAGATACCAGAATTTGTTTACAATGAAAAATCAAACGCGTGTTTGAAACAGTGGTTTGAAATAGTTTCAGCCCATTTTAGACTGTGTGCAAGTGGCGTCACTGACAGACTCTACAGTGCAGACTTTCAGGTTAAATTAATTAGCTTACTTCCATTTATTTATTGACAAATTATCAGCAAAACATTTACAAAGCTATCAAAACCGCTCCTTTACACATAAGATGTGATTAAAATTCTAATATTTGCTAACAAACATTTCAGATAGTTAAGGGACGAGGCTGAATCCAGCTTCTTATTAGCAGCTTCTTATTGAGCTATCCGTTCCACCTTAAATGCGCGAACTTCGCGTTTGCTGGCTTCTTATTGGACTCAACTTAGGGACCGTCGGGTTTTCTCTTTTAGCGTTTTTAGCGAGGATTGTGTTACTTTTGTGTCTATTTTCAGAATAAAGATATATATATATATATATATATATATATATATATATATTTTTTTTTATGCAAATAACACTGATATATATCAGGAACATGGACTGTAAAATATAAAGGCACATAATTAGGCTACAGTATTCTTCAATAATTGTACATGTCATCAGCTCAACTTAGGGACCATTTTCTCTTATTTACACTTTTTAGGGACCCTGATTATATTGTAGGCCTATCTATTTTCAGAAAAGAATAATACACTGTTTTGGAAGGTAAATAACAAATAATAATAATAACATAAAATGACTGTAAAAAATATGATGAGGCCTATACATCAACCTTTAATTATTGCAAATAACATAATTTGAATGTATTTAAAAATAAATATATTGAATACTTTTTTTTTTTTTAATTAGGCTACAAATGAAAATGTAACAAAGTAACTCAGAGATTATGCTCCAGCTTGATCCAGCCCCTATGAAGACTTCAGACACATTTGAAGAGATGAAACCTATCCTGCAAGGACTCTAGAACATCAAACATGGATGATTATAAATAAATGATCATTTTATCATTGCTTTAAACTGCACATGAATTGTTGCTTAAAAGGATGCTTGTAAATACTAATTTGTTCTATCTAATAACTGTACTTTCTGATATCTCATAAAATCCTACTGTGGTTTTGTAAAAGAAATCTGCATTTTCTGTAAAGCTGCTTTGAAATATGTTGTGAAAAGTGTTATACAAATGAATGTATGAATTAAATTGAATTGACTTGAAAGAGCCATTGAATTGTTACTGTACATTTTAAAGTTACGGACCCAATCTGACAATACAGAAGAGTTATCACATTTGGCCCATTTGAGTGTTTCACTGATGCTTTATCCTGCATCTGTGCTTGAATATAATCATACACAATTTCTGATATTTATACTGAAGAATTTTGAAATTATGAACCCATGAAATGGGCCAAAATTACCCATTACCCATTGGGGATATCTCAGCTGCCTTTGAGGGTGCATTAAAAGCTGCACTGGGGCCTTATACCCACTGTGCTTGACTGTCACCATAAACAAATTTAGACATTTTTACTGTAGCATTGTGAGTAGTAGAGCTACTACTCTAACAAATACAATTTTCAGTAGTTTTACTGTAGAATATTATTTTATTTATGACATTCCTTGTGAACTTGATCAGAGCATTAATCAACTGAGTTCACAATCCAGACTTATTTTTGGATTTTGACTATTCTTATTATTTCTAGGGCGCTGTTTTTCGAACCTCCAGAGGGTGCTAGATTGACATCATCCTTAGACTAGAGTACTTATTCAACAGTCCAATTTTGCAGTTTTACTTAGAATGTATTTTCCTAACTGGATTTGACACATGACATAGTTCAATAATTCATAAAAAAATAATTCTCAGTAAAACAGCTGAAAAGTTTGATTTTCGGCAACTCAGAGTGTGCGTAGACTTGACATCATCCCCTTTGAGACTAGAGCTAATGGAGAAATATCGTCTAATTAGAGATCTTAAATCTGATTTAAACTTTACAAATGTACATCCAACCGCTAGATTGTACATTGTAAAGTGACAAGTTCAAAATTCATAAAAAATAATTCTACAGTAAAAAACAGCCTGAAAATTTGGATTTTGAAAATTTAGATTCTAACGCACTCTCTGGGGCTTATGAGAAACAGCGGCTAAATGGGAGAAAATACTGCTCATTGTGCACTGTAAAGTGCCTAGTTTAAGCTTCATAAACAATAATTCCACAGTAAAAAACTGCTTAAACTTTGGATTTTGTTAGGTAGTAGCTCTAGTCTAACGGGATAATGTCCAATCTAACGCACCCTCTGAGGTTGCCGAAAACAGCGCTCGAATTGTGCAGAAAATGCAATAGGCGGATTGTACATTGTGTAATGTGTCAAGTTCAAAAATTCATAAAAAAATAATTCCTACAGTAAAAACTGCTGAAAATTTGGATTTTGTTAGGTAGTAGCTCTAGTCTAACGGGATAATGTCCAATCCTAACGCACCTCTGAGGTTGCCGAGAAACAGCGCCGCGAATTGTGCAGAAAATGCACAGGCAGATTGTACATTGTGTAAAGTGCCAAGTTCAAAATTCCTAAAATAAAAATTCTACAGTAAAAACTGCTGAAAATTTGGATTTTGTTAGGTAGTAGCTCTAGTCTAACGGGATAATGTCCAACCTAACGCACCCTCTGAGGTTGCTCGAAAAACAGCCTCGAATTGTGCAGAAAATGCAATAGGGCGGATTGTACATTGTGTAATGTGTCAAGTTCAAAATTCATAAAAAATAATTCTACAGTAAAACTGCTGAAAATTTGATTTTGTTAGGGTAGTAGCTCTAGTCTAACGGGATAATGTCCAATCTAACGCACCCTCTGAGGTTGCCGGATAAACAGCGCGCTAATTGTGCAGAAAAATGCAATAGGCTAGATTATTGTACATTAATGTGTCAAGTTCAAAAAATTCATAAAATAATAATTCTAAAGTAAAAACTGCTGAAAATGTGGATTTTGTTAGGGTAGTAGCTCTAGTCTAACGGACAATGTCCACCAACACCCTCTGAGGTTGCCGAGAAACAACGCCGCTGAATTGTGCAGAAAATGCAATAGGTGGATTGTACATTGTGTATTGTGTCAAGTTCAAAATTCATAAAAAAAATAATTCTACAGTAAAACTGCTGAAAATTTGGATTTTGTTATGGTAGTAGCTCTAGTCTAACGGGATAATGTCCAATCTAACTCACCCTCTGAGGTTGCCGAGAAACAGCGCCTGAATTGTGCAGAAAATGCAATAGGCAGATTATTGTACATTGTGTAATGTGTCAAGTTCAAAATTCATAATATAATAATTCTACAGTAAAAACTGCTGAAAATTTGGATTTTGTTAGGGTAGTAGCTCTAGTCTAACGGGATAATGTCCAATCTAACGCACCCTCTGAGGTTACCGAGAAACAGCGCCGCAATTGTGCAGAAAATGCAATAGGCGGATTGTACTGTGTATTGTGTCAAGTTCAAAAATTCATAAAAAATAATTCTACAGTAAAACTGCTGAAAATGTGTATTTCGTTAGAGTAGTAGCTCTACTACTTCACAATGCTACAGTAAAATGTCTAAATTTGTTTATGGTGACAGTCAAGCACAATGGGTATAAGGCCCCAGTGCAACTTTTAATGCACCCTCAAAGGCAGCTGAGATATCCCCAATGGGTAATGGTAATTTTGGCCCATTTCATGGGTTCATAATTTCAAAATTCTTCAGTATAAATATCAGAAATTGTGTATGATTATATTCAAGCACAGATGCAGGATAAAGCATCAGTGAAACACCCCAAATGGGCCAACAATGTGATAACTCTTCTGTATTGTCAGATTGGGTCCGTAACTTTAAAATGTACAGTAACAATTCAATGGCTCTTTCAAGTCAATTCAATTTAATTCATACATTCATTTGTATAACACTTTTCACAACACATATTTCAAAGCAGCTTTACAGAAAATGCAGATTTCTTTTACAAAACCACAGTAGGATTTTATGAGATATCAGAAAGTACAGTTATTAGATAGAACAAATTAGTATTTACAACGCATGCATTTTAAGCAACAATTCATGTGCAGTTTAAAGCAATGATAAAATGATCATTTATTTATAATCATCCATGTTTGATGTTCTGGAGTCCTTGCAGGATAGGTTTCATCTCTTCAAATGTGTCTGAAGTCTTCATAAGGGGCTGGATCCAAGCTGGAGCATAATCTCTGGTTACTTTGTTACATTTTCATTTGTAGCCTAATTAAAAATATATTTATTTTAAATACATTCAAATTATGTTATTTGCAATAATTAAAGGTTGATGTATAGGCCTCATCATATTTTTACAGTCATTTTATGTTATTATTATTATTTGTTATTTACCTTTCAAAATAGTGTATTATTCTTTTCTGAAAATAGATAGGCCTACAATATAATCAGGGTCCCTAAAAGTGTAAATAAGAAAAAATGAGAAAAGAAAAATGGTCCCTAAGCTGAGCTGATGACGTACAATTATTGAAGAATACTATAGCCTAATTATGTGCCTTTATATTTTTACAGTCCATGTTCGCTGATATATATCAGTGTTATTTGCATAAAAATATATATATATTCTTTATTCTGAAAATAGACACAAAAGTAACACAATTCCGTTAAAAACGCGAAAGAGAAAACCGCACGGTCCCTAAGTTGAGCGTCAATAAGAACCAGCAAACGCGGAAGTTCGCGTCATTTAAGGTGGAACGGATAGCGTCAATAAGAAGCTGCGAATAAGAAGCTGGATTCAGCCTCGTTACGGAAAGATACCATATCACAGAGGTATAAATATTAACAAAAGTACTTAAAGTAGACTGTGGATGATATTAACATATGTTACTTAACCGATCTGTCGCAGTTGTTGAACTTTTCTTTGGTATAACTGACGAGAAACAGAAAAGTGTCAGACGCGTCCTCTCCTCTCCAGCAGCTGACGTGTCCGCGGTTGTCATGGTAACTCTCAACGGCTAGTAAAAACAATAATATTAAAAGGGTTTTAGCGTCTTTACAGAGTTCAAGACTTTTCCCAGACAGCAAGAGTTTAGGCCCAGATCCGCTACATCTGGCCCGTATGAAATCCATGCGGGCCGGATCTGGAGCTAAACTGCTTGCTGTCTGGGTTGTTTCTACAAAGCTATCAAAACTGCTCCTTTAGGCATAAGATGTCATTAAAAGCCCAAACTTTCATTAATAAGAGCTCAAATCAATTATGCTATAGTTTTGTTTCTACGCTAGCGTAATGTTTGCTAGCAGACATTTCAGATAATTAAGCAAATATACCATAATCACAGAGGTATAAATATTAACAAAAGTACTTAAAGTAGACTGTGGATGATATTAACATATGTTACTTAACCGATCTGTCGCAGTTGTTGAACTTTTCTTTGGTATAACTGACGAGAAACAGAGAAAGTGTCAGAAGAGTCCTCTCCTCTCCAGCAGCTGATGTGTCCGCGGTTGCCATGGCAACTCTCAACGGCTAGTAAGCTAATAAAACATTAATATTAAAAGGGTTTTAGCGTCTTTACAGAGTTCAAGACTTTTGTTTTACTTTGTTTTATACATTTTATCAACCTATTTATTTACTATAAATTGTAAGACTCACCTCAGAAAAGCTAATTCTCCTGTCAGACACAGTTGAAGTGAACAGTGCCTCAAACAAACGCGCTGTCCTCCTGATACAGTATCTGCGCCAGATGAAATGGTGTAGCCAGTCTGTGTCGTTATTTCACGTTCATAACTCCTTACGAAATAGAAAGTTTCACAAAATGTATTTCCTTTCTTGTCAATACTGTGCGCGCGGTGTGTCAGTTGTGGAAGCGCGCCGCTGTATGTCACGTCACTATATATTAAAACGTCCATATTCTGACTTGGTGAAAAGAAACACATTTTATCTTTAAGGAACGTTTAATCTTGTGTCTGAAGTTTAATTACACTTTTTAAATATCACTATACTCAGAGAGCATATAAAGCACGTACAAAAGTTATGGTAATGAAATTACGTGCATACGACGTTGTAGTTATGTTGCCAGTAAGTCATGAAGTTACCAATATATAACGAATAGAGAACCTTTCTGGGACGTTCTTGGTTATCTGGTCACGTTGGAAGGACGTACTGACGACGTTGTGAGTTGGTAATGGGATGGTAACAAAATTACAGTCATGCGACGTCGTAGTTACGTTGTCAATTGGTAAGTCACGGAATTACCAATAATTACCAATACGTTACGTAACTGTTACGTGTTAGCAGGGTAGCGAGATAAACTGCTAAATTCAAATCTGAACAAATATTTCGGGGAATAAGATAAGGGGCAAAATGCACCAGTAAAATTATGTTATCTATGGCTGTCACGAATGAAGTGATGTGATATTAATGAAAAGTGTCATCTGCAATGGATTTTCTTTATCGCGGATTGCAGCGTTGAGTGTTATAATCAATCGCGGACTGTTTTATTTATTTTATTTTTTTATTATTATTATTATTATTATTATTATTATTATTATTATTTTAATCTAAAAAATCTCACTTTCAATGGGCATGGCACGTAGTGTGAACAATGTGGTTGACAGTCTAGGTAATTTATATGTAAAATAATCCAATCGCCCTCTTCCCAGACATTTCTAAGATACATTTGATATATTTAAAATAAAAACAAATAAAACTGGTTACCTGAGATCGTTGATTCGGCGGATCCATCTAGGCTCGTCTTGATTGAACTTCAGTGATAGTATTCCATGATGGGTCGTTCGCGAATGAGCCTACTCTAAGAGCCGGCTCTTGTATGTGAACGACGAGAGCTGGCTCGCATATCTGAAGAGCCGAATCTATTTAAAAAAAAATATATAGCCTATAGAAATTAAATCATTATGAAATAATGGATGCATTTTATTTTATTTAAAATAATTGACTAATTCAAAGAACAAAAAAAATATTATATAGGCCTAAAGGCAGAGCACACCACACACACAGTGTCAAACTCGGAGAAGAAACCGCATCAGCCCCTCGAAAGTAAGGCAGCTTGCATTTCTGAATGCAAATCTCTCATAAAATAAAAATATGATCAGCATTGTTTGTGTGTGTTCATGCTAGTTATACAAAACATTACTAGTGAGATAGTTCATGCTGGTTATATAACATGCCAAAAAGATGGACCAGTTTAATCCTTTCAGTTATTTTTCTTTAATATGGGTTCTATTATGTTGTTCAGATTCAGATTGTATTTGTTTTGTAATGTTGTTGTTTCTATACATTAAAAGTTGCAATTTAAATGCAAATGTTTAATAGTATTCTTTTCATAACAAATCAATGCATTTTCAAAGAAATTGTGAGACATTGTGAGTATGATTTCATTTAATAATTTTATTAAAATTGTTTTCACACCTATCATAGTCAAAACTGTTGTTTTTAAAGAGCGTTTGTGAGCCAAAAGAGCGGCTCTTTTCAGTGAGCTGAGTCAAACGAGCGCTCATGAAAAAGAGCGAAATGCCCATCAACCAATAAGATTCCATGCACGATGTCTCGTTTTCATTGGTCAGTCGTTGAAGCCTATTTCTGATTGGTTGTTGCAGTTTTGACAGCGTTTATGCCAAGAGCAAAGAGAAAGAATCAGAGAAGAGTACTTGGCCATGCGCTGAACGCAGGGACACAGTCTAAGCACATACACGCTTACTTTAAGCGAAGAGGAGAGATTCGCGATTGCACTGAACACGGTTTAAGTGCAGGCATACTCTGAGCGAGCCCAGAGAAAATTCTTACAAGAAACGTGTATCTGAGAGCTGCTAATTCCAGCAGACGAGCAGAGAGATTCAGCACTCGACATTATATTCAGCGTGAATAATGTACTTCGCTACAATAATGCGCCTCGACATTTGACAGGGAAATAACGCCATAAAACATCACATTTTAATCACAGAAATTAACACATTGTTTTCCCAGTCCTTATAAACACACTGAAGCTCAAACAAAAGCAGCTTTAGTTTCAGTTGTGACATGATTCTCGTCTGAAGTATAAATGTTTTCTGTGCATGACTTCAGTTCAGTTATAAAACCATCAGAATTTTCATTTGATCCATGATATTTGAGCATATAACTATTTACTTCAATACAAAAGTCTGTGACAAACTCTGTGTTTGTTCTTCAGGTGTGTTTGCTGATTCAGATGCAGTGAAGTCAGTGTCTGTGATGAGGGAGATTTAGTCTCTCTACAGACTAACACTGAACTACAGACAGAGGATCTGATAGCGTGGACATTTAGACGTCCGGAGACTTGTATAGCTCACATTAACAAAGAGTATAGAATCTTCTCACAATTGATGTTCTTGATGGGAGATTCAGAGACAGACTGAAGCTGGATCATCAGACTGGATCTCTGACCATCACAAACACCACAACCACACACTCTGGACTTTATGGAGTGGAGATCAACAGGAACAGGACACTGATATCATACAGATTCAATGTTACTGTCTCTGGTAAGTCATAATTACAGTGTCATTTGTCGCTGGTCTTCATATTTTTTTAAAGATTTATTTTAGTGCTGTCAAACAATTAATCATGATTAATCACATCCAAAATAAAAGTTGTTTACATAATACAGCCAAGTATGGTGACCCATACTCAGAATTCTTGCTCTGCATTTAACCCATCCATAGTGCACACACACAGCAGTGAAACACACACACACCTGGAGCAGTGGGCAGCCATTTTATGCTGCGGCACCCGGGAGCAGTTGGGGTTCAGTGCCTTGCTCAAGGGCACCTCAGTTGTGGTATTGCGCCCGAGACTCGAACCCACAACCTTAGGGTTAGGAGTCAAACTCTCTAAATACTAGGCCACAACTTCCCACCACACCATTTACATGTATGATGTTATATTATATTTAAATATATGTAAATATATGTAATATATAAACATATTTTTCATAAACATAAACATGCATGTGTGTTTATTTATATATACTTAATAAATATACACAGTACACACACATATTATGTAAACAAAACTTTTATTTTGGATGCGATTAATCATTAAGCAATTGCGAAAGGTTCACGCCGGATTCAAACTGCACTGACTTTAATACCAATTTTTCACAACAATTAATTATATATATATATATATATATATACATAAAACAAACCACTTAGTCATTTAAGATCACATACACATTATTTGATGCACTTTTTTCTTGGCTTTTACTTAATTTGATCTACTTTAAACCTATTACAAGTAAAACAACTATAACATTATTGACTGAGCTGCTCTCATGTTTGATGTTTTTGTTTCTCAGACTCTGTTCACTGTTGTGATTCTGCTGAAGCTGTGATCCGATTGGTCGTCACTGCTCTGGTGGGCGTGGCTGCTGCCACTGCTGTGGTGGTTCTGGTTTATGTCATCAGATCCAGAAGAGCTGAACAGGATGTTTGATTACGCCAGGATACACGACTTGGGGGGCTTTTATATTTCTTGGGTCTTGTGGCTGGGGGTGGTGTTCCATTTTGTAAAGTTGTCATCGTGCGGGTGCCTTCTCAGCTTCCCCTGCGGTCTGTGTTGTCCTGTCTGTTCGGTAGCTCGTGGTCTGGGCAATCAGCGGGGTGCGAGATCACGAGCTGATTCTTCCCCACCTGTCGCTCGTCCCCAGCTCCCTTATATGTCTCTGCCTCTCTGTCTGTCGTCGTGAGTAGATTGTTTTGTCTTTGCCCGTGTTTTGTGTGGCGTTCAAGCTTCATTCTCACCTTCTGTTTTCCGGTCTAAGGATCCGTAGTTCGGAGATCCGGCAGCGCGAGTGGTCCGCAGTGTGCCGGTCAGCTCGGAGATCTCTGTGTGCGCCAGAGCATTTAATTATTGTTTATGTTATTTTGTGGCGAGAATAAAGATTCTAATTTTCCTACTCTGCATCTGAGTCCTCTGTCTAGCCCGCACCCTGACAAAAGTGTTACAATTATTTGTTATTAAAGTATATATAGTAACAGAAAAGCAACAAGTAAGCATGATTTGGCGTGGCAACCAATACAAATAATAATCGTTTCCTTACCAAAATCCTGCGTAAAGTGCGTTCGGACCAGGCTCAGTTGCAGAATCACGTGCTTCTGAAATTATTATCTTTTTCTATTTAGTGTAGTAGTTAGCTTTGTTTGTGTCGTACTTGGGCACTTGTCAAGTGTGAAAAACAAGTTTTATTAATATCTGAATTATCGTGTACAGCACGCAAAGAGTGCTCCCTTCAAATTTATTAAAACTGTCACTCATTCATCACAATTTCACAAAGTTCCAAAAAAAAAAAACCCACAGATTGTGACCACACAATGAAACGTTTTTAAATGTCTTTGTTAGAAAGAAGTTAAGAGCATGATAGAACTCAGCACTGGACAAAAAACGGTGACTGGAGCAGCAAGTGCGTGGATTCCAAACTAAACTCCTCTGATTGGCTACATTGCATTTTAGAAATCAACAAACATGTCTCTGATTGGCTACATTGCTTACCTCTGTGAAAATGCATTATAAAATTATTTGATGCTTTCCAAAGAAGAAGAAACACTGGATTGTTTGCCAAATGTATTTTGTTATGCTATTATTACTAAGAAAACAGAGGTTATGGGCAGCTTTTCCATCTAGAAGTAAGCAGATGCAACAGCAGCAGGGCTGGACTGGTAATGTGTCATAGTGGGCATTTTCTCGGTGGGCGCACTTTTGGGCAGCTACAATTTTTTTTCCAGCCATGGATCCATCATGGAGGGACAGTGGCCCATCACAAAGCATTATATAGACGAGTGATAAGGGATCTTGCTCTGCCTTTGTAAATATTGCTTCACCTCTCTATTTATTTTGTGAGTTTGCAATATATTCAAATATTTAGCTTCCAATATTAAAGATACCAGTACTGTAATCATTGTGTTTAAAAAAAAGCATAATTTATTAACTTATTCTCTGCCTTCCTCTTATTCTTATAAAGGTTGTATTCTTTGAGGAGGTCTTTGCTGTCCCTTAGTGTGAAGATTACTGGCAACATTTTAAATTATGGTAGCCTATATGTTGTACACAGTTGCATACTTATTTTATTAATTGGAAATTATACTTTGATCTTTTAGCTTCTTTTCTTTGGGAATATTTACTGAATATATATTAGTGCTGTCAAGCGATTAATCGTGATTAATCACATCCAAAATAAAGTTTTGTTTACATAATATATGTGTGTACTGTGTATATTTATTATGTATATATACATACACTCACATACAGCATACATTTAGGAAATATTTACATGCATATACATTTATATATTTAGATTCTTATATTTTATATTTATATAAATATATTTAATATATAGACATAAAATGTGTGGGCAGGTGCCAAATCCTGCTGGAAAATGAAATCAGCATCTTCAAAAAGCTGGTCAGCAGAAGGAAGCATGAAGTGCTCCAGAATTTCTTGGTAACGGGTGCAGTGACTTTGGTTTTCAAAAACACAATGGACCAACACCAGCAGATGACATTGCACCCCAAATCATCACAGACTGTGGAAACCTAACACTGGACTTCAAGCAACTTGGGCTATGAGCTTCTCCACCCTTCCTACAGACTCTAGGACCCTTGGTTTCCAAATGAAATACAAAACTTGCTCTCATCTGAAAAGAGGACTTTGGACCACTGGGCAACAGTCCAGGTCTTCTTCTGCTTAGCCCAGGTAAGGCGCCTCAGGAGTGGCTTAACAAGAGGAATACGACAACTGTAGCCAAATGCCTTGACACGCTGTGTGTGGTGGCTCTTGATGCCATGACCTCAGCCTCAGTCCATTCCTTGTGAAGTTCACTCAAATTCGATTTTCCATGACAATCCTCATAAAGCTGCGGTTCTCTCGGTTGGTTGTGCATTTTTCCTTCCACAATTTTTCCTCCCACTCAACTTTCGGTTAACATGCTTGGATACAGCACTCTGTGAACAGCCAGCTGCTTTGGCAATGAATGTTTGTGTCTTACCCTCCTTGTGAAGGGTGTCAGTGATTGTCTTCTGGACAACTGTCAGATCAGCAGTCTTCTCCCCATGATTGTGTAGCCTCAGTGAACCAAACTGAGAGACCATTTTAAATGCTCAGGAAACCTTTGCAGGTGTTTGAGTTGATTAGCTGATTGGCATGTCACCATATTCTAATTTGTTGAGAGTGAATTGGTGGGTTTTGTTAAATATTCACTTAGTTATCACCAAAACTCTCTATATTTTGCTGTAGATCATTAAACCGTACTCTGCCTTAGAAGCCTGTCCAGATTAGTTTTTGATGAGGTGCCTTCATGCAAAAACAATGCCTGCAAAGTCATTGCCTCATACAGCAGTGAGGCAGCAAGTCAGCTCCTAAGTTTTGGATGCAGCCATAGTGTGGATTTACTGAGCGCTTAAGGGCACTGTGCTTTGGTGTTTTTAAGATCTGGACAGTCTTGGACACTTCCTGTCGCGGTGCAGCGCTCTCAAGTGGCAAGACCGCAAGTGTGGTATTTGGACAAGGCATTTGAGTGAGAGACATGTTTTAAGTCGTGCACCTCTCCGCTGAGACCAGCGTGTATCTGAGCGGTGCATCCTGTTTTGTGTAGAGCAAAGGAAATCGCTCACGAGCAGAGATTTGTGCTAGCGTAATATATCAATGTGCTTCAGCCTACAATAATGCACTCTGACATTTGTCATTAAAATAATGCCATAAACTAGCGCTTTTGATTGGACCAAAATTCTCTGATCTCTGAACAGTGCCCTTCATTGCCTCTAAAGCTGCACAAATCACTTGTGCTCCATATTTCACAAAAGGAGAGTGTGCAAAACTTGTCATTTGCAGCGTTTGAGACTTCAGTAGCAGCAGATTTAAGCCGTTGTAGTTATGTACTTGTGTTTGTACTCAAAAAGTGTACAATAAAAAATACACATACAAGTGTGCATCTCTCATTGCAAGAATTCACATACTGATTTGCGGATGTACAAAATTAGTCAGCGACTTCACACTTTTGTGCAGATGTGTATGTGTTTTGCACCATATTCACTGCAGCAATAGTAGCACAAGCGTGAGTGTATGCATTTCTTAATTTGTGATTTATAGAATAGGATTTGTGCACCTGCAATGAAGGATTCTAGAAGGTGTAACTATTGTGTTGTGTTTATGATAGAGGAAAACAAATCTACAAGTTTGCAACTTTTGTCTGTGACTTCAAATTTATTGATACATGTGTGGTTATTCTCTACAATTCTGCTGTCACAGACGCTCAGTTTTTTGCACCAAAATTAGCTTTATAGTCAAGCATCAATATGATTTTTGCATTGTTGTTAGCTCAAATAGCAAAGAAACCCCACAACAGCATTCCTGCCTTTCCAACGAGGAAAAGATATCAGAGAGTGATTGCTGAAGACAGAAAGATGTCAAATTCACTGTCACTCCCTCAACAGCTGATTTACAAACACCCTCACAGCAGTGCTTACTGGTTTTATTTATAATGTAATGACATGTGTAAATGTAGCCTACTTTTAAAATGAAAATATTATGAAAAAATGGTAGCTATCGATGTCTGTGAAAGTCATTGAATGATTCTCCTCCAGTTCTTACAGCAGGAGGGCTCTGGGTTCTATACCATTATATAAGTACTGAACCATTAAAACATGAGAATTATATTAAGCTGATTATAACTTAACTTAAATATCATATCAGTAAATTTGATTTTGATTAAGGCATCTGGTACATTACCATTTCCAACTGTAATGGTGCCCATTGGCTGAGTCTGATTCATGCATGTTATTGTATACATAAATGATTTTTTTATTTTTATTTTTTTATTATTGTTATGTATTTTGTATGCAAATGCGTGTCATATTTACTCTGTGTATATCTGTTAAGGGAACAAAGATTTATAATGTGATGCGGAAGAGAAAGTCTGAGGTGTAAATAGCATGTTAATGATGTGTGGACTGTGTGATGTCGCGGAGGGAAGGAGGATGGTTCTGCTCATGCCTGGCAAGCTAGACTGACGTTCACTAAGTGAATACTTCATTGAAAGTCGGAAGGATGGGCCTTGTTTTGGACTTTGGACTGACACGTTATTTTCCACGAATGAGCTGTAGCAAAATGCTGGTGTGGTAAGCAGCGGGAGTTTATAGGTGTGTACTGCTGTGTTCTGCTTATAATTGCTATGGTGTCAAAGCGGCCACAAAATTAACGTGTTTTAAAGTGGACGAATTGGAAGAGATTGTAAAAAAGCGGACTTTGTGAATTGTTCTAATGGACTCTGCAGGCTATTATGGTGTTGAATTTCTTTGTTGATTATGCGATGCAACTTGTGATTGTTTTAAAGCTACTGGGTTATCAGCAATGTAAAGCTATGTTGGTGTACAAGAGAAAGGGTGTCTGGAAGATGAGAAATTAGGTCAATCACACTTTTTTTAAGCAGTTTATGAAGTATGATGTATTTTTTGTTGTTGTTGCTTTTTTTGATCAAAATGTTATTTTCCAGTCGCAAATGGATCCAGCCTATGCCCCAGGGTTCATCATCTCTTCTTAGGTGTTCAGTTATCTCAGATCTTTGTAAGGCTTGGATCCAGACTGAAGCTTGTGTAATTCCTAGTTGTCCATCCGTGAGTAGAAACAGAGAAGTAAATAGAAAAAATTAGCATAGCTGCCATTCACCAAGCAAAAAATCATGAGTCCACTCCAGGTAAAAGAATGATAATGTGCATTTGATCAGATATAACTGAGGTACAAGATTATGAGATACATTATGTGAATGCTTGGCTAAAGAGATGTGTTTTTAATCTAGATTTAAACTGAGAGAGTGTGTCTGAGCCCGAACGTATCAGGAAGGCTATTCCAGAGTTTGGGAGCCAAATGCTAAAAAGCTCTACCTCCTTGAGTGGACTATGCTATCCTATGTAGTTATCAAAAGTCCAGAGTTTTGTGACCTTAGGAAGCATGATGGATTGTAGTGTGATAGAAGACTAGTTAGGTAGGCAGGAGCTAAACCCTTTAGTGGACTTTGCTATCCTAGGTACTATCAAAGTCTAGCATTTTGTGACCTTAGGGAGCGTGATGGATTGTAGCGTGGTAGAAGACTAGTTAGGATGCGAGGGAGCTAAAGCCATTAAGGGCCTTATAAGTAAGTAATAATATTTTGTAACTGATCGAACTTAATAGGTTGCCAGTGCAGAGACTGGAAAATTGGGATAATAATGATCATATTTCTGACCCGGTAAGGACTCTAACCGCTGCATTTTGGACTACCTGTAGCTTGTTTATTGAGGATGCAGGACAACCAACCTAGCAGTGCATTACAATAGTCCAGTCTAGAGGTCATGAATGCATGAACTATCTTTTCTGCTTCAGAAACAGATAACATGTTTCGTAGCTTGGCAGTGTTTCTAAGATGGAAGAATGCTGTTTTGTAACATGGGAAATATGATTTTCAAAAGACAAGTTGCTGTCTCATGCTAACACCCACATTTTGACTGTAGAGGAAATAACAGTACATCCGCCTAGATGCAGATTGTAATCTTAGAGATTCTGTGTAATGTTTTTGGTCCAATAAGTCTCTGTCTTACCCAAATTTAATAGGAGACAATTATTGTTCATCCAATCTTTTACTAATTCCATATTTTCTAATAATATTACCAAGGGCAACATGTATATTGAAAATAGCGGAGGGCCTAAGACAGATCCTTGTGGCACTCCATACTTTACTGGCGCTAATTGAGATGATTCACAGTTTAAATAAACAAAGTGGTAGTGATCGGTCAGATAGGATCTAAACCATCTAAAAGCCTGCCCTTGAATACACATATAGTTTTGTAATCGATAAATGAGAATGTCATGATCTATAGTATCAAACGCAGCACTAAGATCAAGTAAAACAAGCAACAGATGCAGCCTTGGTCTGACGCAAGAAGCAAAATTCTTCATAGATATCATTTTTTGCAGGAAGGAGCACAATTGAGCAGACACAACATTTTCAAAAAATTTTAGACATAAATAGGAGATTTGAAATGGGTCTATAATTTGCCAGTTCACTATAATCTAGTTACGGTTTCTTAATAAGAGGCTTAATAACCATCAGCTTGAAGGGTTTTGGGATGTGACCGCTACATTTATATGCAACCAAATAATCCATTTGTAGTCGGATTGATGGCTCAATCGGACTGAAGAGCCTTCATGTAAACACTTCAAATCGATCCGATTGAGCTCGATCGGATTGAAGGGGTGGTTTATTCCTTTTCTAATATGATTGAGAATGCATGTAAACACTCAAATTAAACCTCAAACTGAAAGGTTTGCGATGTGCAATGGCCCAGAAATAGCATAATGATGTATGATGTGCGGAATGAGCGGTTCATCCTGTTGAATAAAGTGTTGTATAAAAACAGTGTTGTCCTGTCATTATAAAACTCTACTTTCACTCGGCAACTGTGAAGTGGAGCAGGACAACCTCCCACCGGTCCTTTTTTGGATTCTCATCCAAAGGCAACCCGCTTTGGGTGCGGGGAGGCATTTTACAGCATGATAAATATGAGCAACCCGCACAGCAGTTTATATGTATATTTATCCATAAATGGATAATCTGGTATTTCCATTCTGAACTCCAATTCCCATCCTGCCTTATACCTGGGACTGATTGACACACACACCTGCATCTAATTACACACACAACACACACACACACTTGCAGCTAATACACGCACAGACACACACACACATATAAGCAGCACACTCACGCCAGCTCAGGGCTAAGTCTTGTTTAGTTCTGTCTGGCATTTCCGAGCTTTTTCCCTGTTTGTTCCTTCTGTGTTTGACTTTGGATTGTGTATACCGACTTTGGTTCTCTGCTGCCTGCCCGACCTCTGCTTGTTACTGTTGCTGATTCTGGATATCCCTGACATACCTGACGCTGTTTCTCTGATCATTGTCTGTTTGACCATTCTCTTTATTAAACCACTGCATATGGATCCAACGCCTCTGCCTCCATGTTACAGATACCACCACATGAAATAAACAGCAATAATACAACACTTTCATGGAAGGACTACCATAGAATATCATGGCCTATATATACCAGCTAATCTAACTTTTCTTCCCTGAATAGTAAAAAAAAAACTACTGTTTTTTTTTTCTGGCACATGGTGCTTTCACAGCATCAACTGTATTTATTTATTCTGAACATTCTATGGAACACCTCTGCATGATGACAGATCTTCAGCAGACCCTCTTCATCTCACATGCATCTGATTGACAGATAAACTGTGCACTCTTATTTCAGAGTTTCTGTTGTTAATGTTGTAGTTAATTCATCAAAGATTTGGTTACATACATTCAGTTAAAAGGTTGCATCAATTTAAAAGGACAAACTTCATCATTCAACTGCTGTGTGCATGTATTATAACACTTACATTAGGCCTATGTTCTTTCTTGCTCCGCCCATTCAATAAATTATCATCCTGAATGAAGGAGTGTATTTGCTCAGGTAATGTCAATGGTTTGGCCCATTTCAGGGCTGCCAAAATTATACACTGAATAAAATTATAAACGCAACACTTTTGTTTTTGCCCCTTTTCATGAGCTGAACTCAAAGATCTAAGACTTTTTCTATGTACACAAAGGCCTATTTCTCTCAAATATTGTTCATAAATCTGTCTAAATATGTGTTAGTGAGCACTTCTCTTTGCGAGATAATCCATCCACTTCACAGATGTGGATATCAAGATGCTGATTAGACAGCATGATTATTGCACAGGTGTGCCTTAGCTGGCCACAATAAAAGGCAAATATCAAATATCCTTTGGAATATAAAATTTTCCAAATGAAATGCCAAATCTAATTAGCAGCCACGCAGTTGCACAACCCCCAAAAAAAACCAAAGTTACATCTCTTTATTTGGTCGACCAGATTAAATAATGACAGACAATGGACCACAGTACACAGGACAACCCTTCAAAAAAATCGTGAACTGATTGGGGAATAAACACACCACAAGTTCACCGACTACCCAAAAAGTAATGGATTTATTGAAAGACATTTGAGAAACATTAAATCCATCATAATCAAAAAACAAAACAAAACAAAGACAACAAAAACAAAAAACAATACAACACAAAGGAGATGTACAAGTAGCCTTGTTGCAGGTGCAGTGAAGCCCAGTGACAGTGATCTACCATCCCTGCAGAATTGTCCTTGGCAGACCTATCACCACACTCCTACCAAGTCATGCAGATCCAGGGAAACTGGAACACAGACAACACCTGGAAGAAAGGACAACAATGATGAAAACACATCATGATCAGTGTAGTGGTAGAGACTTACCTCCACTATTCGCTGGATATTGTGTAAGAGTGCTGGACAAGGAGAGGAGAACATGGCACCCAGGGACTATTATGAAAAACTGCAAAGAGACAAAAAGCTACTTGGTTCAAACACCAAATGGAAACACAATCAGACGCTAAAGGAGCCATCTTCATGAGATGTATGCACACAAACAAAGAACATCCAGAAGAAAGTGCAATTCACCAAACACCTTAAAGAGATGTGGTTGAACAAAGCCACAAGACAGCTGAAAGAAAACCACTCAACCTCTTGAAACCAAAACAGATAATACAGGCAATGAGACAACAGTAAGAACATGCACAAGGTCTGGACGAATCTAATTACAAGCCAGTGCAATACAAGGACTATGTGTAAAGCTGAATGAAAAGTTAAGCAGTAAAAAGAGTTCCAAATATGAACTGAATGCCTGTTTCTGCATATAACCAGTTTATTAATGTTCATTACAGTTATAATGTGCACTCCATTGAAAACAACAACAACCTTGGAATGTCTTATAGTTGGATGGATAGGGGATGTTGAGATATGTAAAATGTTGTGTTACACAACGACGCTTATGCATCGAAGTATCTGTGTAGCTGAACATGTGCCAACACCTAGTAAAGATGTTCATACCAACTTACAATGCTGTCCAGTAATACTTCAGCTCCCACTGAATTTCTGAGTGCATGTAAGAGCGCATGCATTCACTGTGTGATTTAGCTTATTAATGCAGTTAGAAAGTCTCCCAAATTCAAGATGGGGAAAATTTAAAACAAACAAACAAACAGACAGACAAAAAAAGTCAAACAGAATTTCTCACACAAACAAGAGTGCTATTTTTCACAAATATCAGCATGATTGCAAATGTGTTATTGATTTTATAAAACAGTTCAACAAACAAGGAGTCATATGGAGTTACATTTTAGACATAATATTATCTGGTTTTGCTCTGTTTCACATGAATCGGGTCATTTATTCAGTGACCTATTCATAAAGAGAATCACTTGATTCATTCCTGAATCAATTAGCCATTTTGAGTAAATTGTTTTAATGAATGATTCAAAGACTTATTCATTCATTAATTTTAAACTGTCACTTCCGCTATTGTGATGTTTTTATCAGCTGTTTGGACTCTCATTCTGACGGCACCCATTCACTGCAGAGGATCCATTGATTGAGGCAAGTGATGGAATGCTACATTCTCAGCTAAATATCATCTTTAAGTGATCTGTTCCTTTAAGATGCACCTTCTGTGTTTCCTCTACAGTGCAAACATGGATTTTGTTGATACTGATTTCATTTGGTTGGTAACAGTGACATTCCCTTAGTGTCTTCCTATTCTAAATGAATTTATTGATTAAATCTAAGAAATTGGTATAAAATGTGATGAATCTATTATGCATATCTAATTCAGCACTCATGCAGCATTTCACTCTTTTGCTATTAGTTTTCTTACAGGACCAGAATTTGTTAAGATCAGCAAAATCTTGTTTATTTTCATGACTTCCTCTGATAAATCACACTGTGATGCAGGTCAAATCCTGTTGAAGGAGGATTTAACCAGATAAATATCATTTCTTCAGTCGTGTTTCAGAGTGTTTTCAGACATTTTAAGCATCACTATCGTGAACCAAGAAGAAAATGCTTCTCAAATTAGTTTTGTTCTGTTTGTTTGTGGCATCTGCTTAGTGAGTTTAAAATTTGTTTTATGGTTTCATTTGCTTCTGTTCCATTTCCTTCTGTTACCATGTAATAAATTACTGGTTAAATTTGTCAGAGAGGATTAACATTAGCATTAACTCACACCTTCAGCACTCATTCATCCCTATATAAAGTCAAGTCACCTTTATTTATATAGGCTAAACAGGAAAAGGATCTGCCGCCCAGTTGACTTTGATATTCTAGGTATTATCAAATTGCCTGAGTTTTGAGAACGGAGCGGACGTGGAGGACTATAATGTAACAAGAGCTCATTCAAATACTGAGGTGCTAAACCGTTCAGGGCTTTATAAGTAATAAGCAAGATTTTAAAATCTATACGATGTTTGATAGGGAGCCAGTGCAGTGTTGACAGGACCGGGCTGATATGATCATACTTCCTGGTTCTAGTAAGAACTCTAGCTGCTGCATTTTGGACTAACTGGAGTTTGTTTACTAAGCATGTAGAACGCACCACCCAATAAAGCATTACAATAATCTAATCTTGAGGTCATAAACGCATGGATTAACATTTCTGCATTTGACATTGAGAGCATCGGCCGTAATTTAGATATATTTTTGAGATGGAAAATGCAGTTTTACAAATGCTAGAAAGCGTGGCTTTCTAAGAAAAGATTGCTATCAAATAGCACACCTAGGTTCCTAACTGATGACGAAGAATTGACAGAGCAGCCATCAAGGCTTAGACAGCGTCTAGGTCATTACATGCAGAGCTTTTAGGCCCTATAATTAACACCTCTGTTTTTCAGAATTTAGCAGTAAGAAATTACTCGTCATCCAGTTTTTTATATCGACTATGCATTCCGCTAGTTTTCAAATTGGTATGTTTAGCCAGGCAGCTGAAGAAATATAGAGCTGAGTATCATCAGCATAACAGTGAAAGCTAACACCGTGTTTCCTGATGATATCTCCCAAGCTAAAATAAGCTTTACTACCACTGAACGACTCTGTGGGAACCAGGCATTTCTCACTGTACTCCTCCTCTAGCAACACCAGAATATTTTGGATGCTTTTGGATCCAAATGATTGGTCTCATGAGACCAGAGTATGGATTCCCAGAAGTCTCTATTTTGTAAATATGGGCCTTGCAAGAGGTTAAATGAGTTTATTTTGGTTTGGCTACAGTCGGTAATTCTAGTGGTGAAAACAAGCATGCATGTCACTTCTGCAGCCTCGTCATTCTCTGTGAGATAAAGTGTCACTTTTCATAGCTTTTGCTTGCTTTGAGACACTTGCATGGTATTTCTCATGCTCTTTTCTAGCAAAATCCACTCATCACTAAATGATAACTTAAAGTGAAGACCTGATTATTTCAGAAGCCTTGTAACAAATCCATTGTTTTGAATGGTGGTGCTACTTCTGCTATTTTTCACACTTAAAACAATAATTTGGTTTTCCTCTTGTACCGTTGCCTCTTTATGCTAGGAAATAAGTCACCTGGCAGTTCTTTCCCAAGTGCTTCCACTGCTGCCAGCATTAAGTCTGAGTATGATTCAGTGGGCTATATAACACTAATTGCCAGGAAATTACTTGTCTTTAAAGTTTTGGTTCAATATACTTACCTGTTGATCAAAAATAGCCTTTAACCTATACACTTTTTTTAGTAACTTTCAGGAGGGTGTACTCATATTTGCAACAAAAAAAGTATCACTTTGATAAGAAAATCTTATTTTGCTGAATAATTTTGCCATTCTTCTTTGGTAATTGATCAAACAGGCTTTGTTGGAACATTACATCTTCAAAGAACCCTAACGGTCTTCTGAGTAAAGAGTAATTGCTAAATTTGTTAAGTTTAAGAGGGGTGTCCTCGTTCATGCTGTGCACTGTACATCCAGAGTGAGGAAAAGGGACCCCTACCATCCAAGTCATCCCCTTTTGAACTTTTTGCCATCTGGCAGCTAGAGAGCCCCAAATAACAGGACACACAGACACAAGAACAGTTTCTTCCCGGTAATCTACCTCATGAACAGTTTTATGCCCCCACACCCATTGTGCAAAAAAATATGTGCAATAACCTTATATTTATTAGTTACCACCCTACTTCCTAGTACATCCCTACATCTCATTATATACCTATTCTATTATCTATAGCACAACTGTACATTCAATTTATTTTATTTTTCACTTTATTTTCTATTTTTGTCTATTTATATTTACATATGTGTATTTTTATTCCATCTTATTTTTATTGTCTCTGTGTTGTTGTTCTGTCATGACAACTCTTGAGGGACTAAACTACCCATAATGCATTTAACTCGAACTAACTGTTACAGCCGTAGATAGTGATCTTCAGCATCTCCTGCAGCACTGTCATTGATATGACTGCGTAAGTGTGTGCTTCTGATGCTGTGTGCAGCTAAAATCAACCACACACTCATCACAATCAAAACATCGACCTTAGAAATAACTGAACATGAACACTGGGATAATCGCCGATGTTTATGGCGAAGCCCTGTTGAAATGCATACACAGGATTTATTTAATTTAAACTGTTTCATGTCCATTACTATAGGCTGTCCTCTGAGCAATTACATATGGTCTAAACTGCAATTTGCTCCAGCTGTATAAACACAGATGCTTCATACTGCTGCTAATAAGCTTAATATTCGCTCCTGCATACAATGCAAACTGCTAACATGACACTTAGTTTAACTTAATTATGGTTGCACATTTTTAATTCAATTAGAGGACCAAGCAATATATGGATTAGAAGAGATTACAGACTTGTATTTTAGTTAAAACATCTTAATAATGGATTTGTTTCTATCAAACACGCAGGTTTTGTCTTCTCAAGATGTTAATTGATGGATTGGAGAGGTGTGGGTTACTTGTGGATTTTAAACTGTCACTTCCGGCTATTGCAATGTTTTTATCAGCTGTTTGGACTCTCATTTGGACGGCACCCATTCACTGCAGAGGATCCATTGGTGATGCTACATTTCTCCACTGTATGTCATTTTTAGGTGATCTGTTCCTTTAAGATGCAGCTTCTGTGCTTCCTTTGCAATGCAAAGATGGATTTTGTTGATACTGATTTCATTTGGTTGGTAACAGTGACAGTCCCTTAGTGTCATGTTATTCTAAATGAATTTATTGATTAAATCTAAGAAATTGGAATAAATCATGATGAATATATCATGGATATCTAATCCGACACTCGTCCAGCATTTCACTGTTTTGCTATTTGCTATTTATTTAGTTTTCATACAGGGAATGAATTTGTTATCAAATGTGAGATCAGTAAAAGCTTGTTCTTTTTCAGGACTTCCTCTGATAAATCACACTGTGATGCAGGTCAATCCTGTAGAGGAGGATTCAACCAGATAAATATCAGTTCTTCAGTCGTGTTTCAGAGTGTTTTCAGACATTTTAAGCCTCACTATCGTGAACGGATGAAGAAAATGCTTCTCAAATCAGTTTTGTTCTGGTTGTGTTTGTGGCGCGGTTGGTGAGTTTTACTTCACATTTAAATTATTAAAAGTATTTTAATGAAGCTTCATCAAACTGACATCAAGTGATAAACTCTGTTCTTCAGGAGTGTTTTGTAGTTCTACCAGTCTGGTGCAATTGCTGGTTATAGTTGGAGAGTCTGTCACTCTAAACACTGGTTTTACTCAAATAAAGTGGTTTGGCAGGATTCAGTGGTGGTTTGACAATGATATGATTGTTGATATCAATGTAATGACCGGCAGCATGACTGTATATGATGATGTTCTTGACGGAGATTCAGAGACAGACTGAAGCTGGACAGTCAAACTGGATCTCTGACCATCACAAACATCACAACTGAACATGCTGGAGATTATACAGTAACACCCAGCCACCAGTGATAAGATTCAGGCTGTCTGTCATTGGTGAGTTTCATTTATTTCACCTGCTTACATTTTAAAGTGAAATTTATATGTCAAGCTATTACTTTTTAAACAATCAAAGGTTATTTAAAAGTCTCAATCTGTGACAAACCCTGTTTCAGAGTATGTTTGTGATGCAGAAGAAATATCAGTAACAGAGGGAGATTCTGTTACTCTAAACACTGAACTTACTGAAATAAGTGAAAATGATAGACTGTCTTGGGAGTATAAAATTGACATGGCTGCAACACCTGTATTTGAAAGAGCTTTTAGTGGAATTAGAATCCTTTCTTCTTGCGCTTTGAGATATTTGAAGACGAATGAAGCTGGACAATCAAACTGGATCTCTGACCATCATAAACATTACAACTAAACATGCTGGTATTTATACACTCAGTAACTGGATAAGCGAAAGAAATTTGTCAACAAAAGCATTCAGAGTCTCTGTCTATGGTGAGTAGAGATCATTTGTCCTGTGCTTCAAATATAATCCTTTTACAGTTTGAGATTACAGACTGTTGAACACACTGAACTGAAAATAAGACTGTTGATTAGATTTGTTCATATTTCTCATGTTTTCAGCTCGCCTGCCGGTTCCTGTCATCAGCAGTAACTCTTCAAACTGTTCTTCATCATCATCATCATCATCTTGTTCATTGGTGTGTTCAGTGGTGAATGTGGGTCATGTGACTCTCTCCTGGTACAAAGGAAACAGTTTATTGTCCAGCATCAGTGTGTCTGATCTCAGCATCAGTCTCTCTCTACCTCTGGAGGTGGAATATCAGGATAAAACAGCTACAGCTGTGTGCTCAACAATCCCAGCAGCAAGCAGACTCAACATCTGGACATCAGCAAGCTCTGTCACACATGTTCAGGTTCAGCAGCTGATATTAGAGCTGATATTAGTGTTTATTGACTGAGCTGATCTCAGTTTGATGTGTTTATTCCTCAGACTCTGAACACTGTTGTGGTTCTACTGAAGCTGTGATCCCGATTGGTCCCTCTCTGCTCTGGTGGTGGCTGCTGTTGTTATTCTGGTTTATGACATCAGATCCAGAAGAGCTAAACAGGATCCAGCACAGATTCACTCATCAGGTATGTAATTGTGGTCTTTTTTCATATAACTTATTAAAAATATAATTTATTAATCTTTATTTCCAATGGCTTTAAATATTAATATGCTGGTGTTTATGCTCATTTATAGGTGGCTCATTTCCATCCTAGAAGATGATTTGAGAGCAAACCGTAATATATACTTACATTAATGCTCAAAATGCTAATATTTGTCATGAAAAATACTGAATTGCTTTGCTAATGCTAGATTATGTAATATAAAATGCTTTCATTTCTAATGATATTTTAATCTTTTCATCCAGTTGGAAAGTCTTTGTTTATATTTTCTTCAGATAAGATCTCTCTTGACGGCTGTATATTTGCCACATTTGATTGCATTTATCAATAAAGTTTTTCACTCTGAGCTTCAAGAGTCTCTTGTGTTTTATTACATTTATTATGTTGAGCGCCTCCTGAGGAATACAAACGAAGTATATTATAATGAGTTAAGCAGAGTGCCACATATACTGTAAAGCTCAGGTTAGCCTAGTGTATTTGTAAATGTTTAAATTTATTAAGCTAATTCTTATACCACTAAAAACTTTTTTTTTTTTCATTTTAAAATTATTATTAAATAGGCCTAGCTCATTTTATATCTGCAAGCTACAGTATTTTTATTATTAATCTGATAATGTAGGCTACTGTAATGTAATAAAGCGGAAGTCGTTACAGTTGAGTGAATGGGATTGAGACTGCAGCTATGATTTTTCCGTTCCCATTTGCTCAAAAGTGTTTCTACGACTTTCAAAACGAGGAAAAATATATTGAGAGAGTGTTACGGCAGTCAGAAAGAGAGATATCAAATTCACCGTCACTCCCTCAGCAGCTGTTTTACGAACTGTAGCAGTGCTTGGTTTTATTTGTAATATAACCCCACATAAACACAATAGCTGTGTCCCAAAGTTGAGTGTGCACACTTCGAAGGCCACGGACTTCGAAGACCGGACCTCCGAAGTGCACGAAGGGTCCTCCGAAGTGCGTGAGATGCTCCGCCTTCACAGGATTTCCTAATTCCGTCACCAGGTGTTTCGATTAGCGCTCTGTCGCATAGCAACAGTGCGAGAAGAGCGCTGACGAGAGGACAGTCCTGCCAGGATAGGACAGGTGGAGCCAGAACTGCTCGTTTTGTTTTATGATTTACTCATAATGGAGGAGACTGTGATGAACCTCAGGCTTAGCAAGACCGAGTCCAGGTAAACTACACTGGTTTGCTGCGTACTTTGTCGGATTACAACTTTAAATGCAGGTACTGGCTGGGAGCTTACTTGAATAATGTAATGATACATATGAAAAACTACAAAATACACACATAGCAGTTCAAATGCTGACTGATATCTTACAAAGGTGCAATTTTATGTAGTTTATTGTCCTGACCATATGTAGACAGGTTTGCAACACGTATTTTTTAGGCAGTTAACCATAAAAATAAAACTGTATTTAAATAAATAGAGCATAGTACAGCTTAATGTTCAGCAGCTTTAAATGTAATAACCTTGAACATATTTAGAAGTAAACTGCAACATACACAGAAGTGCAGCAGTATTATTAATGTAAAACCATCTTGACAAATTCTCTTTTCAAGACAATACTGCACATAGCCTACCTTTACTTTTACTCTCAATACCTGAAGTATATTAGAGTATGCAAGATAATACTTTTCGTTAAAGGATAGTTCAGCCAAAAATGAAAATTGTGTAATCATTTACTCACCCTTCAGTTGCTCCAGGTTTGTAATTTTATTTTTGGGTTTAAAAGGTTTTAAATATGAGTAGTGGTTTTTCCCCAATATGGTATTGGTAGTTACTAAAAGTAGTTTACTAAAGCATCTCAATATTCTTGTACTAATTACATTGTCATAGCTCTAAACAATTTCTCTTTTCCTTCTTTCCCTAAATCAGAGCAGACCCCTGTACTGCAGGATAAAGCTGAATGTGGCAGCACTGGACAGGTGTTTAATGGTTTTGTTCTGAGCAGGGAGACCCTGACTGTGCTGCTGGATCTACTGGGAAGTGAACGCCAACAGTGATGGTGTGCCACGATCAAGACCCTGGTGTTTCTTCTGTCTGCCAGCGTACATCATACAGAAGGTCTCCAGAGTGTTTGACATGTCCCTCGCTTTCACTGTCACCGATTATCCTCTGAGTCTCTGAGGAGGTGCTGGCCATTCACCAAGAGACTGACCTCCTGAAGACCCCAGAACTCATGGAGACAGCACTGGACTCAAACTGATGCTGTTTTCTGATGTTAAACCTAAACTATGTTGTAAATGGTTGTAAAAAGTACTTTCTATTATGTCTAGAACAATTTGTTTTAATGTGTAAAAAAAGTTTTTATAGGACAAACAAATAAACATATAAAAGAATGTTTTGTGAAAAAATTATAAGCTACATTAAAAAATTAACAATGTACATAAGCACTTTTCTTTTATTTATACATGTGAATATACAAAACAAATACAAAATGTACAGAAAGTACTCAGGCTTATTTACTAATAAATTACACACAAAAATGAATAATGTATACAATTTATGCATTTCATTTTAACTTAGCCACAAAATAAACTACAGAAATTAGGTTGTTTCATTGACAATATGACATTTAAAAATATATTGGAAAAACTGTAATGTACTCATTTTTCCCACTGTTTTCTCTGGCTAATGAAGAATGTATTTGTTTGAGTTTGATGTCCCTCGTCCACTCGCTCCCTCACCTGTCTCAGGACACTTCACAAATAAACCATGCCTGTTAACAACAAAAACACATGCTCACTTTCTCCAGAATAGTATTAAAACAAAAGAAATTGAAAACACTTATGAAAAAAGACAGGTTTGCAATCTTAACATTAGAAAATATGACACAGCAGGACATGCATACAAAATACTGAAGTGCTAAAGTTTGGTTAAAACATTTGTAGACATCTCTTGCATGACTGCACTACAGAAACAACAAAGGGAAAGACCATTGCCTTATATAGAGGTTGTCTTATTGTTTGTGGGCTTACTTAAACATGGTAGGCCACTGATAAATGCAATACATATCATTTACTGAATGTAGTGTGATCAAAGCTGAACATGTTGTGTTCTGCTATTTATATCTAATGTGGTTTGATCCGTTGTCTTGAGAAACAGCTCTGACATCAGCATGTTTATTATTAGATGAATGCGGTCAGTGTATCTGACAGTAGTTTGTAGGTTTAATTGTCTTTCCTGTTTATATGAACTAAACATTCAGTTCAACTAAACATGGAATTCTCACCATACAAAATGTCATATGAAAATATGATAGAACACTCTTACACACAGTTATAACAGGTCATCTGTTCATGATTCAAAAGCCATTAGAGAAACTCTGAAATCGGTCTGAAAGGAGAAATATTTGAAAATGATCAACAAATGAGCTGAGATGATCAAGCCTGCTTTAAGACACTTCTAACATGTTATGGTCTGTTTATTTCCGCTGAAAATGACACCATTGATCTCCAGGAAGCTGTGGCCTACTCTTGCTGTAAAGAGAGGTGTGGTCACACACAACAACACTAAATAATAAATAGACGGTTATTTAGACAATAGATTATTTTCATGACTTTACTACAGATCAGCCTCGCATCAGCAGATCTGTCATTTCAGTACTGAACCAGTTTAGAAGAGCTTGTCTTTTCATATTTGTGGACTAAATCTCTTAAAGATGTTTGACAGATTTTGGTTCTGTTTGTGTTTGTAGCGCTGGTTGGTGAGTTTGAAATTTTATTTTATTTTTTTTCAAAATATGTTTTTCTAAATGCCCCTTTATAAAAAACATTGAAACTCAAACAGCAGAAGCTTTAGTTTCAGTTGTGTCTCATCTGAAGTGTTTCCTGTGTATGATGTTGTGTGGAGCTCAAATCAACTTCAGCTCCTGCATCAGCGGATGAGTTCTCCTTATAGGGAAATTGTGCTGTGTCCTCTAGTGGACACTTCAGAGAATGCTGCTAGCATGATCGCTGTCTGAAGCGCTGTGAAACAATGACATTTCTATTGGTGCACATAACCTGTGAAGTCATGAGCGGCACCCAGAATTATAAAAGGGTCCCCACTAAACACGCACCAACTTTTGTTGTCTTCAGGAGCCGCTTTGTTTGACAATGCGTGTTTAAGACCGAGGCAGGTGAGCGCTTTTAGAATGTGTGTGCCTCATTCTACACGCCATGTGTCTTGGTCAGGAGCTTCCAATGAGAATGCTATATTCATGTTTGTCCCACATCTCGAGGAATGAGGGACAAGCATCTCGCCTCAGCGGTTTGGGTCCCACTGCTACCGAGCACGCAAAGACTCAGCTCATGGGATGGATCCCACAAATAGTGCTATATTGAGCTGAGCAGCACCTGAGGGAAAGTGTGTCTCCATGTTTGGATTCTAACACTTGAGGGCATATTCTGACTTTTCGCCTAGGCTCCACTTGTGTTTTTTTCCTATTCCCGAGGGATGCGGGCAAAGGGATTGTGTCTCATGGCATGGTTCTGCTGTTGCCATAGCACAGTTTATCTCAGCTGGCGGTGATTGCTTTGATTTGGGGATCTGCGACCCTATCTAAATAGGTTGTCAGATGCTGCAGACAGTATATGGGTTGTCACAAAGATGAATTGTCAGCACTGAGTCATTTCAGCCCGATCTTCAGCCCGTAACAAGCGGAGCTATATTCAGCTCAGCCATGACTCTCTAATATGCATGTTATTGTGTGAGAGAGTCTCTGGCTGTGGATATATTTATATACTCTGTGGAGAGAAGCTTGCATCACTGCTTATGTCAGGCTGTGATGTTAGACTAATGATGTTTTATCGCGCTTGCTCTTTAGCAAATCATTTGCTGATGGTCCAGCTTCTTGTCAATAGTATGGTGGTTGCTAGCCTCTTTGGGACTGACACTGATTAGGGAGCTGCTTAGTATAGCCATCTGACGATGGTTATATTCCAGCCATGATTATGGCAGGGCGGGCTTGCTTTAAATACAGCTATCTGAGGTTGGCTGTGTTTTAGCTCAGTTACAGTGAGCCCCTTCTTATAAACTATCTGAACTTAATGATTGTTCAGCCTGTTTAGGATTTTAAGTAGTGGTCTTCTTGAGCCCTTGCCTGGACAGAACTGTCTCACGTGTTTGGGTTTTGATCAGACAGCCTACTACTGGTGGTCTTGGTAATTGCAGTAGGTCCACTTTCCTATAACCTAGCTATCCAAGGATATCTACTGTATGTGCTAGCCTGGTGACTGCTCCCCTACCTAGGGTTTCTAAGTAGCAGTTTCCTTGAGCCTTATATAGACATCTCCCTGTTAGGGTTGTAGCAGATAGCCCACTTTCTGTGGTCCGGGTAGTTTTGTAGGAAGGTTTTACTAGATAGCTATCTGAGGCTAGTTGGGTATTGATTTAATTTTGGTCTACGGGCCTTTATAAAAGATCCTTAGAAAATAAATATTTGAGGATCTCTTGGTCCTTTAGTAGTGATCTCCTTGAGCTCCTATCTAGAGGCTTTCTAGATTAGCCTCTTCAGTGGTCTTGTGTATCCAGGCTGGTATTGCTCACATGCAAGTTTGAATTCAACTGTTTGTTCAGTTATTAGGGTTTGACAATTAAATATGAAACTTAAAGTTATTGTTCAATTTAAAACTCTTAAATGATTAAAAGTATTTTAGTGAAGCTTCATCAAACCAACATCAAGAGATTTTGATCTGTGACAAACTCTGTTCTTCAGGAGTGTTCGGTTATCTAGTACAGGCATCACAGTCAGCATGGGAGGAGAATCTGTCACTCTAAACACTCATTATACTCAAATAAAGCAGGGTGATTGGATTCAGTGGAGGTTTGAGAATTATACGATAGTTGATACCAATGTAACGACCGGCAGCATGACTGTATATTATGATGTTCTTGACAGGGAGATTCAGAAACAGACTGAAGCTGGACAGTCAAACTGGATATCTGACCATCACAAACATCACAACTAAACATGCTGGAGATTATAGTGTATCAACCAACCAACCAGTGATGATATCATTCATTCTCACTGTCTATGGTGAGTTACATTTATTTCACCTGCTTACATTTTAAAGTGAAATTAATATGTCAGCTTACTACTTTGTAAACAATCAAAGTTATTTAAAAGTCTTTATCTGTGACAAACCCTGTTTCTGTTTGTTCTCCATGTGTGTGTTTGGTGCTGCTGAAGCCGGAAGTCCGTGTCAGTGACGGAGGGAGATTCAGTCACGCTAGAATCTGGTCTTACTGAAATAAGTGAAAATAGCATAGAGTGGATGACTGAAACAGAAGAGTCTTTAAAGTCTTTAATAGCTGGAATCGATAGAGCAGCTGGAATCTTCTCTACATTTAATGGATGCGTTTGGGATATCAAGAGACAGACTGAAGCTGGATCATCAGACTGGATCTCTGACCATCACAAACATCACAACTTAACAGGCTGGACTTTATATAGTACAGTTAACAAAACAGTCAAAAGCATTCAAAATTTCTGTCTATGGTGAGTAGAGATCATTTGTCTTGTCCTTTAAATAAAATCATTTTACAGTTTGAGATTACAGACTGTTGAACACACTGAACTGAAAATAAGACTTTGATTAGATTTGGTCATATTTCTCATGTTTTCAGCTCGTCCTGCGGTTCCTGTCATCAGCAGTAACTCTTCAAACTGTTCTTCATCATCATCATCATCATCATGATCAAACTGTTCATTGGTGTGTTCAGTGGTGAATGTGGGTCATGTGACTCTCTCCTGGTACAAAGGAAACAGTTTATTGTCCAGCATCAGTGTGTCTGATCTCAGCATCAGTCTCTCTCACCTCTGGAGGTGGAATATCAGGATAAAACAGCTACAGCTGTGTGCTCAACAATCCATCAACAACCAGACTCAACATCTGGACATCACTCAACTCTGTCACACATGTTCAGGTTCAGCAGCTGATATTAGAGCTGATATTAGTGTTTATTGACTGAGCTGATCTCAGTTTGATGTGTTTATTCCTCAGACTCTGTCCACTGTTGTGGTTCTACTGAAGTTGTGATCCGATTGGTCCTCTCTGCTCTGGTGGGTGGCTACTGTCATTCTTCTGGTTTATGACATCAGATCCAGAAGAGCTGAACAGAATCGAGCACAGATTCACTCATCAGATACATAATTATGGTAATTTTTCATATAACTGTTTTTTTTATGTATATTATTAATTAATCTTTACTTAGCCTATTTCTAATGGATTTAAATATTCATATGTTGGTGTTTATGTTTGTTTTATAGTTGGCTCATTTCTTCCCCAGAAGATGATTTGAGAAAAACCATGACAAATTCTCACATAAATGTCATGAAAAATTCTTAAGATTACCAGATATTGCTTTGCTAATGCTAGATTATGTAATATAACTTGCTTTTATTTTAATGATTTTTAAATAATCTAATCTTCTCATTCAGTTTTAAAGGCTTTTCATAAGGATTTATATTTTCTTCAGATAAGACACACTGATCACAGTTGACTGCTGTGTATTTACTGTATGTATTTGCATTAATCAATAAAGTTTTCTCACTCTAAAGTTCAAGAGTCTCTCCATGTTTTACTATATTTATTATGCTGAGCGCCCTGGAGGAATACAAGCCATGTGTATAATTTAATGAGTTCAGCCACATTCGGTATGAAGCTTTACAATATTTTAAAGGTTGTTTTTTTTTTTGTAAATGTTTACATTATCATTTAGCTAATTCTCATACCGCTAAAATGTTTATTATTAGTAGTTATTATTAATTTTTATATTAATTAATTGTTATTTATTTTAAATGTCTGCAACCTTCGGTCTCTCTCTTGAAACCAACACAGAAGTGACTCTGTGCAACACTTGGACCTGAATAAAACTGGCTTTTGAAAGAATCAGGTGATTCAGTGATTCAGTGACTCGCTTCTTTCTGTTTCCGGTTTAATGAATGATTCAATGACTTATTCATTTAAAGTAATAGTTTACCCAAAAATACAATTATGCAGAAATTTTTCTATTTAAGGTGTTTTTAATCATCACTTCTGTCCAAATTATGAGTCCATAATCCACAATAAAACTTCCTCCAATGGAAAAATCCATTCCCGTTGACCTCACATATCAAACTTTTGATCATTTTGGACTGTTTTGGCTTGTAAACAGTGCTTGATCTGTGCATATTTCTCTTGATTCAATATTATGGATTATGGTCTCATATTTGACCTTGAAGCAATGGTTTGAAATTAAAAACATCTTAATGATTTGTTTTTACAAACACATAGCTTTTGGCTGTTCCTTTAAGATGTAGCATCTGTGTTTTCTCTGCTGTGCAAAGATGGATTTTGTTTATACTGATTTCATTTGATTGGCAACAGTCCCGTAGTGTCTTGTTATTCTAAATTAATTTATTGATTAAATGTAAGAAATTGACATTAAAGATGATGAATGGTTAGCTAATCCAACACTCCTGCTATAAATCTTCATACAGGGCCAGAATTCAGTTGAAAATGTAAGATCAGCAAAAGCTTGTTGATTTTATGATATTAAAGGAGCGGACATTGGAGCGAAACTGTGGTCACAAACAGATAAATATTAAAGTTCATATGTGTTTCAGAGTGTTTTCAGACATTTTAAGCATCACTATTATGCGCTTGCAGTGAATTGATGAAGAAAATGTTTTTCAAATTAGTTTTGTTCTGGTTGAGTTTGTAGGCCTGGATGGTGAGTTTGAAATGTGTTTTCATTGCTTCATTTGCTTCTGTTCTGGTACCAGTAATAAATTACTGGTTATATTAGACAGAGAGGAGTAAAATTCAGTTATTCTTATATAAAAATAATTGAACTGTGAGATCAAGTTTGAATTCAACTCTGTATTTAAGTCCATCAGCAACTATAGTTGCAGCAGTTTATAGTTGTCATTTTCCTTGGCCTCAGACAGCCAGAGACGGTGTGAGACCCTCCCAAAACTCTAACCTCTTTTATGATGTCTTCCAACAGGTGTCGGAGGGGGAGCGCTTGCAAAGGAGCAAAATGGGGACGATCGGTTAAAACATTGCTGGTCACAAGTGAGGGTAATCGAGGGAAAGGAGATACAACCCGCCACATCCAGTCCCTCACTTTGTCATCCAGAATGGCCTGCTTCTACCAGTCGCACAGCCAAGGGGAGGAGAAAAGGCTGCTCGTTGTGCACCGATCAAAGACTGAGTCCGCGATGGAGTTAGCACATTCACATCCCATGGCGGGCCACCTGGGGCGCAAAACACCATCCAACGGATCCGGACCATTTCCACTGGCCTGGCCTCGATGCCAACGTAAAGCGGTTCTGTTAAGCCTGTCCGACCTGCCAACGGACGTCACCACGGACATCATCGAGGTGCCCTTGAGGTACAGGAGATGCTGAGGTTAGGGGTGATAGAACCATCACGCAGCCGTGGTCCAGCCCCATCGCATGGTCCCAGCCAGATGGCACCTCCGCTTTTTCAATGACTTCGCCGCCTCAATGAGGTCTCCGATCGACGGCTACCCATGCCGCAGGTGGACGAACTGCTGGATCGCCTAGGGAGACCCTTCATCTCCACCCTAGACCTCACTAAGGGGTACTGGCAAGTTCCATTGACAGAGGAGGCCAGCCAAAACCATGTTCTCACCCCCAGTGGCCACTGGCAGTCACGGTTCTCCCTCGGCCTGCACGGCCCCAGCAACCTTCCAGCGGATGATGGACATCTTGCTGAGGCCCTCACCAGTCTTACGCGCGCCTGCTTGGATGATGTCATCGCTCATTCCAGAGCTGGGAGGAACACCTAGAGGGTGCGTGAGGGTGCTAATGGAGCTACGCCAGGCTGGACTGACCGCCAACCCCTGGAAATGTCATCTGGCCCTCTTTGAAGCCAAGTACTTGGGCTTCCAGGTGGGTCGTGGCCTCATTATACCCTAGGAGAAGAAGGTGGCAGCAATCCTCTCATGCTGCCCACCTCCAAAACCCAGGTAGGGCCTTTTGGGGTTGACGGGCTACTACCGCTGCATCATCCCTAACTTCTCCTCCTTAGCCTCTCCCCTGACAGACCTGACCAGAAAGGGCAGCCGGAGAAGACTCCTGGGACCCACCAAGACGAGGCATTCCGCGAGTGAAGCGCCTCACCTCTGAACCGGTCCCCGAGCCCCGGACTTAACCGCCTCTTCCTGTTGCAGACAGACGCCTCCAACACCGGGTTGGGAGCCGCCCTCTCCCAGGTTCAGGACAGTGAGGAACACCCGGTGATCTACATCAGCAAGCTGTCCCCCAAGCGAACAACAATACGCTGCCGTCGAGAGGGAAGCTTGGCCATCAAGTGGCAGTCCTGGAGCTCAGGTACTATCTTCTTGGCCAAAAATTCACTCTTGTCACTGACCATGCTCCCTTGCAGTGGATGGCCCAGACCAAGGACACAAATGCAAGGGTGACTGCTGGTTCCTGGCGCTCCAGGACTTCCACTTTGTCGCGCGACACCAGGTGGGGATGGCCAACCCAACGAGATGGGCTCTCCGATTTAGGCGATTCGCAGGTCTGTCAGGGTTCACTCCCCACCCAACCCCAGTCTCCATGTTGTCCGCAGGACCAAGACGCCGCTGGGGTGTGTGTCCCAAGCACTCATCAGCACGCCCTGGAAACAGAGAGGAAACACCTGTGCACACTCAGCACGGCTGGCGCCACAGCTGAAGCTCGTTACAGCACCACTACAAAAGCCACCGCCTGACACACACTGGTGAGACACATCTCCAGAAAACTCCACACTAATGCCTTTTGTACCTTTCTTCCAGAAAGCAGTGTGTGACCAGCCAGCCCCAGCACGTGAGCTAAACACGGACACCCAGCACTTGGAAACACAGAGGAAAGACCGAGATGTATCACGGAGCACCAGCGACTTCACTATGACACATTGGCACCTCTCCTCTCAATAAATTCACCCTCCGGGCCTTTATTGAAGCTCCTCTTGTCGTGTGATTCCTCACCCGTACTTATATATATATATATATATATATATATATATATATATATATATATATATATATATATATATATATATATATATAATTATGAAGGTCTCTAGAATCATCCAAACAAAACTAATCTTCCAGGGGATCTTTAGTTTTTGCACACTTAATCAAAAGTACAAGTGGCAATTATAGTTGCGTGGGCAAATTACTTGTAAATACATATAATGAGGAACTTAGTTATTACTGTGCTAATAGGTTAATAAATCAAGGTTATTGGTCTTGTTTAGTGCTTTTGAAAGTGAAAGTCGTGACATTTGCCAAGTATGGTAACCCATAATCGAGATTGGTGCTCTGCATTTAACCCATCCAAGTGCACATACACAGCAGTGAGAAGTGAACACACCGTGAACACACACCGAGCAGTGGGCAGCTATATATCCAGCACCCAGGGAGCAACTGGGGGGTCAGTGCCTTGCTCAATGGCACTTCAGCCATGGGTATGAGGGTGGAAGATAGTGCTGTTCATTAACTCCCTCCCCACCTACAACTCCTGCCAGAACCAAGACTCAAACCTGCGACCTCGGGTTACAAGTCCAACTCTCTAACCATTAGGCCACAGCTGCTCCAAATTGTGGGGCAGCTTCATCCAGATATTGCTTTGTAATATCCCACCTAAAACATACCTTAACCCTTTAACTGACATCTCTACTGTACAGTAGACCTCGCTTCATAGGGAATACGTCTGTCAAAGGAGGAGATAAGAGAGCAATCTTTCCACAGCTCTCCTGCCCCTCTTATGTGTCTGCTTTTCCCATTGGGGTGGAGATTTCCAGTTTTCAAGTGACAAAGCAACTTGATGGCTGCACTTTAAGGCAATGGATTTGTTGTGTTTTCATATTCAAGAGATTGTAAGCTAGATGCAGCTTTTTGGGTCTGCATCAAATGTTCTTCGACTTTTATACATAATAAATTTGTTTACTGAATAAAGATTGATCTGCTGAAAGCATATATTTTGAGATTGATGCCAAATGTTCAATTCAAATTTGACATCAAGGTGTGCATACAACATATTTGCCCTCCGCAACTACAGTTGTCACATATTCAAATACGATTTCAAAAAAAAAAAAAACATTCTGGGAAAATAAAAGCAGAATATGTTCACATATGACACTAATAACACGACTGCATGTATGAAACCATTCAGAATAATTTGGGCACAAATGGGTTAAATGGGTGACATTCAGCCATCTTGAGTAACTGACCGTAAAAATAGGCCTTTGAGAAATTTCTCAAATTATCTTCTTTTGAGTAAGTTTTTCAACCTTTGTTACTGTTATGTGGGTATTGAACTGTACAATTGTTGTATAAATCCACCATAATGTTAATTGAATTTCAGAAAACATTGATGCAGACCTCTACACTTCTCTTTCCAGGAGAAAAGACTAAAGTAACCTCACATGTAGCTCAAATAGAGTTTCAAATGAGTTATTTTGCTCAGATTTGCCAAAATACCAAAATGTCTGCAAATCTACAAATCAAAAGCCAGAGATCTCATTATAAACTCAAGCATATTCTCATCAAATTTTCCCAAGACCAAATCTCACAGTTAATCAAATGCAAATTTTCACATTTACTAGTTACTGTATATTTTCAATAACTTTACTCATGAATTTAGTTGTAACAACACAATTATTATAAATAGGATTTATTGGTTTTGACCCAAAATGAACCCTGCAATGGTTTTCCTCCAATGTTTTATCTGTACAGAAGTGTGGTTTGATCTGTTGGTCGATAAACAGCTTCTGCTGGATGTACACACTGTGGGTGTCAGTAGTTTAGTGTGATAAGCTAGTGCACATGTTCAAATAAAAGTACCTGCTTCAAGCTTTTTTTTTAGATGTGTTTCCTCCTCATTCCAGAATCCTAAAGGTATGGTGCACTGGCTGTCAAACAGGCTTAGCCATTCCTGTATCAATGCTGTGCTGCAGAGGAGAGAACTTCCCAGATCATCATCAGTTGCTGCAAAACTTCTTGGTGTTCATTCAGTAGAGCTATTAACATCTCTTGCTGATGTTCCGTGAGCATTTCAGCTGCAGGTGATTTATCAGGTAATGTGCTGTATGTTTCTTCAGACATGATTGTGGCCTCAGCACCTGTGTCTATAACTGCATTAGCAGGTATGCCATCAACAGTCAGCAAGATCATTAAACTGGGCCCTCGACTTTCAGCTCTGCTTACGTGACAATGGGTGAACTTTGTTCTGCTTGCTCTGAGCGATTTTGACTTGGGGGCTCCATTTTGGTCAAAGTATTTGCAGAGGGACTTGTAGGACTGGGACTTGTAGGACTGGGGACTGTGAGCAGTTTCTTTTGTAATGTCCCTCCTCGCCACACTGAAAACATGGCCCACTAGCAGCTCTGGTGGGGCTGTTATTCTGCTGTCTATATCTGTTTGACTTAAAAGAAGACTGAGCTGTCAGGTCCCCTTACTGACTGGACTGCCATACTGGAATTTGTCTGGTGGGTGGGTCTTACCGTAGAAGGGAGAACAATAGAAGAGGGAGGAGGTAGACGGTCTATGGCTAGTTGGAGCTTATCAACTTTATCCATGAGTGCTTGCAACTGGTGCTGAGTAATATAGCCCTGTGACTGCACCACGTGACTGTAAGGCCTGTGGCTCCTCATCAGAGTCCATATCTAGATCAGCCCAGGATACCCGACGTGTCCTCCCCTCTGATTGAAGTCTTACCCGAGTGTCAGCTTTGAAGTTGTGTTCATAGGATGAAACTAGATGCTGTGCCTCAACCAGTGATACAGGGTCATGGTTCATAACTTTGTATGCCACTTTCTGGTTGCACAGCCCTATGAGAAAAGTGTCAGAAGCAATTTGCTCCCTAAGCTCGATGTCAGCTCCAGGATAAGCCAAAATTACTAGCCTGTAAACCTCATCAGCAAACTCTGAAACAGTTTCTTTAGACTGGCGCAGTTCCCCAAGTCTCCTCCATGCTGTGGTGGGAGGCTCTTTTGGCCAAATGGGAAAGCCAGCTGTTCTTTCAGCAGAAAGTAATCTTCCGGATGTGTTCAGGTAATGAGCACAAATATCTAACAGCAGCCTTAGACATTATCCACTCCTCTACTGCACTCCATCTGTAAATGACAGCTCAGCTGAAAAGGATTGATAAAGAGTCCCAGTCATCCTTACCATCGTAAATGTCAAGTTTAGCTTTTTGAAGTAATATGGAAGTATATTTATGGGATCAGAATCCCCAAATGTATTGCAGTCATAGATTGAAAAATAATAAGCATAAATAAAACATTTAAAACACATGTAAAATAATAACGCACAAAACTGAAAAACAAATGCAATTTTTTTTAAATAACAAACAACGCTGGTCATGGATTGAAAAATAATAAGCGTGAATCAAAATGTAAACACATTTAAAATTATATTGCACAAAACTGAAACATGAATTCAAAATTTTCCAAATCACAAACAAAATCAGGTTTCCTGCTCATATGTTATTTTTTGTGTGCTTATGGTCTTTTCCCTTTGCTTTTGTTTCCACGTTCTGCTTGCGTTTCTTAATGTTGCGGTTAGAGTTTCATGTAAATCAGGAGGGCTTCAGCGTCACCATTGGGCCACAAGTTCTAGATTGACAGCTGCTCCTCTAGCCAATCAGTCCAAGGGGAGTTGACGTCTTTTTTTTTTACAAGGAAATTTGTACATTTCTTTCAGGTATATTTTATATAGATGTAATTTTTCTTCATTCTATTGATTTTATTTATTTATTTTCATTTAACTTTCTGATACACAATGCCCTGTTGGGGCAACTTGATGGCTGCACTTTAAGATGAATGGATTTGTTGTGTTTTCATATTCAAGAGATTGTAAGCTAGATGTAGCTTTTTGGGTCTGCATTAAATGTTCTTCGACTTTATACATAATAAATTTGTTTATGAATAAAGATTGATCTGCTGAAAGCAGATATTTTGAGATTGATGCCAAATGTTCCCAATTCAAATTTGACAACAAAGGTGTGCATACAATATATTTGCCCACTGGCAACTACAGTTGCCACACATTCAAATCTGATTTTCAAAAAAAAAAAAAATTCTGGGAAAATAAAAGCAGAACATGTTCACATATGACACTAATAACACGACTGCATGTATGAAACCATTCAGAATAATTTGGGCACAAATGGGTTAAATGGGTGACATTGGCACCATCTTGAGTAACTGACTGTTAAAAATGGGCCTTTGAGAAATTTCTCAAATTATCTTTATCTGAGTGTGTTTTTCAACCTTTGTTACTGTAATGTGTGTATTGAACTGTACAATTGTTGTATAAATCCACCATAATGTTAATTGAATTTCAGAAAACATTGATGCAGACCTCTACACTTCTCTTTCCAGAAGAAAAGACTAAAGTAACCTCACATGTGCTTCAAATAGAGTTTCAAATGAGTTATTTTGCTCAGATTTGCCAAAATAACAAAGTCTACAAATCTACAAATCAAAAGCCAGAGATCTCATTATAAACTCAAGCATATTTCTCATCAAATTTTCCCAAGACTAAATCTCACAGTTAATCAAATGCAAATTTTCACATTTACTAGTTACTGTATGCTTTCAATAACTTTTACTTATGAATTTAATTGTAACAACACAATTATTATGAATATGATTTATTGGTTTTGACCCAAAATGAACCCTGCAATAGTTTTCCTTCAAAGTTTTATCTGTACAGAAGTGTGGTTTGATCTGTTGGGTCGATAAACAGCTTCTGCTGGATGTACACACTGTGTGTGTCAGTAGTTTAGTGTGATAAGCTAGTGACGTGTAAATAAAAGTGCATGCCTTCACTGCATGATTTAGCTGTTGGAATGACCCCAATATTTCAGATGTTAGGGAAAAATCATATCACATTAGCAAGAGTGCTGTTTTTCACAAATATCAGCATGATTGCAAATGTAATTTTGATTTCATACAACAATTCAATACACAAGAAGTTAATATTGAGTTACATTTTAGAGCGTTATGTTATTTGTTTTGCTCTGTTTCTGTCACGGTTCATGAATCGGCTGTCTCACACTGAGGTGTCTGTGTGAGTGTAATTGTGTGGGTGTGGTTACTCATTGTGTTGATTAGTGATCACCAGCTGTCGTGATTTCACCTCCCTTTATATGTCAGTAAATTCCCTCTCATGTTGTCAGATCGTTGTGGTTGTTCCCTGGTGTGCGTCCTGTTCTTGTGTCTCGTCGAGCCTGCTCTCCGTTGGATTTCATTAGTTCTTCATGTCGTTTGGATTTCGCCAGTTCCTTGTGTCGTCCTGGATGTTCCACGGTTCCTGGGGTTCTCTTCAGCTTTCACCGCACCACCACGGATCCCATCTCGTCCCTGCTTCACCACCACCACCTGAGTGTTTGTCCCGCCCGTGTCTGTACTCTGACCATCATATTAATTAAACTTGTTTACTTGCATCTTGCATCCTCTCATTATTCATCACAGAACGATCTGACCCAACATGGATGCAGCAAGCACTTCTGAACTCCAGGATTTCATCACTCACAGTATCTCACGTATGGACCAGCAGGAAGAGAACATCTCAGGCACAGGTCAGGTACAAGCACTTCGTGAAGCAGGTGTCCGAGCTCACCCAACAGGTACAGCTTCTAGGACTCCCTCTGGCTCCCCACGCCTGCTTCCCCACCACCAGCGCCGCAGCAGCTGGTGGGACCAGAGCCAGCCTACCCACACCAGAAGGATATTCCAGTGAGCGGATTTTGTAGAGCATTCCTCACGAGATGTTCCATGCATTTTGCTTTACAACCACATCTTTTCAGAGCTGAACAGACCAAGGTAGGCGTTGTGCTCACCCGCTGTCAGGAAGAGCACCGCTTTGGGGACGGCAGGTGTGGGAGACAGACACAACTGCTGCACCTCGTTCCAGGCACTCTCCAAGAAATGAGGAGAGTTTTCGATCGGGCAGTGGCGGGTAGAGGCGGCCAGATTACTCGCCGAATCGACAGGGAGAAGGCTCGGTGTGGACTTCTCCATTTGGTTCCGCACCCTGGCGCAGAGTGCCGCTGGACGAGGAAAGCGCAATGGGATATGTTCCTGCATGGGCTGGCTGACCCAGCTTTATAAGGAGATATACGCCATGGATTTACCAGAGAACACTGACGGACTGATAGAACTGGTCCTGAGAGTGGACTCGCGTCTTAATCAGCGTAACCGGCTGCCGCTGCCCCAGCCGCCACAGCCCAGCCCAGAGAACCACCAGGCCGATGGTGCGGCGGTCATCCCAGCATTCGATCATGAGCCCATGCAGGTGGGGAGAGCTTCGGCTTTCCGGAGGAGGAGAGAGAGGCGGAGATCCCAGGGACTTTGCCTATACTGCGGCGGCGGCCACTTCATCCACTCCTGTCCGGTAAAAGAGCAGGCCGGTAGTAGAGTATGAGGCTACTATCGGGTGGGATCTCCCAGAAAGCCCTCATCACCATCATTGACCCTCTCCCGGTAAGACTGAGATGGCAGCGATGCGACTGCACCAATGCACTACTGGATTCAGGAGCGAGGGTAATTTCATGGATTTTAAGTTGGCTGTTCAACTGCAGATCCCATCACTCCCCTCTCGCACCAGATCACCGTCCAAGCACTCAGTGGACAAGAACTTCCCGGATCACTCATTCCACCAAGAGTATCACCCTCATCACTTCTGGCAATCACACAAACCCTCTCATTTCTCCTCATGGACTCACCACTTGCACCAGTGGTTTTGGGACACCGTGGCTCTTTGAACACAACCCGGTCGACTGGTGCACTAACACAATTTCCACATGGAGTAACCACTGTCATGAATCTTGTTTAGTGTCTGCCTGTCCTTCTGTGTCTGGTTCTGTGTTTCAGAGTAAGGCAGCGGATTTGTCTAACGTTCCGCTGAGTACCTCGACCTGAAGGAAGTGTTCAGTAAGTCCCGTGCTGCTTCTCTCCCTCCACATCGTTCCTATGACTGTGCTATAGATCTACTGCCAGGTAAGACTCCGCCAAAGGCAAGCTTTACTCTCTTTCTGTTCCTGAGAGGGAGGCCATGGAGAAATATATTTCTGATTCTCTGGCCTCTGGGTTCATCCAGCCTTCCTCTTCTCCCTGTGGGGCGGGGTTCTTTTAGTTGGAAAGAAGGATGGTTCTCTCGGCCTTGCATTGACTACTGAGAGCTGAACAATATCATGGTAAAGAATTCTTATCCTTTGCCGTTGATGTCTTCAGCTTCGAGAGGTTGCAGGAGCATCCATTTTCACTGAAACTGGACTTACGCAATGCATATCATTTGGTTCAGCATCAGGAAGGGGATGAATGGAAAACCGCTTTAATACCCCCAGGGGCACTTTGAATATTTGGTTATGCCTTCGGCTTTCCAACAGCCCAGCGGTTTTCCAGGCACTTGTGAATGACGTGTTGAGAGACATGGTAGATCAATTCATATATGTTTACCTGGATGACATATTGATTTTCTCTTCGTCTCTCCAGGAACATGTTCAACACGTCAGGCGAGTGCTCCAGAGACTCTTAGAGAATGGGCTTTTTGTCAAGGGAGAAATGCTCGTTTCATGCACAGTCTGTTCCCTTCCTAGGGTACATCATCTCTTCTGAGGGAGTCGCATGGATCCTGACAAGGTTAAGGCTGTGGTAGATTGGCCAAGTCCAGATTCCCGTAAGGCCCTACAGCGGTTTCTGGGGTTCCCAATTTTTACCGGCGTTCATTGCAACTTCAGCCAACTAGTCGCACCTCTGACTGCCTTGACCTCCCCAACAACGTTCAGGTGGTCGAACACTGCCGAGGCAGTGTTCACCAACCTCAAGAGTCGCTTCATTTCGGCTCCCATTCTCTCACCCCTGATCCCACACGCCAGTTCGTGGTGGTCGCACGCGTTGGAGGTGGGAGTAGGAGCAGTGCTTTCTGCAACGCTTCCTCAGCGATAAGATGCATCCCTGCGCGTTCTTTTCTCATCGATCATGCCTGCGAAGCGTAATTATGACATTGGTAACAGAGAGTTGTTGGCAGTTAAGTTAGCGTTGGAGGAGTGGCGTCATTGGTTAGAAGGGTCTGGGGTACCTTTATCGTTGGACCGACCATAAGAATCTTGAATACATCAGATCAGCTAAAAGACTCAACTCCAGGCAGGCTCGGTGGGCTCTTTTTTTGGACGTTTGATTTTGCTCTCTCATACCGCCTCGGTCTAAGAACATCAAACCCGACTCTTTATCTCGTATTTTTGATCCATCGCAACGCCTCGGTCACTCCCGAGTGTATTTTACCTGAGAAAGTTGTCATCTCCACTCTGGTATGGGAGATCGAATCGAAGGTTAAGACAGCCTTAGAAGGGTAACACCTCCGCCTGGTTGCCCACCGAGTCGTTTGTTTGTGCCGGAGGGTTACGGTCCGATGTTATTCGATGGGTCATTGTTCCAAGCGTGGCTTGTCATCCAGGAGTGACTCGCACTGGTTTTCTAGTTAAGCAACGATTCTGGTGGCCACTTATGGCTCATGGACATTCACGCATTTTGTGTTGGCTTGTTCAGTCTGTGCCACTGGTAAGACATCTAACCGACCCCTAGCGGGTTACTTCGACCTCTGCCTGTCCCTTGAGACCCTGGTCCCATATCGCTCTAGATTTTGTCACCCCTCCCGCCCTCTAATGGCATGCGGTTGTTTTAACCGTGAGTGGACCGGTTCTCGGGCACATTTCATCCCCTTGCCCAAATTACCTTCAGCCAAGGAGACAGCGGTCACAGTCATAGATCCGCTTTTCGGTTACATGGCCTCCCGATGGGCGTGGTCTCTGACAGGGGTTCCCAATTGTATCCAAATTTTGGCAAGAATTTTGTAAATTACTGGGGTCCACGGTCAGTCTGTCCTCGGGCTATCATCCCCAGAGCAATGGTCAGTCTGAGCGAGCCAATCAGGACCTGGAGAGAATGTTGCGATGTCTGGTTGCCAAGAATCCGTCCTCCTGGAGTCAACAGCTCTCTATGGTGGAGTCAGCCCACAATTCATTGCCAGTGTCATCCACGGGCCTCTCGCCATTTAAGTGTAGTTTAGGTTACCAGCCACCAATTTTTCCTAGTCTGGAATCAGTCGCGGTTCCCTCCGCTCACGCATTGTCCAGAGGTGCCGCCGTGTCTGGACTAGAGCCCATGAGACTCTACTCCAAGCAGGGCATGAAGGCCAAGGCCGATGCCACCGGTCAAAGCCTCCCGTTTACTGTGGGTCAAAAGTGTGGCTTTCTACTAAGAATATTCCTCTCCGCTCCGTGTCTAACAAGTTAGCTCCCAAATTCATTGGCCCGTTCCTGTCACCAAAATTATTAGTCCGGTGGCAGTCCGACTCAAACTTCCTCCAGTGCACAGGAGAATTCACCCGCCTTCCATGTGTCTAAAAGCCGTGTTTTATTCTCCCATTAATCCGATGCCCGGTTCCCCACCGCCTGACTCGTAGATGGGGAACCCACGATTTGGTAAACCGCATTCTGGACTCGAGGACGGAGGGGACGCTGGATTTCAGTACTTGGTGGACTGGGAGGTTACGTCCGGAGGAAGAAGTTGGGTTCCTGCTAGGGACATTCTGGATCACTCCCTTATCGATGATTACAATCGACAGGTAGGTTGTCGGGGAACACCAGGAGGCGTTCCTAGGGGAGGGGTACTGTCACGGTTCATGAATCGGCTGTCTCACACTGAGGTGTCTGTGTGAGTGTAATTGTGTGGGTGTGGTTACTCATTGTGTTGATTAGTGTCACCAGCTGTCGTTGATTTCACCTCCCTTTATATGTCAGTAAATTCCCTCTCATGTTGTCAGATCGTTGTGGTTGTTCCCTGGTGTGCGTCCCTGTTCTTGTGTCTCTGAGCCCGTTCTCCATTGGATTTCGTCAGTTCTTGTTCGTTTGGATTTCGTCAGTTCCTTGTGTCGCTCTGGATGTTCCACGGTTCCTGGGTTCTCTTCACGCTCTTCACGCACCACCACCGGCCATCTGTCCCTGCTTCACCACCACCACCTGAGTGTTTGTCCCGCCCGTGTCTGTACTCTGACCATCATATTAATTAAACTTGTTTACTTGCATCTTGCATCCTCTCATTATTCATCACAGTTTCTCAACAAATAGTGTTCCAAACAAATCCATAAATGAACTGCTGATGTCTCTGTGCAACACCTGTTATTAAGTATGTCTCAGCCAATCTCAAGGATCGGATCTGGCCGATCAAGCATTTTTAACCGATCGTTGACAGATGTTATCCGGTGATGTGCAGTAGGTGGTAATATTCTCCTTCCAGTAGATTTTCCAAACGCCATTAAAAGGAAAGAAGACGCTCAAATGTGCATGTTCAACCGCTATTCAAACCAAAGAAGAAATGTGTGTGAGAAGCAGTCAGGTCTGTTCTCACACACGCTTAAGCTTCTTGCGTCAATGTATTAGATGCAAACTTCTGGAACAATCACTCATTCATTTATCGTTTACTTTCGTCTGCCGTCAGACTATCTCAGACATTGCCATGAGTTGCGTCTTGCTTTGGATTTGAATGAAAGACTGACATTTTGACACCATGAGCTTCATGCTTTCTAACCATATCTCCACTATGATGCAATTATTCTGCTTATTTTACATTTACGTCATTTTTTTTTAAATGTCTGAAAGAATTTCTGAGCACAAAGACAGCTAAAAATACTATTTTTATAAATCTAATGAATGATGTACATTAATGTAATGAAAGAGGATTAATTTTGCCAAAATTTAACAAATTTTATGAAATTATGTTGATATTTGTGTCACGGCGGTAAAAGCGCGTGGAAAACTAAGTTCTGGGTCCAAATGCAGGGAAATTATTACTTTAATAAGAACAAAACAAAAAGGCCAACACGGCAAAAACAAAACAGAAAGCGAATCACCAGGAACAAGCCGAAAATGCAAGCACTAGAGACACGTGAATGACAACAAACATTAGCAAATAACATTAATTCAGGCAGGCAGAGAGGTGGGAGTGTGGAGAATATATACTAGTGAACAAATGGGGACAGCTGTGTGTGTGAGTATGTGACAGGTGTGTCGAACTAGTGTCCAGGTGTGAGTGTAAGTGTGTGTGACACAGCTGAGCGGAGTGAAGGTAATGAGTCCGGAGAATGGAAGTGGCCCTCTGGGTGGTGAGAGGGAGGAACACGGGTCCGGACTCATGACAGGACCCTCTAGGAGGATTCCAGGCGTTCCAGTGGCCCTCCCACCCAGGGAGGGAGGCGTCTGGGGGTCCAGGTCCAGGTCCGTGTGCAGAAAGGGGACCAGGGGACTGAGGCAGAGCCGGTGGGGTGGGAACCCATGGCAGTACCAGGATCGTGAGCGGACACGCGCCTCTGTGAATCGTGGCTGCACCCGCCTGCTCCTCGGGGACTCGTGGCGGCACCCGCCGCCCTCGGGGACTCGTGGGCACCCGCCTCCACCCGGGACTTCGGGAGACTCGGGAGAGTGGTGGAACCCTGCCGCCCTGGGGACTTCGGGAGACTCGGGAGAGTGGTGGCACCCCCGCCACCTCGGGACTCGGGAGAGTCGTGAGCTGCCACCGCCACTCGGGAACCCGGGAGAGTGTAGCAGCCACCGCGCCTCGGGGAACTCGGGAGAGTCGTGGCTGCCACCGCCCTCGGGAACTCGGGGGACTCGTGAGCTGCACCCCCCCCTCTGGGACTTGGAGACTCGGGAGAGTCATGGCTGCCCCGCGCCTCAGGGACTCGGAGACTCGGGAAAGTCATGAGCAGCCCACCGCCTCGGGGACCGGGAGACTCGGGAGAGTCGTGAGCTGCACCTGCTGCCTCGGGGACTCGGAGACTCGGAGAGTCGTGAGTGCCACCGCCTCGGGAACTCGGAGAGTCGTGAGCAGCCACCGCCGCCTCGGGAACTCGGGAGGAGTTGTGAGGGGCCAGCCCCAGCCCTCGGGAACTCGGGAGAGTCGTGGCTGCACCTGCTGCCTGCTCGGGACTGGAGACTCGGGAGAGTCGTGGCTGCCACCAGCCTCGGGGAACTCGGGAGAGTCGTGAGCTGCCACCGCAGCCGGGACCTGGAAGAATGTGGCGCACCCGCCCTCGCAGGGAACATCCACGGGTTCAGCCGCTTCATGAAAGCCGGAGCGAGCCCCCGCCTGCGGAACTTCCTGGGTCTGCACCCCACCCTGCGCTTGAGCCACTCAGCTGCAGAGCCAGGTTTACGTGAGTCCTCCAGTGTCTCGTCGGGTGCCAGTATGGCATGAAAATTTAAAGGGCTCGCCAGTCCTCCCCAGAAGAAGACCATAAGACAAGTCTTTTCTGTCGCCGACAACCGAGCTGCCCCACAAGTCCCAGGCATAGTCCTCTTGCATCTCTCTCCCTGGCAGACATCGAGGAACCTCCCTGCTGGACCCATGTTGGCTGCCTGAATTCTGTCACTGGCGCGTAAAGCAGCCGTGGAAAACAAGTTCTGGGTCCAAATGCAGGGAAATTATTACTTTAATAAGAACAAAACAAAAGGCCAACACGGCAAAACAAAACAGAAGCGAATCACCGGGAACAAGCCGAAAATGCAAGCACTAGAGACACGTGAATGACAACAAACATTAGCAAATAACATTAATTCAGGCAGGCAGAGAGGTGGGAGTGTGGAGAATATATACTAGTGAACAAATGGGGGACAGCTGTGTGTGTGAGTATGTGACAGGTGTGTCGAACTAGTGTCCAGGTGTGAGTGTAAGTGTGTGAGTGGGTGACACAGCTGAGCGGAGTGAAGGTAATGAGTCCGGAGAATGGAAGTGGTGCCCTCTGGGTGGTGAGAGGGAGGAATGACAATTTGAAAGCATCAAAACATACACACCCATACCCCAACAGGACCGCCTATTCTGATATCTCCGCCCCACACGATGAAGTGAAGCGATGTGTGTTACTGAAGCGCAACCTTTCGGTCTCTCTCTTGAAACCAACACGGAAGTGACTCTGCAACACTTGATACAGAATAAAGCTGCATTTTTTAAAGAATCTGGTGAGTCAGTGATTCAATGACTCATTTCTTTCTGTTTATGGTTCCGTTTAATGAATGATTCAATTAAATTTTTCTTTTAAGAAGTTTTAAGCATCAATACTGTCCAAATTATGAGTCCATAATCCACATAAAACCTTCTCCAGTGGAAAAAATCCATCCCCGTTGACCTCTCATATCAAACTTTTGGTCATTTTGTACTGTTTTAACTTGTAAACAGTGCTTGATTTGTGCATATTTCTCTTGTTTCAATTTTATGGATTATGGTCTCATATTTTAGCTGGAATCAATGGTTTGAAGTTAAAACAACTTAATTATTATTATTTTTACTTTTTTTTTTTTTACAAACACGTAGCTTTTGGCTGTTCTTTTAAGATGTAGCTTCTGTGTTTCCTCTGCTGTGTAAAGATGGATTTTGTTGATACTGATTTCATTTGATTGGCAACAGTTCCGTAGTGTCTTGTTATTCTAAATGAATTTATTGATTAAACGTAAGAAATTGACATTAAAGATGATGAATGGATATCTAATCCAACACCCCTGCTATAAATCTTCATACAGGGCTGGAAGTCATTTGAAAATGTAAGATCAGCAAAAGCTTGTTGATTTTTATGATATTAAAGGAGCGGACATTGGAGCGGAAACTGTGGTTACAGTCAGATAAATATTAAAGTTCAGATGTGTTTCAGAGTGTTTTCAGACATTTTAAGCATCACTATTGTGCTTTGCAGTGAATTGATAAAGAAAATGTTTTCAAATTAGTTTTGGTCTGCTTGAGTTTGTAGGCGCTGATTGGTGAGTTTGAAATGTGTTTTCATTGCTTCATTTGCTTCTGATCTTTTACCATGTAATAAAAAACTGTTTATATTAGTTGGGGATTAATATTCACTGTTATTCTCATGTGAAAATATTTGAACTGTGAGACCAAGTTTGAATTCAACTCTGTGTTTAGTTATGAAGGATTGATTCAATTAAATATGAAGCTGGAATAACTCTTAAGTGTTAGTTGTATGAATTTTAATGTATAAATCTTGCACTGCTGCACAATGTTCTTCTCTTCACATTTAAATTAGGGCTGTCAATCGATTAAAATTTTAATCTAATTAATTACATACTCTGTGATTAATTAATCTAAATAAATCGCATACCTAATTTTTGCTGTGAAAGTATTAAATATTTCAATTCAAATGAATCAATGAATAATCAGCATTAGTGACATTAAAGTTCAAAAACTCTTTATTATTATTTTCATTGTTCAAATAATGGCCATCGAATCAACAATATGACCCAATATGCTAAGGAAATAAATTCAAAAGTGCTTCAGGAAGAAGTTTTTTTTTCACTGTACAAACAAGGCATCTTAGGCCACATTTATAACCTAGGGGACACAATAAATAAATGAACACTCCCCTCAATGTGAACGCTATTTCTCTTGTATGTGCCATAAATCAACTCCGCAACAGAGACCAAAAGTTTAACAGTGCAATATCAATTGCTGGGCTTTTTGTGTAATTGAACATAAACCTTTACCACATTTACACACAAAAAAAAATTAAATAAACAAAGCAACAATTTCTCATTTTCAGACACATCTGCCTCACTTTCCCACTCACAGTCAATGGTGTGTGCCGTAACACCAAGGTAATTGTAATTGCTAACTGACGTCCAATGATCCCCTGTCAGTGTGATGTATCCCGCCCCGCCAATACATCTCCTTTTTTTTTTTTTTTTTTTCAGTGTCGCATAGCTGCTGGATTTTTAACATAATGGTGTTTCACGATGGCAGTTTATATGTTATGTCTGATTAGGCTATTTGCAAAACCTCTGCTAACCCTCTGTCTTCTATCACAGAAACTGGTTTGCAGGACATTGCGATCCATTTAGCAAGGGAATTGGTCAGTCAGTCATATACAGAATTGCTAAGTTTAGCGTTTCAGTGTCTGCTCCAGTGTGGTTTGAAGATGATGTTGACTGCTAGAGTAGGTATCACGGGACATGCTAGGTCATACTCGGATTAACGTTAACTCCTGGATGCTTTGCATTGATGTGGTACTTTAGAGTGGACAAACTCTGGTGATATGCAAATTCCTTGCTGCAGACATTGCAGACGACTTTATTTTTATCAACACTTGCATCAGGTCATTTTTTATAAGTAAATGTTCCAATCAATGATCCAGGCAGCGCCATTGCTTCTCGCTCTCCTCTTTCTATTTTACAGTCGAATGGTGGCTAGAAAGGCTCCAGGTTTAAAGGTCAATACGAATGAATTAATCTGCCTTATTTTTTAACGGTTATTTTTTCTCAGATTAATTAATCAAAATTAAAGCGTATTTTGACAGTCCTAATTTAAATGATTGTTAGTAATGTATTTAAGTGAAGTTTCATCAAACCAACAACTGATTTTAATCAGTTCTGTTATTCAGGAGTGATTGCTGATGATGGAGAGGTGGAAGTTGGTGAGAAAAGATCTGTCACTCTTAACTCTGGTCTTACTGAAATGATGGATGATAGTGTGATTCAGTGGAGGTCTGGGAGTGAAAACACTTTAATAGCTGAAATCAACAAGCGGGCGACAGCATGACTGTATATGATGATGTTCTTGATGGGAGATTCAGAGACAGACTGCAGCTGGACAATCAAACTGGATCTCTGACCATCACAAACATCACAATAAAACACGCTGGATGTTATGAACTGCAGATCAACGGTGTGATCAAGACCTTTAATCTTACTGTCATCAGTGAGTTATAGTTTAATCAGCACAAATATACAATTATTATTACAAATACCATTTGAAATTGTTGTTTGTGGTATTGTTTCATTTAAAAATGTCTTAAATCTGTGAAAATCCCTGTGTGTTTGGTGAAACAGGAGTGAAGTTCATGTCAGTGAAAAGGACAGTTCTGTCACTCTAATCAATGATCTAACCGAAGTGATGGATGGTGATCTGATTCAGTGGAGAGTTGGACTTAAAGGACCTCTAATTGCTGAATTCAATGTACTGGACAAAACCAGCAGTGTATATGATGATGGCTTTATGGGAAATTCAAAGACAGACTAAAGCTGGACAGTCAGACTGGATCTCTGACCATCACAAACACCAGATCCACAGACAGCATTTTTGAACTCAAGATCAACCTTATGAAGATGGTTTTCCTTCTCAGTGTCTTGTGGGTTAAATATCAGTTTGAATTTAAAGATGCAACTATTAATCCTACCATCATCCATTTGCTGTGTCAGTTCTGTTGTTTTATGATAATATTCATTACATTTAAATTTCAAACCGATAACTTTTCTAAATCATCATGAAGTTATGTAAAAGTATTAATCTGTGACAAGCTTTGTTTCTTCTCTATGTGTGTGTTTGTGATGCAGAGGAAATATCAGTGACGGAGGGAGATTCAGTCACTCTAAACTCTGGTCGAACTGAAATGGATTATAATGAGATTCAGTGGAGGTTTGGACTTACCAGCACTTTAATAGCTCAAATCAGTGTAAAGAACGACATGAGTGAAGTGTATGATGATGTTCTTGGTGGGATATTTAAAACAGACTGAAGCTGGATCATCAGACTGGATCTCTGATCATCACAAACACCAGAAATGAACACAGTGGAAAGTATTATCTAAACACTGACAAAGTCAAGTTTTACAATCTCACCGCTATGGTGAGTTCAGTTATTACAGCTTTAAAGATGATCTATATCTTATCATTTACATGATGTTTTATTTTTAATTAGTCAAATTTACATTTATAACTTCCAGGTTCATATTAACTTTCTATATCAGATTAAAATGCCTTTTGACCAGTCAAAGTTTCTTCCTCATCTGCTTGAATATCTTCATTCATCTTCAATTATCTTTACTCTCTCATGTTTTCAGCTCGCTCTGCGGTTCCTGTCATCAGCAGTAACTCTTTAAACTATTTGTCATCATCATCATCATCATCTTGTTCATTGGTGTGTTCAGTGGTGAATGTGGGTCATGTGACTCTCTCCTGGTACAAAGGAAACAGTTTATTGTCCAGCATCAATGTGTCTGATCTCAGCATCAGCTCTCTCTACCTCTGGAGGTGGAATATCAGGATAAAACAGCTACAGCTGTGTGCTCAACAATCACATCAACAACCAGACTCAACATCTGGACATCACTCAACTCTGTCACACATGTTCAGGTTCAGCAGCTGATATTAGAGCTGATATTAGTGTTTATTGACTGAGCTGATCTCAGTTTGATGTGTTTATTCCTCAGACTCTGAACACTGTTGTGGTTCTACTGAAGCTGTGATCCGATTGGTCCTCTCTGCTCTGGTGGCATGGCTACTGTCATTCTTCTGGTTTATGACATCAGATCCAGAAGAGCTCAACAGGCTCGAGCACAGATTCACACATCAGGTACATCATTTATGTAATTTCTTACAAACCATTTTTGCATGTATAAATATTTGTGAGATTTGTTATTTAATGGCTTTATGTATATATCCATCTTTTTTCAGAAACAACCGAAATCTAAAGCAGAATCCAGAACTTTAAAGGTTCTGAAAAAGTCAGCTTTGTTCTTCTAGTGTTTTGTCATAATAACTACTTATAATTGCTTGAGCTTGTGCCATCTCTTTTCCTTTTAATTGTTTTTTTTTTTTATATAAATATATATATATATATATATTATATATAAAAGTTTAAAAGGCCTTATTGTTTATATTTTCCTCACATAAGACACGCAGATCTCACTTTACTATTACTGCTATCTACATGCCTTATGTATCTGCCTGCAATTATCAATAAAGATTTCTCTAAGGTGCAAGAGTCTCTCCATGATTTATTACATTAATGTCACGCGCCCCTGGTGGAATACAAACAAAGTTACCTATATTTTAAAAAAGTTCAGCAGAGCACCAAATATGAAGCTTTACATTATTTTAATGTTATTTGTGAATCAAGCTAATTCTTTCAATGCTAAAACAGTGTTATTTATTATTATTATTATTATTATTATTATTAAATTGTTATTTTTGTATGTCTGCAAGCTAAAATATGTTCATGAATCTGCTGAATAATGTACATTAATGTAATGAAAGCGAAAGTCATGACAGTTAATTGAACGGGTTCAAGAGTGCAGCAAATATGATTTTTGCGTTGCCATTAGCTCAAATAGAAAATAAACTCCTATGACAGTGTTCCCGCTCTTCACGTGACTTTCCAAACAAGGAAAACGTTATTGAGAGAATGATTGCCATAACTAAAATTTTAGGGAGGAAAAATTATACTGATCTAGTCTTTTACACTTCTTCAGAAGAAAAGACAGAGGTAATCTCATGTGTGCTTCAAAGAGTTATTTTGCTCAGATTCACCAAAAATCCCAAAGTCTGGTTAGAGTAGTAACACTGATAAATGTAATACACGCATTTACTGAATATAGTGTGATCAAAGCTGAACATGTTGTGTTCTGCTATTTATATCTAATGTGGTTTGATCGGTTGTCTTGAGAAACAGCTCTGACAACAGCATGTTTATTATTAGATGAATGCGGTCAGTGTATCTGACAGTAGTTTGCAGGCCTAATTTTCTCTCCTGTTTAGATGAATTAAACATTCTGACTTCAACTCCATACAAAACATCATATGAAAATATGGGAGAACACTTTTTTTACACAGTTATAACAGGTTCCAGTTTTAAAAAGCCATCAGAGAAACTATAAAATCAGTCTGAATGGAGAAACAATTGAGACATATGAGAATGAATAAATGAGCTGAAGACAATTACAGGTGAGACCAGAGCCAAACACTCTCTGGATCTCAGGATCAAATGTTGCTTTAAGACACTTTATCATGTTATGGTCAGTTTATTTCCATTGAAAATTAGCCATTGATCTCCAGGAAGCTGTGGTCTACTCAAATGAGCTGGACAGTCACACACAACAGCACTGAATAAATAGATGGTTATTTAGCTGGACGGTGGAGTTTCACATCACTTTACTACAGAGCAGCCTCACATCACCTCAACTGTCCTTTCATTACTGAACCAGTTTGTTCTTTTCATATTTGTGGACTGAAACCTTTGAAGATGTTTGACAGATTTTGGTTCTGTTTGTGTTTGTGGCATCTGGTTGGTGAGTTTGAAATGTGTATTTTTTTTAAAAAAATATGTTTGTTAGTTTTTCTACATAAATGTATTTTATATAAAAACACTGAAGCTCAAACAGCAGCAGATTTACTTTTAGTCGTGACGTGATTGTCATCTGAAGTGTTTTCTGTGTGTGATGTTGTGAGAATTAAATCAACTTTTGTTTCTGCATCAGCAAATAAGAGTTTTATTCAAAATCACCACAGAGATGCAGTTATTAATCAATTTTGTTGTTTGATATTATTGGTCTCCGATTTAAATTTCAAACTGTTTACTTCAGTAAACCATCATGAAGTTATTTTAAAGTCTTCAACCGTGACAAACTCTGTTTGTGTTTGTTCTTCAGGTGTGTTTGCTGATTCAGATGCAGTGAAGTCAGTGTCAGTGATGGAGGGAGATTCAGCTCTCTACAGACTAACACTGAACTACAGACACATGATGAGATAATGTGGTCATTTGGGCATCCAGAGACTCTTATAGCTGAAATCATTAACGCTTTTGAAAGATTCTCCACATATGATGTTCTTGATGGGAGATTCAGAGACAGACTGAAGCTGGATCATCAGACTGGATCTCTGACCATCACAAACACCAGAACCACAGACTCTGGACTTTATGGAGTGGAGATCATCAGGAACAGGACACTGATATCATACAGATTCAATCTTACTTTCTCTGGTGAGTCACAGTTACACTGTCACTTGTGCTGCCAGTTTTCATAAAAAAATATTTAAAATATTTTCATGAACCAAAATATTTTATTTTATGAAATCAAAAAACAGAAAAGCCTGCACACAATGTACTTTGTTTAGAATATCTTTAAAAAAAAAAAATTCAGAGACCATGAAAATGTCAAAAGTGCTCAGTGCAGAGGCAAAATTATTTTGATGCTTCGCCTGAGTCTGTATGAAAGCCCAACGGTGCCACCCAGAGGTATCTATATGTCGATAACTTTTTTAATGCTTAAAACAAGTCAAGACATGCCCGTAGTGATGACGGAGTCGCTCATAACCGCTGGTAGCTCCTGGTAGGGTTAGGGGCGGTAAAGAAATTGGCACTTTATTTGAGGTGGTCATTAAAACAAAATTTAAAAAATCCATTTATGTTTGCAATTTAGTGGTGGAAATTTTGATTCTTTCAAGAGATTTGTTCATTTTCAGTTCGTTCACCAAAATGATTAGTTCAGATTCGTCTCACGGATTTGTTCAGTGACCATTTCTTCATATTACACAAATCGCAGCAGGTGGTGAAAAAGAGTGTCTTATATGTTATGTCTTAAGTCAATGAACGTATTACTTGTGACAAAACTGATTTGGCTTTATTAAAATGTGTGCATAATCGTGTTAAATAGTCTAAATAAGTTGTTCAGATGAACAAAGCACAAGGTTTTCTTGCATAATTAAAAAAAAAATCTGACCACGCATCACTAATGCCCAGACAAGTATCAAGAAGCAGTCTATATGTATGGGTGGAGAGACTGACTTGTTTATTGTGCAAAAAAAATTGACTACTGCATGTTGGTTTCTTCTGTGAGAGATGAAAAAGTATCCGTTATCCATTTTACATTCTATGCTGGTCAAATATATATACATTTTTTTATTCTGTTATTGTCACCTGTAAACTTTACTAGTTCAAATAATGACTTGAATAGAGTGTATAATTCACCTGAGTTGCATGATGACTACTGTAAGTCTATGCTAAGTCAAATGTTGACACTCGCTCAATACTGCTTAACTGTGCATGGCCCACTTGGGAACAGCCTAACTACCCCTTATGACCAAAAAATGTCTGAACATCACTGTAGACGGTCATATTGGAGTGTCTTTGGCAGCTTGACACCCTAACCTACATTAACAAAACAGAGAATCACCAAGACCCGAACCTGTCGGAAGCACACTGCACTGAGATGGACAAACTAGAGAAGGCTGGCTACAAGGCAGAAATCTCCCCTCAGGAAACTGAGAAAGTCAGCTGAATCCTGGTACATTCCACACCACATGGTGAGACACAATGGCAAAAACAGGATTGTGTTTAACTGTTCTTTCCAGTATCAGTTTCAGTCTTAAATGAGCAACTCATTCCTGGTCCTATACTTGGTCCATCTTTGCTTGAGTTTTGCTTCAGTTCAGGCAGACACACCGCCATGAACGCAGATGTGAAAGGTATGTTTCACCAAGTTCAGCGTACTGCCAGATGACAAGGCGATCATTGCTTCGGTGGAGAAGCATGCCAAGAACTGTGCAGCCAAAGATCTATGAGGGCCCTTTGGCACAAGCGTGCAGTCCTTGTTGTGCTGTATATGCACTGCAATGATTAGCCCACCATAACTGTGAAATTGGTCCCACTCTAGCGAATCAGTCATCCAATCATTCTACGCTTGTAGATGAATTGTCTTTAAAGTACAAAATCAACCAAAAGGCCAAAGCTCTTGTAGAAGGCTTATGGCAATTGCTGCTTACCGGAGGGTTCAATCTTTGCCAATGGGCCAACAACCTGAAGCAATTGAACACCTTCTGACAGAGGCAAGGTCACAAAGCAGTGAGCTATGGTTATCCCAAAGAGTCCGATCTTTTGGAAAGCACAGTTGGATTGCGATTGAACTGTCTCTGTGAATCCTTAGGATACAGACCTTGCCAAGAAGAATGTCTCAAGCCAACTTTGAGAAATATCTACAAGGTATTAGCATCACAGTATGATCCTCTCGGTACCTAATTCCATTCACCACCCAGGCTAAGATACTCCTTCAGGACCTGTGGAAAGTTCACCTGGGATGGGATGGCCTCATCAAGTCTGACAGCCTACAAAAGTTATGGCAAACTTGGGTACAGGAACTGCTAGAGATTCCCAGATGCTACACTCCATTCCAAGTACATGAGGAAACATTCACCAGAGACCTGCACGCCTTCTGTAATGCATCTGAAAGAGCATATGCCTCAGTATCATATCTACGCACAGAAGACAAGAATGGCCATATACACATTTAATTTGTGTTGGCTTATTCACGTGTGAACTTGAACTGAGTACAGCACTTAAGTCCTCCAAAGGGGAGCTCACAGTCACCATCAGGCAAGTCATTCTCTGGTCAGATTCTACCAACGTCCTTCAGCTGGCTGCTGGCATGACTCCTGCAGGTACAAGGAACTTGAGTTGCTGAAAATTTAGTCAATTCCCGGAGGTATGTGGATTCAGTAAAAATGGAAAAGCAGGAAAAGGAAAAGCAGATGACATAATCCGTGGAAAACCTTAAAGGAGTTGAAACAATCATGTGCTGGGCTAATGGACCAGACTTCTGGCATCTATCAGAACCTCCTGGCCAACCATGCCAGCTGCTGACCCTGAACCGGATACTGAATTTAAAAAATCTGCTCTCTGCCTGCACCTAGGTACTAGTCTTGATGTCCAACTCCCAGACACATATCAGTATAACACATGGAAGGACTTGGTAAAGGCCACAGTGGTGTGCCTGGGGCATGCTCAGCCTTCCTCCCAGACAGATGAAGCCGAGCATTATTCTGAAGCAGAGCTGCCTCCTTCAACAAGCTCAAAGGGGATTCATTTCCAGGGGAGGTCAAGGCCTTCTCATTTAGTGTCAGTTAGTGTCCCTGTCTCCTGAATAGGGATGAAGTTGCTGGGCTAATTAGGGGTTGGAGGGAGACTATGTCATGCTGAACACATACCTTAATGCCTACATCGAGTTTTACCCCATCAACAAATAACCAAACTCTTTTAAACCTTATTAAGGAATATGATGCCAATCTCCTTCACCCTGGGCTAGAATGAGTCCTTCCAGAGCTCAGCTGTCACTATTGGATTTTGAGAGGCAGAGCAGCCATCAAAACCCATCAACTTGCATGCATTGAAGTCAAAAAGTGTGGGTCCAACCCAAGATCCCTATGATGGCAGATCTCCCACCAACTGGTCTTAGGCTTTACAAGCCCCCTTCTATTCCACTGGAATGGACTGTTTTGGACCATTCACGGTAAAAATAGGTTGACAAACTGAAAAGAGTTGGGGAATAGTCTTCAGAGGTATGACCACCCGATGCCTCCATCTGTATCTACTCAAGAGTCTGGACACGATGACTTCTTGATGTCTCTGTGAGATTTATCTCTAGAAGAGGCAAGCCCTTTGAGCTCTTTCTCGGATAATGAGCCTAACTTTACTGGAGGGAACAGAAAGATTAAAGAGGCATATCAAGCTATTGCACCCCAACTCAAAGAGCAATTAGCTGAACAGGAAATCTCCTTCAGATTTATTCCTCCCAGCTCTCCACATTTTGGTGATATTTGGTAGAGGGAAGTCAAATCAGTGAAACAAGCTATGAAAGTCATTCTAAAGGAACAGACAGTCCCTGAAACTGTCCTCTGAACTGATCTCATTGATGTGGAGAGCATCATGAATGCCAAGCCTTTAGGCCATGTGCAAGAATGAGGACTACTGCATGTTTGTTTCTTCTGTGAGTGATTGATTGAAAAGTTATCCGCTTTTACATTCTATGCTGGTAAAACTGAATTATTATTATTTTTTATGTTATTGGGCCTCATTTATCAATCCAACATAGAAACGAGCGAGATCCATGTGAACAAATCGATTTACCACAGAGTTTGCATGTGATTCATGAAACATTTGTAGCCCCCAATCTCATCTATGAATGACCGATGGTGATAAATGTAGGCAGAAAACAATAGTCAGTTGAATATCAGCCCTAAAACACACCCTGGTTTAGAAGCCTTGCCCCTAAAGCAGGGTAACTCATCCCCTCGGATCGACTGTCCTGCATTTTTAGTTCAACCCTAATCAAACACACCTGCCTTTAATTTTAAGTGAGCCTGAAGACCTTAATTAGTTGCTTCAGGTGTGTTTGATTAGGGTTGGAGCTGAACTTTGAGGACAGTCGACTCAGAGAAAGGTGGACCTCCTAAAGAACGACACAGAGAAACAAAACCCGCCAAAAGAAAAGTAATCTTATGAAAGAGAAATTTATCTTACTCCAAAAAACACCCATTAACCTTGATATTGCAAACAATTAGGCTACATTAATTTATGTAATTTACATGTACTGTATATTAAAATAATGGTAAATATAAACAGCCTATTTAGTTCCCCCACTCTACAACAAATATTTTTAATTTAACAGTATTCAGAACAGAACAAGAATGAAGAATAAGTAGTTATAAAATTATATATTACACTATAAGATAAAATACAAATTAGGCTATATTGATATTCATTATAAACAGCATACAAATGTCAAGTAAAACTGAAACGCATTGGGCTAACAAGCCTGTCTCATAGGGCTGCAAGAATCCAAATGTTTCCATTTTGCCATATTTGTAACATTTGTTTGCATAACTATTATTCATTATGTAGCCTAAACATGGTTTTATACTTCACTCATGTTCTAATATCTGTGTTAAATTCATCACATGCCCAAAAAATGCCTGAAATGTCAGGCAGTGGTAGAACTAGTGTGATTTGTGTGCTGGAGGTGCCTGTGGATTAAATCAAATAGTCTAAAGATATTTTGCCTTTTGTTGGTGGTTAATTCTATTATAGCCTATTATATACAGGTCCTTCTCAAAAAATTAGCATATTGTGAAAAAGTTCATTATTTTCCATAATGTAATGATAAAAAATTAAACTTTCATATATTTTAGATTCATTGACACCAACTGAAATATTTCAGGTCTTTTATTGTTTTAATACTGATGATTTTGGCATACAGCTCATGAAAACCCAAAATTCCTATCTCAAAAAAATTAGCATATTTCATCCGACTCAATAAAAAGAAAAGTGTTTTTAATACAAAAAGTCAACCTTTAAATAATTATGTTCAGTTATGCACTCAATACTTGGTGGGAATCCTTTTGCAGAAATGACTGCTTCAATGCGGGCGTGGCATGGAGGCAATCAGCCTGTGGCACTGCTGAGGTGTTATGGAGGCCCAGGATGCTTGATAGCAAGCCTTAAGCTCATCCAGAGTGTTGGGTCTTGCATCTCTCAACTTTCTCTTCACAATATCCCACAGATTCTCTATGGGGTTCAGGTCAGGAGAGTTGGCAGGCCAATTGAGCACAGTAATACCATGGTCAGTAAACCATTTACCAGTGGTTTTGGCACTGTGAGCAGGTGCCAGGTGCGTGCTGAAAACGCGAAAATCTTCATCTCCATAAAGCTTTTCAGCAGATGGAAGCATGAAGTGCTCAAAATCTCCTGATGGCTAGCTGCATTGACCCTGCCCTTGATAAAACACAGTGGACCAACACCAGCAGCTGACATGGCACCCCAGACCATCACTGACTGTGGGTACTTGACACTGGACTTCAGGCATTTTGGCATTTCCTTCTCCCCAGTCTTCCTCCAGACTCTGGCACCTTGATTTCGAATGACATGCAAAATTTGCTTTCATCCGAAAACATCCGAAAAAAGTACTTTGGACCACTGAGCAACAGTCCAGTGCTGCTTCTCTGTAGCCCAGGTCAGGCGCTTCTCTGCTGTTTCTGGTTCAAAAGCACACGCCTGTGCACGGTGGCTCTGATGTTTCTACTCCAGACTCAGTCCACTGCTTCCAGCAGGTCCCCAAGGTCTGGAATCGGTCCTTCTCCACAATCTTCCCTCAGGGTCCGTCACCTCTTCTCGTTGTGCAGCGTTTTTGCCACACTTTTTCCCTTCCCACAGACTTCCCACTGAGGTGCCTTGATACAGCACTCTGGGAACAGCCTATTCATTCAGAAATTTCTTTCTGTGTCTTCACCTCTCACTTGAGGGGTGTCAATGATGGCCTTCTGGACAGCAGTCAGGTCGGCAGTCTTACCCATGATTGCGGTTTTGAGTAATGAACCAGGCTGGGAGTTTTAAAGCCTCAGGAATCTTTTGCAGGTGTTTAGAGTTAATTAGTTGATTCAGATGATTAGTTAATAGCTCGCTTTAGAGAACCTTTTCATGATATGGTAATTTTTTGAGATAGGGAATTTTGGGTTTTCATGAGCTGTATGCCAAAATCATCAGTATTAAAACAATAAAAGACCTGAAATATTTCAGTTGGTGTGCAATGAATCTAAAATATATGAAAGTTTAATTTTATCATTACATTATGGAAAATAATGAACTTTTTCACAATATGCTAATTTTTGAGAAGGACCTGTATTTTGTGCAATCCTATTTATTTTATTCTTTATAGACTTCATTTATGTTTTCTTCCTTCACAGAAGTGCTGCGGTACATGATCGATGACTAAATCCTCATGGTCTTGTTTACACTGCTATTCACATATAAAGCTAAAGGCCTGTATATATATAAATACAAAAACCTTTCTATTCTTTAACTGACTCGATTAATGAGCTTAATAAAAATAAAATTAAAATAAAATGGAAAATAAAATTAACAAAATGCTGTCATTCTACAATTCTCCACCATATTTACTTATTCTGCGCAAGTTCAGGTAACTCAAAAACTTGCTACACCAGCTGGAGACCAGCGATGAGATTTGAGCTGTACAGCTCACGCCATATTGATCAATTCCAAGTTTTGCATTAGAAACCACAGTATGCCAGTTTTCTGTCATAATCGCTCATTTTCAGAAATGAGGCCCATAGTCACCTGTAAAATTTACTAGTTCAAATAATGACTTGAATAGAGTGTATAAATCGCATGAGTTGCATGCTGACTAAGTCTATGCTAAGTCAAATGTTGACACTCGTTAATACTGTTTAACTGTGCATGTTCAACTGCATAATTTAGATACATAAGCTAAAATGTTACACCTGTTTATGGTACATTATTTAAATGAAAAACAATTTGCCAAACATTTACTGTCACTCTGCTGTGTATAATGATCATTTCCTTATGCTAGCCATATTATTGTTTATATTACTAATTTTATATTGTATTCTGTTTCTCTGTTCATTGTAGACCACACATGCACCCTATGGGAAAGTGCCTGTAACACTTCAAACACACAAGCATAATTCAAATACAATCTTTCAACTGGGACCTGCTCTCTTGCTCCTGTTTCTTTAACCTGAAACTCCCACCACCATTTATACTAGACCTAACCAAACCCTTGAGCATCCCTTGTGCTCGTGACAGAGTCAGTATTTTTGAGGTGTGCAAATAGTGTGAGTATATGACACTAGATGTAAAACAAAAGATGCTGGGTTAATTGTTAGTTTTTAGTGCCTGTCCCAATACACACATATGCATTGGCCTCTTGTCTAATTTACATTTACATTACATTTATTTTTATCCAAAGCAACTTACAATGCATTCACACTAGCATTTTATTTATTTATTTATTTATTTTTTACCTAACATGTGTTCCCTGGGAATCGAACCCACAACCTTTTACACTGCTAACACAATGCTCTACCACTGAGCCACAGGAACACTCAATTTGTTATGCTTTACTGTTATTTACAAAAGTGTGGCTGTGATTGAATGCCACGCTTTTGTTTTTGCTCTCTCTCTCATTCTCTTCTCTCTCCTTCTCAGGGCAAATATGTAGCTCATTTGTAAGTGTGCCTCGGACCAAGAGGGATATTGTGGCAGTTCAGAGTTTGCTAGGAGACACTTCTCCTCTGCTCCAGACTGAACTTTGTGCTTGTTTCTCATGTAGAGACAATAGCTGTGTATTAGCAGTGGCTAACTGACTTCAGCAGGAACTGGTAATGGATATTGTTCCAGGTTGAGACTGAGCTGATAAACTTGTGTCATCTTCACTCTGGCACAGAGGATTGAAGTTCTTCTGCCTTTCATTCCTTTTTTTCTCATTGTTACTTCCCCACTCGACACTTAGATACAGAAAATAACAACTTATATGGACTTATTTCTAGTATTTGGCCCAAGTGTTAGAGCAGGTGAGGACTATAAGAGTATGAAGAACTTTTTTTTAATCAATGGGACACACTTACAACATAGTGTTGTAAAATGCAAGTCAGTTTTTTACAGAGCATTGTGTTCAGGTTTTAGTGCATTTAATACTTTTCACTTTAAATGAGCTTATACATTCTGTATCTATGTGACAGTTTAATTGTGGTGTTTCTAATTAAGGTAAAAAGCAGATGCAAATGTTTTAAAAATGTGCATGCTCATCTCTGTACCATTAAATTGCAACACAAATTATATGTGATATAATTAAAGTAACTTACACAGCAGCGGTTTTCTTTGCACATGAGTTCCTGAACATGATGCATGATGCGATACCACAAGTGCGTCAAATTTTTCATTACTTGATTTGACACATTTACAGTGTATTTTATTTGTATTTTTTAATACTTTGCATTTTACAATCAACTTCTAAATGTCTGTTCAGTATTCCCTATGACATGACACAATTTAATTTTGGAGCAGTTGAAAAGCAGTTGCAAATTTTGTATAAAATAAATATCACCACTACTCATCTTTGACCAATAAAATGTGCAACACTTTATTTTTCTACCAAATTATATAATATCTAATTAGCCTATTATATTAATATTTAACTTACACTGGAAAGGTTGCAAAATCTCGGCAAAAAGTCTCACCATTTATTACAAAACATGATGCATGATGGGATACACTAAGCCTTGAATAGCACTCTGGAGCAGTATTCTAGATAGTGTGGATTTAGTGTGCATTAAGGGCATTGCACTTTGGTGTTTTAAGATCTGGGACAGTCTTGTGCACTTGCTTCCTGTCGGTGCATGTGATCTCTTATGTGGGACAGACCCTGACCTCGTCTAATGTTAGTGAATTCAGGATATTCTAAACTAGTGTCTGTGTGCTCAAGGCATAGCAACACACCGAACCATCTCCATATAAGAGCTTTATGAACAAATCATTTGTAAACATTTGTACAGATTGCATGCACAGATTTGTGTGCTCATGCTTAATAAATGAGATTCCAATGTTTTTTCTGCAAGATGTTTACTTATAACTGATAGAAGACCAAATGTTACATGATGTAGCTTCAATAATTAACTCGTTAAACAACACATTTTAATCACAGAAATTAACACATTTTTTTTCCCCAGTCTTTATAAACACAGTTGTGATGTGATTCTCGCTGAAGTAAAGTTTTTCTGTGCATGACTTCAGTTCAGTTAGAAAACCATCAAATTTTAATTTGATCCTGTTTGTAGAAAGATATTTGAACATATAACTATTTACTTAAAAAGCGTTTGTGTTTGTTCTTCAGATGTGATTGCTGATTCAGATGCAGTGAAGTCAGTGTCAGTGAAGGAGGGAGATTCAGTCTCTCTAGAAACTAACACTAAACTACAGACAGATGATGTGATAATGTGGACATTTAAGCATCCAGAGACTCTTATAGCTGACATCGATACAAAGCATATAATTTTCTCCACATATGATGTTCTTGATGGGAGATTCAGAGACAGACTGAAGCTGGACAATCAGACTGGATCTCTGACCATCACAAACACCAGAACCACAGACTCTGGACTTTATGGAGTAACCATCAGGAGCAGGACAGATATCACATACAGATTCAATCTTATTGTCTCTGGTGAGTCACAGTTACAGTTTCATTTGTGATAAGTGCTGCTGGTCATCATAATTCAAAGATTTATTTGATGCTGTCAAACGATTATTGCATCCAAAATAAAAGTTGTTTACATAATATATTAATATTGTTTGTACTGTTTATATCTATTATGTATATATAAATACATACACATACAGTGTATATTTAGAAAATATTTAAATGAATTTAATATGATTTAAAATGTACATAATAGATATATACAGTAACACACATATATTATCTAAACAAAAAACATTTATTTTGGATGTGATTAATCGTGATTAATTGTTTGACAGCACTAATATAAACATTTTTTTCTTATATTATTTGTGTGTGTTGTGTGTGTGTGTGTGTGTATATAACACAACACACCTACACACAACACACACAACAACACACACACATATAATAGAATACACGTACACAACATATTATGCAAACAAACATTTATTTTGGATGTGATTAATCGCGATTAAGCGCTTTGAAAGCAATAATTAATTTTTGATGTGTTTGCCTTTATTATGATAGTAGAGTGTAGAGCTGACAGGAACTGGTATGGGGTTGCGATCAAGAAAGGTCCTCAAGCTGGGATTCAAACTCGGCCCACAAAGCTAACGGCACTGACTATTCATATCAATTTTACACAAATAATTAATATGCATAAAACAAACCACTTAGTCATTTAAGATTACATACACATTATTTGATGCACTTTTTCTCCTTTTACTAATTTTGATCTACTTTAAACCTATTACAAATAAAACAGCTATAATGTTATTGACTGAGCTGCTCTCATGTTTGATGGTTTTGTTTCTCAGACTCTGTTAGCTGTTGTGATTCTGCTGAAGCTGTGATCCCGATTGGTCGTCCACTGCTCTGGTGGCGTGCTGCTGCCGCTGCTGTGGTGGTTCTGGTTTATGACATCAGATCCAGAAGAGCAGAACTGGATGTTTGATTACTGGTTTTAAATATTTCTGTATTCATCTTCCCTTAAATACTGAAATCTGAACTTTGTTTGTTAGTTTGAATCCTAATTTGAATCTTAGTTTGAATTTCAGTATTAAAGGGATAGTTCACACAAAATTAAAAAATTCTGTCATTAATTATTCACCCTCATGTCATACAGCCAAGTATGGTGACCATCTCAGAATTTCATGCTTTGCATTTAACCCATCCAAAGTGCACACACACACACCGTGAACACACACCGAGCAGTGGTTTCATTTATGCTGCGCTCGAGGAGCAGTTGGGGTTCGGTGCCTTGCTCAAGGGCACCTCAGTGTGGTATTGCCAGCCCAAGACTCGAACCCACAACATTAGGGTTAGAGTCAAACTCTCTAACCACTAGGCCCCGACTTCCCTAATGCTAAATTTTAACCAAAATTATTTTTAAATGTTATATTAGGATTTTTTTAATGTCTTAAAATACATGCAAAATAAACTTGAAAATGAAGTCCAACAGTTCACTTTCTCCTTTGAGTGTCGAAGCACCCTACAGTCTGATTGGTCTGCACTCCTTCATTAATCCTGCAGTGCACCTGTGAATCGGTACCATTTACCATTTAGAGTACAAACTCAAATAAACAAATAAATGTTAAATATATATATATATATATATATATATATATATAAAAGAAATAAATATATTTTAAGGTAAATTAAATACAATACTTATATTCAATAAAATAAGCACAATAAACAAGTATAAGGCTGCTACAATAAATCTAAAAGCAAAACGTGAAAAAGTGCTTTATTATGGAGTGGAAATGGTAAATGAGACAATGAATGATCCATCTAGTTGTCATAGTGAGAATATCATGACCTTGATTTTAAAAGTATTTGTTTTTCTATCAGGCTGCAGAATTTTTCCACTTAAGCATAGCAGATTTTCCATAAAATGTCTCTATAAGTAAAAATAAAAACTGCAAATGTTCTTTAAAGTGAATTTTAGATACAGTTTTCTCATTTAATATAAAATGTAAATTAAAATTAATAGAATACAAGGGCCAGCACTGATCTTCATACCCCTCAGCAAATATGCAGTTGTGACCCTGGTTCTGGTTTATGACTTCAGATCCAGGAGAGCTGAACAGGGTGTTTGATTGCTGATTTTTTTTTCCTCAAATACTTAACCTGAACTGTTTGTTAGTTTGAATTTTAATTCAAGAAATACACATCTCTTCTATCTTCAATTCTAGCACTCTCTAGTTCTCTTACAAAAGGCCTTTAAGACATAGCTTTCTCTTTTCTTTTCTATCGTCAACACATTTTCTTTTTATTATATGTATATCTTTTGTGTGTGTGTGTGTGTGTGTGTGTGTGTGTGTGTGTGTGTGTGTTGTGTGTGTGTGGTATATATATATATATATATATATATATATATATATATATATATATTTGAGCGTGGTGAAGAATCACTCGACAAGTTTTGGCTCAGTGAACAACGAAAGGCCCGGAGGGTGGATTTTATTTACAATAATAACAGGTGCAGGATGGCAAGCGGTGCGTGGAGGCTGGTGGTCCGGTGCTCTTCAGTGCTCAATCAAAGTGAAAGTGGGTGTCCAACGTCTCAAAGTGGGTGGGCTGTCGGTCACTCGCTGCTTTCTGGAGAGAAATGAGAGAAAGGGTTAGTTCAGCGTGCGCTGCTCGAGACCAGTGTCTGACTTGTCTGCTCAGCATGTGCTGCTTAAGAGCGTGTTCTGATGAGATGCAGCTATATATATATATACAGTATACTGTGTATATATATATATATATATATATATATATATATACAAACCGATTCAAAAAGTTGGGACACTGTACAAATTGTGAGTAAAAAGGAATGGAATAATTTACAAATCTCATAAACTTATATTTTATTTACAATAGAATATAGATAACATATCAAATGTTGAAAGTGAAACATTTTGAAATGTCATGCCAAATATTGGCTCATTTTGGAGTTCATGAGAGCTACACATTCCAAAAAAAAGTTGGGACAGGTAGCAATAAAGGCGGAAAAGTTAAATGTGCTCATAAGGAACAACTGATTCAGAGAATCTGGAACAATCTCTGTGCGTAAGGGTCAAGGCGGAAAACCATACTGGATGCCCGTGATCTTCAGGCCCTTAGACGGCACTGAATCACATACAGGAATGCTACTGTAATGGAAATCACAACATGGGCTCAGGAATACTTCCAGAAACATTGTCGGTGAACACAATCCACGTGCCATTCAGCCGTTGCGGCTTAAACTCTGTAGGTCAAAAAGAAGCCATATCTAAACATGATCCAGAAGCTGAGCGTTTCTCTGGGCCAAGGCTCATTTTAAATGGACTGTGGCAAAGTGGAAAACTGTTCTGTGGTCAGATGAATCAAAATTTGAAATTCTTTTGGAAAACTGGGACGCCATGTCATCCGGACTAAAGAGGACAAGGACAACCCAAGTTGTTATCAGCTCAGTTCGAAGCCTGCATCTCTGATGGTATGGGGTTGAATGAGTGTGTGTGGCATGGGCAGCTACACATCTGGAAAGGCACCATCAATGCTGAAAGGTATATGTATTTGATCCTCTCGGTTCTTCCAGCAGGAGCCGCTCAGCTTATATACATAGTTAACAAAAACATGAGAATTGTAGTGTAATAGTGTAAGCTCATTATAACGTAACTTAAGGGGCACCTATTATTCCCCTTTACAAGATGTAATATTAATCTTATGGCTCTCCTGAATGTGCATGTGAAGTTTCAGCTCCAAATACCATACAGATCATTTATTATAATGTGTTGAAAAGTGTCATTTTGGGGGCAGGTCTAAAAGTCCTGTTTCAGGGGTGTGTTCCCCTTACATGAAAATTAGCTCCAGAAGGGGTGGAGCCTAGATGTCTCTGCTTTGCATATGGAAATAAACAGAGAGAAGCAACATGAGCGAGAGTGAGAGGACTGGCATTCAGCTGCATGTACAAACCGGACTCAGACCCAAAACAAGCAGAAGAAATAATCATGTGAATGAACCCAATGTCTCGAATGGTAGTTTGAATTATTTATGTACTTGTATAGTTTTTCACAGCTAGCATGAAAATGGCGGACATGACAGAACACACTGAGAGCTGAGGATACAGTAATATGATGTCATATTGTGGACAGGATGCAAACAACTTGTTTTTTGAGATAAAAAAAGAAGAAAAAACACTACCTTTTACACTTCCTCAGAAGAAAAGACCAAGGTAAACTCACATGTGCTTCAAAAGATTTTTGCTCAGATTCACCAAAATACCAAAGTCTGGTTAGAGTAGCAACACTGATAAATGCAATACACGTCATTGACTCAAAGTTACGGAAGAGGATTAGGGCCAAGCAATAATAAAAAAATTAAACCATCTTGAGATTTAAGTTTAACATTTCAAGAAAAAAAGTCAAAATAAAATGTTGAGCATAAACTTTTAAATTACTGAGAAAAAAAAATTGTTCAATTTCAAGAAAAAAGTCAAAATAAAATGTTGAGAATAAATGCATTAAAATATGAGAAAAAAAAGTCGTTAAATTTAGAGAAAACTTGTTATATTTCGATAAAAAAGAGGAACTGAATAGCGGAAAATAAATACACTCATGTCAGGTTTATTTCATCTTGTTGGACTCTGTTAAACAGCTCTGCAGTGGTGGAGGTCAGAGAGTAATGCACTTGGATAAAAGCATATGACACGATCGACTATGGCTTGAGACTCTCTTTTCTTCCTTTCCTCATCACATATCACATCGGAAAAGTGGAAATCAACTGCCTAATGAGTGTTTAATAATAATGTATTAATTTGTGGATTGAAAAGTATTCTAACCAGGGTTTAAATTGGCTCGGGTTTGAGCCCGCACATTGACTCTGGGCTCGACATTAACACTTCATTAACGCCAGACAAGTAAGCATGCTTTGGTAAAAATCTAAATTAAAAGTTTTATATTTAAAATACAGTTAGTTAGGCAACATCACACAACATTTTCATCATTACGATTGTTTAATAGTTTAATAAACAGTTCAGTACTGTTCTAACTGATTGTTTGCACAGTGTTTCTCCTGTTTTCCAGCGTCAGTGTTGTTGAGAATGGCAGCACTTTAAACTAGTTTAAATCACCACGGAATCTGTGGTTTAATTAGGGGAAGGCAGGCTATAGGGAGAGCTTGTCCCAATAAGGCAGCATCAAGCTATTTCATAATTTTAATAAATAAAATAATTTACATAATTTACTCTATGTTATTACTGCATCCTGTTAATGTACAGCAATACTGAGGTGCAATATTAAGTAATGTAAGAATACTGACATTTAGCATATTAATCCATGTATGTAAGCTTACTGAAATAGGCTACCACTTTTAATGCTCCAATGCAAAGTAAACCACCATTTCTTTAAGATAATATAACACATGATTCATATTAGATAAATAATGCTGCACACCTGTTAAATGTTTCAATTCTAAAATATGGTGTAATACGTAAATATAAGCACAAGCTCATAGACTTGACATTTATCCTGCTTGAATTTGTTCTAAATGAGCAATGCACATAACTTCATAAGTACTAAATTTGCATTGGTGAATATGAAATATTTTAACTACAGTGTTTTTCTTTCATTTTTCACCCACTGCAGCTGTCAAATGTAACACATCAGTGAGCAAAGCTGACGGTTATTTGTAAAAATGCACTTTGAGCGTTTGTTTGATAACTTGTGGTTAAAGCACCACTCAGTGGTCAAAAGCTGCAAATTCATTTTGCAGATCGCGTGGCACCACGGGTAAAAAGCACGCTTCTGGTTGTCCACCTACTGTATAACACGCCCACTATTAGAATTGTATTTTTATTTTTTTACTGTCTGTTGGCATGGAGGAGTTTTTACTTTGTGACATTCCACAGAGGAGGGCTTTTCCAACTCTTCAACAAACAGAGCGATTTTCAAGGCTGTGTCAAATGTTAAATTTGCTTCTGCAAGCAGACATCTTTGAATTCTGTCATCATAATGCGCTTACAATACCGACTCTTCCGACCTACAAGTGCATAAATCAAATTTGTACCATTACACAATGTCACTAGGTTGTGGGTTAAAGAGATTCTTCAGTGTTAAAACAACTTGCTGATGAGTTTAGTCTTTCAGATTTTTGGGATTTATGAAATTATGCAACAAGCTGTAGCTTTGCACAACTTCACGCTAATCAGAATAACTCTCTGTTTGCCCATTTGGCTCAAAAAACTGCTTGAGAATCTCGTATCTTTTTTCCGATAGTCTCTTCACTCATTCAGAAGAGTAACATTATAAAGAAAACAGCCTATATATAATAAATTGCTCTTGTGGACACTTTATGAACTGCACCCCAACATAAATTCTTGCAGTAAGGATACCACAGACCAGACCTCTTTTCACTGGAAGAAGCATTATTATGGATTATGAACTCATATTTTAGTTAAAACACCTTAATGGGGTTGTTTGTTTTTTGTTTATTTTGTTTGTCTTCTCAAGATGTTAATTGATGAACTGGAGTGGTATGGATTACTTGTGGATTATTGTGATGTTTTTATCAGCTTTTTGGACTCTCATTCACTGCAGAGGATCCATTGATGGAGGCAAGTGATGAAATGCTACATCTCTTAGCTAAATGTCATTTTAAGTGATCTGTTCCTTTAAGATGCAGCTTCTGTGTTTCCTCTGAAGTGCAAAGATGGATTTTGTTGATACTTGATATTTGATCAGTAACAGTACTGTAGTGTCTTGTTATGACATTAAAGATGATGCATACATCATGGATATCCAATTCAATGCACATGCAGCATTTCAATGTTTTATTATGAGTTTTGTACAGAACCAAAACATGTTATCAAATGTGAGATCAGTAAAACTTGTTCATTTTCATGACTTCCTCTGATAAATCACACTGTGATGCTGGTCGAATCCTGTTGAGGGAGGATCCAACCAGATAAATATCAGTTCTTCAGTCGTGTTTTAGAGTGTTTTCAGACATTTTAAGCCTCACTATTGTGAACCAATGGAGAAAATCCTTCTCAAATTAGTTTTGTTCTGTTTGTGCTGGTTGGTGAGTTTTTCTCTTTACATTTAAATGATTAAAAGTGTTTTAGTAGAGCTTCATCAAACAATCAAGTGATTTTGATCTGTGACAAACTCTGTTCTTCAGGAGTGTTTGGTGCTACAGGATGGGGTAAAAGTCAGTGATGGAAGGAGCGTCTGTCACTCTGAGTCTATACAGTAGTCTTGGTCCAATGCAGCAAGATGATTTGATTCAGTGGCGGTTTGGGAAATATGTGATAGTTGATACCAATGTAAAACCGGCAGCATGACTGTATATGATGATGTTCTTGTGGGAGATTCAGAGACAGACTGAAGCTGACAATCAAACCAGACTCTGACCATCACAAACATCACAACTAAACATGCTGGAGGATTACGGTCACGGACCATCAACAGACCACAGACTATGGATTACATTCTCACTGTCTATAGTGAGTTAAATATTTGTTTCACTGGCTTGTATTTTAAAGAATGAAATTTAAACATGAAGCTATTACTTTAGTAAACCATCGTAAAGTTATTCAAAAGTCTTCAATCTGCTGACAAACCCTAGCTTCTGTGTGTTTCGTGATGCAGAAGGAAATATCAGTAGACTGGAGGAGATTCTGTTACTCTAAACATTATACCTGAAATAAGCAAAAATGACATTCTGTGGGAGTATGAAACAGAAATGGCTACAATAGCTCACATCAACAGAACTGCTGAAAGATTCTCTACATCTGATGTTCTGACGGAGATTCAGAGACAGACTGAAGCTGGACAATCAAACCGATCTCTGACCATCACAAACATCACAACTGAACATGCTGGAGATTATAAACTAATAATAACTGGAGAAAAACAGTCATCAAAAGCATTCAGAGTCTCTGTCTATGGTGAGTAGAGATTATTTGTCCTGTCCTTTAAATATAGTCATTTTACAGTTTGAAATTACAGACTAACACATTAAACTGAATATAAGATTATTGCTGATTAGATTTGTTCATATTTCTCATGTTTTCAGCTCGTCTGCCGGTTCCTGTCATCAGCAGTAACTCTTCAAACTGTTCTTCATCATCATCATCATCATATTGTTCATTGTTGTGTTCAGTGGTGAATGTGGGTCATGTGACTCTCTCCTGGTACAAAGGAAACAGTTTATTGTCCAGCATCAATGTGTCTGATCTCAGCATCAGTCTCTCTCTACCTCTGGAGGTGGAATATCAGGATAAAACAGCTACAGCTGTGTGCTCAACAATCCCAGCAGCAAGCAGACTCAACATCTGGACATCAGTCAACTCTGTCACACATGTTCAGGTTCAGCAGCTGATATTAGAGCTGATATTAGTGTTTATTGACTGAGCTGATCTCAGTTTGATGTGTTTATTCCTCAGACTCTGAACACTGTTGTGGTTCTACTGAAGCTGTGATCCGATTGGTCCTCTCTGCTCTGGTGATGGGCTACTGTTGTTATTCTGGTTTATGACATCAGATCCAGAAGAGCTGAACAGGATCCAGCACAGATTCACTCATCAGGTATGTAATTGTGGTCTTTTTTCATATAACTTATTAAAAAATATAATTTATTAATCTTCATTTATTTCCAATGGCTTTTAAATATTCATATGCTGCTGTTTATGCTCATTTATAGGTTGCTCATTTCCACCCTAGAAGATGATTTGAGAAACCGTAATATATACTTACATAAATGCTCAAAATGCGAGTATTTGTCATGAAAAATACTGAATTGCTTTGCTCACGCTAGATTATATAATATAAAATGCTTTCATTTTCTAATGATATTTTAATCTTTTCATCCAGTTGGAAAGTCTTTGTTTATATTTTCTTCAGATAAGATCTCTCTTGACGGCTGTATATTTGCCACATTTGATTGCATTTATCAATAAAGTTTTTCACTCTGAGCTTCAAGAGTCTCTTGTGTTTTATTACATTTATTATGTTGAGCGCCTCCTGGAGGAATACAAACGAAGTATATTATAATGAGTTAAGCAGAGTGCCACATATACTGTAAAGCTCAGTTAGCCTATTTTATTTGTAAATGTTTAAATTTATTAAGCTAATTCTTATACCACTAAAACTTTTTTTTTTTCATTTTATAAAATTATTATTAAATAGGCCTAGCTCATTTTATATCTGCAAGCTACAGTATTTTTATTATTAATCTGATAATGTAGGCTACAATAATATAATAAAGCGAAGTCGTTACAGTTGAGTGAATGGGATTGAGACTGCAGCTATGATTTTTCCGTCCCATTTGTTCAAACAGTGTTTCTACGACTTTCAAAGCGAGGAAAAAATATATTGAGAGAGTGTTACGCAGTCAGAAGAAAAGACCAAGGTAAACTAACCGAGCTTCAAAGTGTTATTTTGCTCAGATTTGCCAAAATGCCAAAGTCTGCAATCAATAATCAGAGATCTCATTATTAGGAACTCAAACATTTCTCCCCAAGACCAAATCTCACATGCGCCAAATCTAAATTTCAATTCTTATTTAGGTTCAAATGAATAAATGAGATTAACAGGCTGCTCTTCTCATTAACATTCACTGTTTAACTTGGTAGCAACACTGATAAATGCAATACAGATCATTTACTGAATGTAGTTTGATCAAAGCTGAACATGTTGTGTTCTGCTATTTATATCTAATGTGGTTTGATCCGTTGTCTTGAGAAACAGCTCTGACATCAGCATGTTTATTATTAGATGAATGCGGTCAGTGTATCTGACAGTAGTTTGTAGCTTTAATCTTCTTTCCTGTTCCTCACCATACAAAACGTCATATGAAAATATGAAAATATGATAGAACACTCTTACACACAGTTCACACACATAACAGGTCATCTGTTCATGATTCATAAAGCCATTAGAGAAAATCTGAAATCGGTCTGAAAGAGAAATATTTGAGAAATGATCAACAAATGAGCTGAAGACACTCTCAGGATCTCATGATCAAGTGCTGCTTTAAGACACTTCTAACATGTTATGGTCAATTTATTTCCATTGAAAATTACACCATAGATCTCCAGGAAGCTGTGGCTTCCTCTAGCTCATAAGAGAGGTGTGGTCACACACAACAGCACTAAATAATAAATAGACGGTTATTTAGACAGTAGATTATTTTCATGACTTTACTACAGATCAGCCTCGCATCAGCGCATCTATCATTTCAGTACTGAACCAGTTTAGAAGAGCTTGTCTTTTCATATTTGTGGACTAAATCTCTTAAAGATGTTTGACAGATTTTGGTTCTGTTTGTGTTTGTGGCATCTTGTTGGTGAGTTTGAATTGGGTTTTTTTGTGTTTTTTTTCAAATATGTTTGCTTGTTTTTCTCAAGTTGGAATCAGCTTCCAGAAGAGATCAGATGTGCTAAAACATGTCACATTTAAATCTAGACTCAGAACTCAATTGTTTAGCTGTGCATTTATTGAATGAGCACTAATGCGATGTCCTAACTGATTGCACTGTATTTTACGATTTACTGTATTTTATGTAAAATCATTTTCTATTTTTAACTGTTTTAAATTATTTTAAATAAGTCAATTTTTAAATCATTTTCAAAGTTTTAAAATTGCTTTTTATTTATTTATTTTATTTTTTCTTCATGATTATTTTACTTTCTTTTATGTAAAGCACTTTTGAATTACCATTGTAATCAATGTCTATATAAAACTTTGCCTTCCTAAACCCATTTTATAAAACATTGAAACTCAAACAGCAGAAGCAGAAGCAGAAGCTTTAGTTTCAGTTGTGACTCATCAGAAGTGTTTCCTGTGTATGATGTTGTTTGAGCTCAAATCAACTTCAGCTCCTGCTTTAGCGGATGAGTTCTCCTACAGGAAATTCTGCTGTGTCCTCTAGTGGACACTTTGGAGCATGCTGCTAGCATGATGTTGTCTGAGCACATGTGAACAACGCATTCCTATTGGTGCACATAGCCTGTGAAATCATGAGCTGGCACCAGAATTATAAAAGGGTGGCGTAAACACGTCACCAATTTTGTTGTCTTCAGGATCCATTTGTTTGACAGCAGTGTTTAAGACCAAGGCAGTTGACATTTTAGAAAGTGTGTGCCTCCGTGCCCTGAGGTTTCAGACATTTGAGGACACACACGCTTCTATGCCATGTGTCTTGGTCAGGAGCTTCCAATGAGAATGCTATATTCATGTTTGTCCCATATCTCGAGGAATGAGGGACAAGCATCTAGCATCTCTGGTTTGGGTCCCACTGCTACGAAGCACGAAGACTCAGATCATGGGATGCACAGATCGAGTTTGCAGAGAAGGGTATAGACCTTTGAAAGCTTCTGCTGCAAACTTCGAGCACTCGTGGAGTTTCAGAAACTCTTTTATGGTTATAGGATCCCACAGATAGTGCTATATTTATGCTATTGAGCTAGCCGGACCTACAGCTCGGCAGATAGAACAGCAGATGATCCGCAAGACAAGAGGTGGTGGATTGTGCATTTATGTTAACAAAGCTTGGTGTACGAACACTGTCATTGTTGGGAGACACTGCTCAGCTAACCTAGAGTTTCTCATGGTTAAATGTAGACCTTTTATCTGCAGCGGAGTTCACTTCCACCATAATAACTGCAGTCTATATTCCACCGGATGCTAATGCCAAGCTTGCTTTGAACAAACTCGCAGCCATTAATAAACAACAGACTGCTCAGCGGAAGCTGCTTTTATTGTCGTGGTGATTTTAATCACTGCAAATTAAAGACAGTGCTCCCCAAATTCCATCAGCATGTTTCCTGCCACACCAGAGGAGACAAAACTTTGGATCATGTTTACACAAACATTGATGGAGCTTACACGTGACCCCCTCCCCACCTCGGACAGTCTGATCACCTTTCTTTGTTTCTCACCCCTAAGTATTCACCCCTCATCAACCGTGTGAAGCCATCAGTGAGAACCATCAAAGTGTGGCCAGCTGGACAGACTCTTTACTTCAGGACAGGTTTCAACACACAGACTGGAGTATGTTTGCTTCTCAGGCTGCCTGTGGCTCTCACACGGACATTGATATCTATACCTCCTCTGTACTGACTTACATCAACACCACCATTGACAGTGTTACATCAGAAAAACAGATCACAACATACCCTAATCAGAAGCCATGGATGAACAAGGAGGTGCGAATTCTGCTGAAAGCCCTAACACTGCCTTCAGGTCAGATGACGCCAGACCTACAGTAAATCCAGGGCTAACCTGAAAAGGGCATCAAAAGGCCAAGTACTGCTACAAGCTGAAGGTAGAGGAACACTTTTCCAACTCTGACCCCGATGCATGTGGCAGGGGCATCCAGGTCATCAGTTACTACCGTCCAAGTAACTCCACTCCAACGGTCACGGACGTCTCCTTCCTTACGAGCTAAATGACTTTTATGCTCGCTTCAACAGCGACAGCAAAGAGCGACCACCAAAACACACACTCAGCAGACCACCAACCTCTCAAACTCACCTCCACAGATGTCCACACTGCATTGAGCGGATCAGCGACACAAGGCTGCCGCCCGGACGGCATTCCTGGACGTGTGCTTAGAGCATGTGCAGAGCAGCTACAGGGGTCTTCACAGACATTTTCAACCTGTCCCTCACCCAAGCAACTGTGCCAACATGTTTAAGTCCACATCCATTGTGCCAGTACGAAACACTCCTCCCGATGTGCTTAAATGACTACCGCCCTGTAGCACTCACACCCATCATTATGAAGTGCTTTTGAGCGATTGGTCCTAGCACACCTCAAAGACTGCCTCCCACCCACACTGGACCCACATCAATTTGCCTACCACAGAAACAGGAGCACAGAGGATGCGGTATGCACAGTGCTGCACTCTGCACTCACACACCTGGACAATAACAACACATATGTACGGATGTTGTTTGTTGACTTCAGTTCAGCATTTAACACCGTCATTCCCTCCAAGCTGACCACAAAACTTGGAGACCTGGACATTAATACCTCCCTCTGCAACTGGATCATGGACTTTCTGACCAGCAGACCTCAGCATGTTAGGGTCAGGCCACACCTGCTCCTCCACCATCACACTTAACACCGGTCACACAGGGCTGTGTGCTGAGCCCATTCCTCTACTCCCTCTACAACCATGACTGCAAGCCTGTGCATGGATCCAACTCCATTATTAAGTTTGCAGGCGACACCACGATGATTGGCCTCATCAGTGACAACGATGAGACTGCCTACAGGGAAGAGGTACAGCACCTGGCCACATGGTGCGCTGACAATACCTGCTCCTTAACAGTAAGACAAAGGAGCTCATTGTGGACTTCAGGAACACTGAAGAAGAACCAGCTGTCTTCAGCCATAGTGGTGAACTTTTACCGGTGTGCATCAGAGCATCCTGACCAGCTGTATCACAGTCTGGTATGGGAACTGCTCGGTGGCTGACCCATAAGCACTGCAGATGGTGGTGAAAACTGCCCACGCATCACAGGGACACCACTTCCTGCTATTGAGGACATCCAGAGGAACGCTGTCTCGGTCAGCTGCAGCATTCTTAAGGACTCCTCTCACCCTGACCATGGACTGTTTAACCTCCTGCCCTCCGGGGGCTTCAGACCTCCGGACAAGGACCAGCAGATCCAGGAACAGCTTTTTCCCTACAGCTGTCTCCTTACTGAACTCTGCCCTCTGACACCCCACACCATGCACACAGACTCCTCCCCCACTTCATCACTACATCTGACTGATTTATTTATTTATTTATTTACAACAAAGCAAAACAGCAAACTTGCTATTTCTTGCACTACTGTCTGTTCATCCAGGAACACTGAATAACCCATTTGCACACTGAACTATTTTCTATGCACTTTACTTTCCATTGCAATAGTGTAAATTGTTCATATGTTCATAGTTCTGCCTATAGTGTACATACACTTCACATATTTCATCTGTATAGTATGTTCATGGTACACCTATCTGTATATCATGCTGATAGTATTTAAAATCTGTAAATTTTGTCCATAATACTTATCTGTATAGTTATTGTACATATTGTAGACCTTGTATATTCTGTACTTACTGCTTATTGCACTTCTGGTTAGATGCTAACTGCATTTCGTTGCCTTGTACCTTACATGTGCAGTGACAATAAAGTTGAATCTAATCTAATCTAATCTAATCTATATTGAGTTGAGCAGCACCTGAGGGAAAGTGTGTCTCCATGTTTGGATTCTAACACTTCGAGGGCATATTCTGACTTCTACGTCTAGGCTCTACTTGTGTTTTTCCTATTCCCAAGGGATGCGGTGCAAGGGATTGTGTCTCAGCGCCGGTTCTACCGTTGCCACAGCACAGTTTATCTCAGCTGGCAGTGATTGCTTTGATCTAGGGGATCCGCACCCTATCTAAATAGGTTGTCAGATGCATGAGACAGTATTTGGGTTGTCCGAAGATGAATTGTCATTACTAAGTCATTTCAGCCCAATATTGTGAGATAGCAATCAGAGCTATATTCAGCTCAGTCATGACTCTCTAATATGAATGCTATTGTGTGTAGAGAGTCTCTGAGCTTGGATATACATCAGTCTTTGATGTTAGGCTAATGATGTTTTATTTAGTGAATCATTTACTAATGGTCCAGCTCTCCTTCATGTGAGCTTCTAGTCAATAGCATGGTGGTTGCTAGTCTTTTGGGACTGACACTGATTAGGGAGCTGCTTAGTTTAGCCATCTGAGGATGGTTATATTCCAGCCATGATTATGGCAGGGCAGGTTTGCTTTAAATACAGCTATCTGAGGTTGGCTGTGTTTTAGCTCAGTTACTATGAGCCCCTTCTTATAAACTATCTGAGCTCAATGATTGCTCCCCTGTCTAGGATTTTAACCCTCTGGAGTCAATTACGCATTTATGCGTTTATGGCATCTTCTCCTGATAACACCGAAAATAACTTAAATTACACTTTCAGTTTTGATTGCAGAGGTGAGGTCTAAGGGGTTTTGGGGCCTGGAGAAGTTTTGACATGCCCTGACTTTTGTGGGGGTTTTTTTCAGTTGCTTATAAACATACAGGTGCATCTCAATAAATTAGAATGTGTGGAAAAGTTCATTTCAGTAATTCAACTCAAATTGTGAAACTCGTGTTTTAAATAAATTCAAAGCACACAGACTGAAGTAGTTTAAGTCTTTGGTTCTTTTAATTGTGATGATTTTGGCTCACATTTAACAAAAACCCACCAATTCACTATCTCAAAAATTAGAATACTTCATAAGACCAATAAAAAACAAAATCATTTTAAGTAAATTGTTGGCCTTCTGGAAAGTATGTTCATTTACTGTACATGTACTCAATACATGGTAGGGGCTCCTTTGCTTTAATTACTGCCTCAATTCAGCGCATGGAGGTGATCAGTTTGTGGCACTGCTGAGGTGGTATGGAAGCCCAGGTTTCTTTGACAGTGGCCTTCAGCTCATCTGCATTGTTTGGTCTGTTTTTTTTTTTTGTCATTTTCCTCTTGACAATACCACATAGATTCTCTCTGGGGTTCAGGTCTGGTGAGTTTGCTGGCCAGTCAAGCACACCAACACCATGGTCATTTAAGCACTTTTGGTGCTTTTGGCAGTGTGGGCAGGTGCCAAATCCTGCTGGAAATGAAATCAGCATCTTCAAAAGCTAGTCAGCAGAAGGAAGCATGAAGTGCTTCAGAATTTCTTGTAAATGGGTGCACTGGACTTCAAGCAACTTGGGCTATGAGCTTCTCCACCCTTCCTCCAGACTCTAAGACCTTGGTTTCCAAATGAAATACAATGCTCTCATCTGAAAAGAGGACTTTGGACCACTGGGCAACAGTCCAGTTCTTCTTCTCCTTAGCCCAGGTAAGATGCCTCTGGCGTTGTCTGTGGTTCAGCAAATTCCTTGACACGTCTGTGTGTGGTGGCTCTTGATGCCTTGACCCCAGCCTCAGTCCATTCCTTGTGAATTTCACTCAAATTCTTGAATCGATTTTGCTTGACAATCCTCTTAAGGCTGCGGTTCTCTCAGTTGGTTGTGCATCTTTTTCTTCCACACTTTTCCTTCCACTCAACTTTCTGTTAACATGCTTGGATACAGCACTTTGTGAACAGCCGCTTCTTTGGCAATGAATGTTTGTGGCTTACCCTCCTTGTGAAGGGTGTCAGTGATTGTCTTCTGGACAACTGTCAGATCAGCAGTCTTCCCCATGATTGTGTAGCCTAGTGAACCAAACTGAGAGACCATTTTGAAGGCTCAGGAAACCTTTGCAGGTGTTTTGAGTTGATTAGCTGATTGGCATGTCACCATATTCTAATTTGTTGAGATTGTAAATTGGAGGGTTTTTTGTTAAATGTATAACCCTTCTCCTTTTGGACCTATGTTATATATCAGAGTAGAGATGGCAAGGCTTGTTATTAACTTAGGTAAAGATAAAAAGACTAGTTTGCTTTGGTTTACCCAGCTATATCTCTGAAAATCAGACACAAGCTCTATGCTTATAATGTATTCACCAACCCAAAATTTCAAACGTTTACATTATACAAAAATAAACAAAACAAAATAATAAACAAGGTAAAAAACAAGAAAACATCAGTTACATCAATCGTCAGACAAAAAATGGTAGCGTTTGGGGATCTGGACTGGAAAAGTGAATGAGTAAACTTAGCTGATGGTGAATCCGACAAAGCTTGGTAATGGATGAAATGTCCTTGCAAAAGTCCACCCTTTTAATTTGATAGTCCCAATGTTGCAGATAGGAAACAGATTCCTCCGTCTTCCACAAGTGCAATCCAAACCCTCTAGTGCTCAGTTAAATGTCCAGGCGTCATAATCCCAACTCCCAACCATAAAGCAGAAAGTTAGCTGAAGCAAGTACTTTCACCCATGTAAGAAAGCACAGGAATAAAAGGTCCATCTAAACAGGCGACACATTCACAATTAGCATGAATATCCCAATGCACAACACACTCCATATAATAGTTATACATTACCTACATGTACACTCTGGTTTTAGTAATATTTGTAAAAAACCATACTACTTACTGATTGACCAAAAGGAAGCACATTCCTCAATCATAGGACCTCATAAAGTCAAGCGGAATAGCCAAGAAAGCCATTGCTTCCTCTATCCACATGCTTGCCTACTTCCTCAGGTATAGTACCTGGCTAAATACTCATCCATAAAGATGATTAGCCCTAATGGTGTGGAAAAATAACCGTAAGGTAACAGACGTTAAAGCTGTTACATACCCACCGCTCAGGGAAAATTTGTCATAACCATGGCAAATTTTAAGATTCTGTACATGATAGGTGTCACATTTATCAGGGTCTGAGATAAAACAACTGCATAGTTTACAGGTCCCAACTTTTTCTTAACCCATGGCGGACCTTTCCACTTGGCAGATAATTTAGCCATTACCCCTTCCTCAGCTCTGGATAGGGATGAGCCCGCACTCCAAACCACATCTCCTTCCTGGAAATGAGCTGTTTTTCAACGCTGGTCATAGTATTTCTTCTGTTTTGCCTGAGTTGCTCCACGCTACACTTGACAATGTTAAGAAGTTCACTTTGCTTGTCAAGTGTGGAATAGGCAGGATGACTAGGATCTGGCGGTCTCTGGAACGCACGCCCATTGGGCCTTTAAGTCTCCCTTCCTAGGGCTATTTCCGCAGGAGTGAATCCAGTGTCAGCCAGGAAAGGCAGAATTGAGGGCAAACCTGAATTCAGGAATCCATCTGTCCCATAATTTGTGATGGTCACCAACATATGAGGCAATCATTGTCTTCAGATTTCTGTTAACCCGCCAGTAAGGTTAGGTCTGGGGATGGTAAGCTGTTGTTAGTTTTGAACAACGCTCCACTGTTTACACACAAAACTGAGAAGTTGAGAAGTAAACTGTGTTCCCGATCAGACACTAGGTATGCTGGTGTGCCCCATCGAGTAAAAAAATCTCTTCCACCAAAATTCTTGCAATTCATGGAGTTTTCGCTGATCTAAGGGGAACATCTCCACCACTTAGAACAGTAATCTACAATGACCATAAGATACTCATTTTGCTTGCTGCTTTAGAAAAGGACCCATTAGGTCAATACCTAGCATGAAACCAGGTTCAACTACAGGTGTAGATTGTAGCTGACCCGAGAGCTGGAGGGCGTTGGTTTGTATCGCTGACATACCTGGCATTCTTTGCAATAATTCCACACATCTCCTTATGGTTGGCCAGTAAACTGTTTCCAAAAAGTCGAGAAGAGTTTTGAGCTTTCCAAGATGTCCACTAAGCGATTATCATGAGCATACTGGATAAAAGCCCGACGCATGTATTGGTGGGATGATGAGTTGAAGCTTCTGCCTATTCTGTCCATCAGGAATACTTCGAAAAGAAATCCATTTTCAATTGTATGATGTACCCTAGAAGTATCAGAAGGCTGGGACTGGTCACGGATGGCAGAAACTAGGTCTTGTATGTCTTGATCATTATTTTGGGCAACAGCAATCTGAGTTAGATCGACTGGCATGCTGGCAGATAGAGGTACTTGATTTAGGGCAATGAGATTAGTTGAGTTGTCAACGCTTGGGATTCTAGAAAGCACATCTGGCACTATGTTACACTCGGCCCTTTCTGTACTTTGACAAACAAAGTGGAACCCTTGGAGCCGAATGGTCCACCTGACCAGACGGATGATGGCTTGGGATGGTTAAAAGCCCACGCCAAAGCTGCATGATCAGTTATAATTTCAAATAGGCTTCCTCTAAATAGGTCGCCACTTTTCAACAGCCCACACCACTGCCAAGCACTTTTTCTGATACTGAGTAGGCTTTTTCTGCCCCTCTCACAACCGGATGCATAGGCAATGACACGCCATCCTCTACTTCCTGGGTAGAGTAGCAGTCTCCTAACCCTACTTCACTCGCATCCGCCTGGACTCTAAAAGATTTCTCGAGATCAGGAGCTGCCAGAATGGGTGCTTTGGTTAAATCCATCTTGAGTAGATCCAACGATTGCTGACACTGCTCTGACCAAATCCAGGTTGTATTTTTGTTTTAGTGCATGAAGAGGTGCTGCTTTTTCTGGAGAAGTTGGGAATGAATCTATGATACCAACCGCTAATCCCAAGAATCTTTGTACTTCTTTCAGGGATTGAGGCGTGGAAACAATCAATAGCTGAGACTTTGTCCGGATCAGTTCTTATTCGCCTCCTGAAACCAGGTGACCGAGAAACTTAAGAGATTTCTGAATAAAATTGCATTTTTTCATATTGAGGGTGAGACCAGCTTTGATAGGCAATGGAATACCTGTTGGATGTGCTTGAAGTGCTCTTGTTCGGCCCTTGGAGTAGATCACCACATCAGCCAATGTATATCATACAGCATTTCCCTTTCAGATCTCTAAGCACATGCTCCATTAATCTTTGGAAAGATGCTGCCGGATTTTCAGGCCGAAAGGTAAACGCCGAATTCATATAACCCCTGATGAAGTCACAAAGGCTGTTTTATGAATGCTGTCAGGATCCATGTCTAGTTGCCAATACCCACTCTTCAGATCAAGGGTACCTGAACACGGAGCACCATGCATAGACTCCAAAAATGTCTTGAATCTGTGGCATTGGTACGCATCCAAAGGTGTCTTGGCATTAAGACCCGATAGTCCACACAAAAAACGTGTCCCACCATCTTTCTTTGGTACCACAACTACCGGTGAAGCCCAGCTGAGGTAGATGGACGATGATATGTTTATCTAACATCTCTTTTACCTGTTCATCAATGAAAGCTTGCTTCTCCTTGACACTCGATAAGCTCTTTTCCCTTACAGGCACCTCATCAGTGGTAAGGATTCTGATGTTTAACCAATGCTGTATGACCGATGTCATGAGTACAAACTGTAGGCCAACCGCAACATCAGACCTTCCAACTGAATCTGCCCCCTGTATGCTAGTGTCAGGCTTGGGCAGTCAGACTCATGGATAGCCTGAAGATCCTCTTCATTGCTGGGATGGTAAAGACAGGGCAAGGTAGAAATGGACAGTATGTGTCGCCGGGTGGTATCCCTGCCAGATAAAGGGATGGATAACCCCTCATCTCCCGCCTGTGGGTAAGGTATACCTGAACAAGCTGAAAATCTATCACCATTTCTGATTTCAACAAAAGTCCATTCTCCAACATAACAGGTACCGCCAGGTCAGAATCGCTCATTATGTAGAATTCAATCTCCACTGGAACATCATGCAGTTTTGTTATCCAGAGTACCTTCCCTATTGAGCTTGATGATGCCGCACAGAAGAAACGCTTGCCCTCCGCTTGATAACAAAACTTTCTCCTTACACAACTGATTCCACAGGGACTTTGCATTAAAGATAAAGTACCTACCAGTATCAATGAGTGCATCTATCCGCTTACCTTGGAATGTTAAGCGAATGGTGAGATTTCTGGATATAGGCTGCAAATCCTCTTTAAAGTTTTGCACCACTCTAGTATAGGATGGAGTGTTTTTTCTTTGTAATTCCTGACTCACAACTATTTTTCTTCCGCTGCTCATCAGGCTCATCATGCTCCAGTACTTCTTTGACTCACCAATGTCTCTTTCAACTTGCATTCCAACCCAACCAGCTCGTGGACTGACTGCAGATTCCCTCTTAAAAGACTGGCAAGCCGAGGGTTGCAGTTCCTCATATGGCCTGAATCATTCTCTTTTCAGCCATTCCTTTTTCCACCTTAAACACAAGGCACGGTAATGGAAAGCATAGTCTCTAAAACTTTCATTCACCCCTTGCTCCTTTCATGAGCTTCTCATGGCCACTACTCATAATCTTCATTTAGGGAAGGCTTGAAGAAAAGCCTCTTTAAACTGCTGTCAATCATGGACTCTTTTCTTCCTCCGCAGACCACCAACCTTTGGCTGTGACTCAAAACAGCCGAGGGAAGCTATTGTTTCTTCATCTGTCAATGGTCGGACAGCAAAATACTCCTCACAGCGCTCAATGAAGGCAAGTGGGTCTTCATCGAGTGATTGCTGAATTTAGGGAATTCAAGCTTAACAGGTGGGATTAAACTGGCTGACATACTGTCAGCAGTACAATAGGGTATGAGAATGAATGTCTTTGGCAGATTTGTGTATAACAGGTCTACTCATGGATTGATGAGGGGTTGAACTTATTGGTGGTATATCTGTAGTTTACGCATTTATCTGCTTGTCTCAGCCTTTTTAGACAATCCACCATAGATTTACCCAGATCTCGCACAAGCATCTCTAGGTATTTTTTCACCCTTCCACATTCACATCAACATGATATGACACTTTTTCTTCAGTGGATCTTAAACCGCTCCTCACATTCCTGTATGGGACATTTGTTCTCTCACCTGTTGTTGAAGGTTACTGACATTTTTTTCCAAAGCATCAAGGTTACTAAGTTCTTAATTATGGTTGATTTAGACTCTGATTCTGTAGTCTCAGGATCTTCATAGACCTCTGGGGGTGGAGGAGGTGGTAGTTGAAAAACTTCATCAGGATCTTCCCCACCAGCTCCATCTTCCTCATCTGAAATATATAAATCGCTAAAGTATGGATCAGCTCCTTTAATGGTCTCGTGTGCTCTAAACGATGATGCTGAAAAGTCTGGGTCAGGTACAGGAACATCCCCTTCGAAAGCCTTTGAACCAGACATGATTTAAGTGAAACCCATCAGTAGCAAACAAGTACCTTAAAGCCTTCCCAGTCCCTGTTCGGCTCATTTATATAACCCTTCTCCTTTTGGACCTATGTTATATATCAGAGTAGAGATGGCAAGGTCTTGATATTAACTTAGGTAAAGATAAAAAGACTAGTTTGTTTGGTTTACCCAGCTATATCTCTGAAAATCAGACACAAGCTCTATGCTTATAATGTATTCACCAATCCAAAAATTTCAAACGCTTACATTATACAAAAATAAACAAAACAAAATAATAAACAAGGTAAAAACAAGAAAACATCAGTTACATCAATCGCTCAGACAAAAAATGAAAAGCGCTTGGAGATCTGACTGGAAAAGTGAATGAGTAAACTTAGCTGATGGTGAATCCACAAAGCTTGGTAATGGATGAACATGTCCTTGCAAAAGTCCACCCTTTTAATTTGATAGTCCCAATGTTGCAGATAGGAAACAGATTCCTCCCTGCCTTCCACAAGTGCAATCCAAACCCTCTAGTGCTCATGCTTAAATGTCCAGGCCATAATCCCAACTCCCAACCATAAAGCAGAAAGTTAGCTGAAGCAAGTACTTTCACCCATGTAAGAAAGCACAGGAATAAAAGGTCCATCTAAACAGATCTACACATTCACAATTAGCATGAATATCCAATGCACAACACACTCCATATAATAGTTATACATTACCTACATGTACACTCTGGTTTTAGTAATATTTGTAAAAAACCATACTACTTACTGATTGACCAAAAAGGAAGCACATTCCTCAATCATAGGACCTTATAAAGTCAAACGAATAGCCCAAGAAAGCCATTGCTTCCCTCTATCCACATGCTTGCCTACTTCCTCAGGTATAGTACCTGGCTAAATACTCATCCATAAAGATGATTAGCCCTAATGGTGTGGAAAAATAACCCCAAGGTAACAACGCTAAAGCTGTTACATACCCCGCCGCTCAGGGAAAATTTGTCATAACCATGGCAAATTTTAAGATTCTGTACATGATAGGTGTCACATTTATCAGGGTCTGAGATAAAACAACTGCATAGTTTACAGGTCCCAACTTTTTCTTAACCCTGGTCGGACCTTTCCACTTGGCAGATAATTTAGCATTACCCCTTCCTCAGCTCTGATAGGGATGAGCTCGCACTCCAAACCACATCTCCTTCCTGGAAATGAGCTGTTTTCAACGCTGGTCATAGTATTTCTTCTGTTTTGCCTGAGTTCGTTCCACGCTACACTTGACAATGTTAAGAAGTTCACTTTGCTTGTCAAGTGTGGAATAGGCAGGGATGACTAGGATCTGGCGGTCTCTGAACGCACGCCCATTGGCCTTTAAGTCTCCTTCCTAGGGCTATTTCCGCAGGAGTGAATCCAGTGCTTTCATGAAAGGCAGAATTGAGGGCAAACCTGAATTCAGGAATCCATCTGTCCCATAATTTGTGATGGTCACCAACATATGAGGCAATCATTGTCTTCAGATTTCTGTTAACCGCTCAGTAAGGTTAGTCTGGGGATGGTAAGCGTTGTTAGTTTTGAACAACGCCCACTGTTTACACAAAAACTGAGAAGTTGAGAAGTAAACTGTGTTCCTCGATCAGACACTAGGTAGCTGGTGTGCCCCATCGAGTAAAAAATCTCTTCCACCAAAATTCTTGCAATTCAGTGAGTTTTGCTGATCTAAGTGGGAACATCTCCACCCACTTAGAACAGTAATCTACAATGACCATAAGATACTCATTTTGCTTGCTGCTTTTAGGAAAAAGGACCCATTAGGGTCAATACCTAGCATGAAACCAGGTTCAACTACAGGTGTAGATTGTAGCTGACCCGAGAGCTTAGAGGGCGCTTGGTTTGTATCGCTGACATACCTGGCATTCTTTGCAATAATTCCACACATCTCTCCTTATGGTTGGCCAGTAAACTGTTTCCAAAAGCGGAGAAGAGTTTTGAGCTTTCCAAGATGTCCACTAGCCGGATTATCATGAGCATACTGGATAAAAGCCGACGATGTATTGGTGGATGATGAGTTGAAGCTTCTGCCTATTCTGTCCATCAGGAATACTTCTGAAAAGAAATCCATTTTCAATTGTATGATGTACCCTAGAAGTATCAGAAGGCTGGGACTGGTCACGGATGGCAGAAACTAGGTCTTGTATGTCTTGATCATTATTTTGGGCAACAGCAATCTGAGTTAGATCGACTGGCATGCTGGCAGATAGAGGTACTTGATTTAGGGCAATGAGATTAGTTGAGTTGTCAACGCTGGGATTCTAGAAAGCACATCTGGCACTATGTTCACTGGCCCTTTCTGTACTTGACAACAAAGTGGAACCCTTGGAGCCGAATGGTCCACCTGACCAGACGGATGATGGCTTGGGATGGTTAAAAGCCCACGCCAAAGCTGCATGATCAGTTATATTTCAAATAGGCTTCCCTCTAAATAGGGTCGCCACTTTTCAACAGCCCACACCACTGCCAAGCACTCTTTTCTGATACTGAGTAGGCTTTTTCTGCCCCTCTCACAACCGTGATGCATAGGCAATGACACGCTCAATTCCCTCTACTTCCTGGGTAAGTACAGCTCCTAACCCTACTTCACTCGCAGATCCGCCTGGACTCTAAAAGATTTCTGAGATCAGGAGCTGCCAGAATGGGTGCTTTGTTAAATCCATCTTGAGTAGATCCAACGATTGCTGACACTGCTCTGACCAAATCCAGGTTGTATTTTTTTTTGTTTTAGTGCATGAAGAGGTGCTGCTTTTTCTGAGAAGTTGGGAATGAATCTATGATACCAACCGCTAATCCCAAGAATCTTTGTACTTTTTCGGGATTGAGGCGTGGGAAACAATCAATAGCTGAGACTTTGTCCGATCAGTTCTTATTCCGCCTCCTGAAACCAGGTGACCGAGAAACTTAAGAGATTTCTGAATAAAATTGCATTTTTCATATTGAGGGTGAGACCAGCTTTGATAGGAATGGAATACCTGTTGATGTGCTTAAGTGCTCTTGTTCGCCCTTGGAGTAGATCACCACATCGCCAATGTATATCATACAGCATTTCCCTTCAGATCTCTAAGCACATGCTCCATTAATCTTTGGAAAGATGCCCGCATTTTTCAGGCCGAAAGGTAAACGCCGAATTCATATAACCCTGATGAAGTCACAAAGGCTGTTTTATGAATGCTGTCAGGATCCATGTCTAGTTGCCAATACCCACTCTTCAGATCAAGGGTACTGGAACACGGAGGCACCATGCATAGACTCCAAAATGTCTTGAATCTGTGGCATTGGTACATCCAAAGGTGTCTTGGCATTAAGACCCCGATAGTCCACACAAAAACGGTCCCACCATCTTTCTTTGGTACCACAACTACCGGTGAAGCTCCAAGCTGAGGTAGATGGACGATGATATGTTTGATCAACATCTCTTTTACCTGTTCATCAATGAAAGCTTGCTTCTCCTTGACACTCGATAAGCTTTTTTCCTTACAGGCACCCTCATCAGTGGTAAGGATTCGATGTTTAACCAATGCTGTATGACCATGTCATGAGTACAAACTGTAGGCCAACCCAACATCAGACCTTCCAACTGAATCTGCCCCTGTATGCTAGTGTCGGCTTGGGCAGTCAGATCTATGGATAGCCTGAAGATCCTCTTCATTGCGGGATGGTAAAGACAGGGCAAGGTAGAAATGGACAGTATGTGTCGTCCGGGTGGTATCCTGCCAGATAAAGGGATGGATAACCCCCATCTCCGCCTGTGGGTAAGGTATACGAACAAGCTGAAAATCTATCACCATTTCTGATTTCAACAAAAGTCCATTCTCAATATAACAGGTACGCCAGGTCAGAATCGCTCATTATGTAGAATTCAATCTCCACTGGAACATCATGCAGTTTTGTTATCCAGAGTACCTTCCCTATTGCAGTTGATGATGGCCGCTATAGAAGAAACGCTTTGCCCTCCGCTTATAACAAAACTTTCTCCTTACACAACTGATTCCACAGGGACTTTTGCATTAAAGATAAAGTACTACCAGTATCAATGAGTGCATCTATCCGCTACTTGAATGTTAAGCGAATGGTGAGATTTCTGGATTAGGCTGCAAATCCTCTTTAAAGTTTTGCACCACTCTAGTATAGGGATGGAGTGTTTTTCTTTGTAATTCCTGACTCACAACATTTTTTCTTCCGCTGCTCATCACGCTCATCATGCTCCAGTACTTCTTTGACTCACCAATGTCTCTTTCAACTTGCATTCCAACCCAACCAGCTCGTGGACTGACTGCAGATTCCCTCTTAAAGACTGGCAAGTCCGAGGGTTGCAGTTCCTCAATATGGCCTGAATCATCTCCTTTTCAGCCATTCCCTTTTTTCCACCTTAAACACAAGGAACGGTAATGGAAAGCATAGTCTCTAAAACTTTCATTCACCCCTTGCCTCCTTTCCATGAGCTTTCTCATGGCCACTACTTCATAATCTTCATTTAGGGAAGGCTTGAAGAAAAGCCTCTTTAAACTGCTGTCAATCATGGACTCTTTTCTTCTCGCAGACCACCAATCTTGGCTGTGTGACTCAAAACAGCCGTAGGGAAGCTATTGTTTCTTCATCTGTCAATGGATCGGACAGCAAAATACTCCTCACAGCTCTCAATGAAGGCAAGTGGGTCTTCATCGGAGTGATTGCTGAATTTAGGGAATTCAAGCTTAACAGGTGGATTAAACTGGCTTCCTGACATACTGTCAGCAGTACAATAGGTAGGAGAATGAATGTCTTTGGCAGATTTGTGTATAACAGGTCTACTCATGGATTGATGAGGGGTTGAACTTGTTGGGTGGTATATCTGAGTTTACTATTTATCTGCTTGTCTCGCCTTTTTAGACAATCCACCATAGATTTACCCAGATCTTGCACAAGCATCTCTAGGTATTTTTCACCCTTCCACATTCAAGCATCAACATGATATGACACTTTTTTTCTTCAGTGGATCTAAACCGCCCTCACATTCCTGTATGGACATTTGTTCTCTCACCTGTTGTTGAAGGTTACTGACATTTTTTCCAAAGCATCAAGCGTTACTAAGCTCCTTATTATGGTTGATTTGGACTCTGATTCTGTAGTCTCAGGATCTTCATAGACCTCTGGGGTGGGAGGAGGTGGTAGTTGAAAACTTCATCAGGATCTTCCCCACCAGCTCCATCTTCCTCATCTGAAATATATAAATCGCTAAAAGTATGGATCAGCTCCTTTAATGGCTCTCGGTGTGCTCTAAACGATGATGCTGAAAAGTCTGGGTCAGGTACAGGAACATCCCCTTCGAAAGCCTTTGAACTAGACATGATTTAAGTGAAACCCATCAGTAGCAAACAAGTACCTTAAAGCCTTCCCAGTCCCTGTTCGGGCCATTTATATAACCCTTCTCCTTTTGGACCTATGTTATATATCAGAGTAGAGATGGCAGGCTTGATATTAACTTAGGTAAAGATAAAAAAAGATCTAGTTTGCTTTTGGTTTACTAGCTATATCTCTGAAAAATCAGACACAAGCTCTATGCTTATAATGTATTCACCAACCCAAAATTTCAAACGCTTACATTATACAAAAAATAAACAAAACAAAATAATAAACAAGGTAAAAACAAGAAAACATCAGTTACATCAATCGCAGACAAAAAATGGTAAGCTGCTTGGGGATCTGGACTGGAAAAGTGAATGAGTAAACTTAGCTGATGGTGAATCGACAAAGCTTGGTAATGGATGAAATGTCCTTGCGAAAAGTCCACCCTTTTAATTTGATAGTCCCAATGTTGCAGATAGGAAACAGATTCTCCCGGCTCTTCCACAAGTGCAATCCAAACCCTCTAGTGCTCAGCTAAATGTCCAGGCGCCATAATCCCAACTCCCAACCATAAAGCAGAAAGTTAGTGAGCAAGTACTTTCACCCATGTAAGAAAGCACAGGAATAAAAGGTCCATCTAAACAGACGACATATTCACAATTAGCATGAATATCCCAATGCACAACACACCCATATAATAGTTATACATTACCTACATGTACACTCTGGTTTTAGTAATATTTGTAAAAACCATACTACTTACTGATTGACCAAAAGGAAGCACATTCCTCAATCATAGGGACCTCATAAAGTCAAACGGAATAGCCCAAGAAAGCCATTGCTTCCTCTATCCACATGCTTGCCTACTTCCTCAGGTATAGTACCTGCAAATACTCATCCATAAAGATGATTAGCCCCTAATGGTGTGGAAAAATATAACCGCCAAGGTAACAACGTTAAAGCTGTTACAAATGTGAGCCAAAATCATCACAATTAAAAGAACCAAAGACTTAAACTACTTCAGTCTGTGTGCATTGAATTTATTTAATACATGAGTTTCACAATTGAGTTGAATTTCTGAAATAAATGAACTTTTCCACAACATTCTAATTTAGTGACATGCACCTGTATACATGCCTAAAGTCTGAAAACACTTTATTCAGTACAAACTGGGCTACAGTAAATGTAAAATAGCATGTACTGTATGTACATGATTGGTGTTTTGAGAAAACAACGTTTATGCGTAGTTAGAGAAAACAAAACTGATTAATAACAGCATCTTTGTTGTGATTTTGAATAAAATGTCTTGGCTTATGCATGTAACCATGGTTCACCAACTTCGTTGTCTGAAGGAGACATCAGCATCTGGCAAATGGAATCAGCATCTATTTCCTTCTTGGCTATGTTTTAGCTCAGTTACTGTGAGCCCCTTCTTATAAACTATCTGAACTTGATGATTGCTCCCCTGTTAAGGATTTTAAGTAGTGGTCTTCTTGAGCCCTTGTCTGGACAGAGCTGTCTCCCCTCTTTGGGCTTTGATCAGACAGCCCACTACTGGTGGTCTTGGCAATTGCACTATGTCCCTTTTCCTATAACCTAGTTATCCAAGGATAGCTATGTGCTAGCCTGGAGGAAAAAAAAAACTCATGGTGCCATTGCATACTATTACAAAATTTATAAGCCCAAATTGTGATTATGAGCATGAATAATTCTAGCGGTCGACTTACATTGCTTTCTTATGCAATTTTAACTCCCACTTTCCTATTCACAATCATTCTGGTAGCACATGAAGGCAGCATCAGTTAAAAAAGACAGACAATGGTAGCTTTAGCAACATTAGCCTTACAGAGTGCCAAAAGGTCTTTCAGAAAGGCAATTTGGAAAACAATGCTGATATTTACTTCTTCGGAGGTGTAGCTGGATCATGAACAGTTGGCACTGCTCCATCCTTCAGGAGAAACTTTTGTGAAAAAACTGCTCTACACTGACCATCATTCACAAAGCAGTCCGTGTAAATAATTCGTGCAGACATAAACAAAATTCAGTAGTTGAGGGAGCATCTTCTTCAAAAACAAAATTAATCCACCTCTTGTCTGCAGCGCTCAGATTTCAGGAGTAAATGGAGAGAGCATCCAGCTACAGAAAAGCTAAAGCACTTGGGAGACATTCTCATCAGTGCAGCAATGTACAGCTCGCTGAACTCGCTCAGGGTGGTACAATGTATAAACGCCAGTTTCTGTCAACTTTGTGGAGCGGGCCTGTAGCTAATGTGACGCAAATTAGCAGCAATGCTGAAAACAGGTACTTGAGAGACTCTGCATAGACAGCTAAGATAAAACAGCTATAGCTGTGTGATCAACAATCCCATCCGTAACCAGACTCAACATCTGGACATCAGTCAACTCTGTCACACATGTTCAGGTACAGAGAGCCAGTATTAGTGTTTATTATGCAGCTTTGTGGAATACTCTATTATGATTGGTCAACCGCTTCATTCAAGTATTTCCTAATATTGCTGTCGCCCATAGCCAATGCTGTATTTCAGACCACATTTTTTGGTTTAGGCGCTCGACTGCTCTGTTGATTCATAAAAATGCATCTGGCCATCTGTGTCTCAGTTATTTCTTAATAACTAATGTGGTTTGATCTGTTGTCTTAGAAACAGCTCTACATCAGCATGTTTATTATTAGATGAATGTGGTCAAGTGTATCTGACAGTAGTTTGACGGCTTTAATTTTTCTCTCCTGTTTATATGAACCTATCATTCTGAGTTCCACTCCATACAAAACGCATGTGAAAATATGAGAGAACACTTTTATACACACAGTTCTAGCAGGTGATCTGTTCCTGTAACATAACACCAATAGAGAAACTCTGAAATCAGAAGAAACAATACTCTAGCTCAAAGAGCTGGACAGTCACACACAACAGTACTGAATAAATAGACAGTTATTTAGCTGCGGTGGAGTTTCACATCACTTTACTACAGAGCAGCCTCACATCACCTCAACTGTTCTTTCATTACTGAACCAGTTTGTCTTTTCATATTTGTGGAATGAAACTGTTGAAGATGTTTGACAGAATTTGGTTCTGTTTGTGGAGTCTGGTCAGTGAATTTAAAATATATATTTTAAATGTTTGTTTTTCTAAATGTATTTTATATAAAAACACTGAAGCTCAAACAGCAGCAGCTTTAGTTTCAGTCCGATGTGATTCTTATCTGAAGTAAAGTGTTTTCTGTGTATGATGTTGTGGAGCTCAAAGTTCCTGCATCAGTAAAAAAGAGATTTATTCAAAATGACCACTGAAGATGCAGTTAATTAGTCATGTTATTTGTATATTATTCATTACAAATTTTGATTTCAAATAGTTTACTTTAGTAAATCTTCATAAAGTTAATTAAACATCTTTATCTGACTGTTTTTCAGGTGTGTTTGCTGATTCAGATGCAGTGAAGTCAGTGTCAGTGATGCAGGGAGATTCAGTCCTCTACAGACTAACACTGAACTACAGACAGATGATCTGATAACATGGACCTTTGGACGTCCAAAACTCCTATAGCTCAAATCGATAAATATACTGGAAGATTCTCCACATATGATGTTCTTGATGGGAGATTCAGAGAAAGACTTAAGCTGGATCTTCAGACTGGATCTCTGACCATCACAAACACCAGAACCACAGACTCTGGACTTTATCAAGTAACCATCAAAGGCATGACAGACACCACATACAGATTCAATGTTGCTGTCTTTGGTGAGTCACAATTACAGTGTTACATCTGCTGCTGGTCTTCATAATAATAATTTCAAGTATTTTAATCAATTAAAATCAACAAAGCAGAAAAGCCTCACTCTTGCACCCTCAGTTAACGTTGAAGCAATACTGATATTTTAACCACAAATCAATGGTAATAGCATTGATTCAACATTATAAAGTGATATTTTTTTCCACATCACTTTTGCACCCTGAATTAATATTGAAATGATGTTGAGATTTCAATCATAAATCAATGGAAATAGCATTGATTCAACATTACAAAGTGATATTTTTTCAACATCACTTTTGCACCCTCAGTTACTGTTGAAATAATGTTGAAATTTACCATTAATCGATATATTATATACTATATTATTAATAAAGCTAACAGAATTTGAAGGCTGAGACTTTTGTTTCCAATTATCAAAATTGACCTGCTCTGTCTTGTCTGTTAGCTTGTTGTCTGTCTGTGTCCTCTCTGCTCTGCAATGTTTTTCACTCGTAAGAAAATGAACGTGGTGCGAAGGGCTTAAAATAAAGAGATGCGAATACCAGACGCTTGCATCCTTGAGTTCAAGGCTTTTTTTTTCAGTACGATTAAACAAAGAAAATTAAATAGTAGAATCTTAATTATTGGGGTGACACCCTCTATAGTTCAGCCACAAGCCCGCCTTAACTGCATCTGAATTAACCATGTGGGTTTCTTACAAGAAAATAATACCTGCATTTAAATGGTGCAAATGAGAAGAAAAGAAGAAAAAAAAACAATTTCTCTTGATAACATTGTTCATGCATTTTATGTTCCAAGTTAAATCAGATTTATTAAGCTTGGACATATTATCATGAGATACCGACTTGTATACATTCAAAGTAAAGTGTACTGGGCCATTTGATAAGAGATAAGAGATAGATAATATAACTGCACTGAATTAAAAAAGAAACCAACAGGTCCTACAAATACCTGCAGACACCCCACCTCCCCTCCCCATATCCCATATGAAAATGAATGTTATTGTTCTTGTTCCAGCAATGCCGCTTTACAGCTGAGATAGATGACAAAATCTGCTCTTAGCAACAGTAACTTCAGATCTTATACCTCAATGAGCTTCTAACATTGTCTCCTGATCTGGAGCCTCATTTATAAAGCATGTAAGCTCAGATTTGATCTTAGAGTGTGTGTGTGCTTAAATCCATGCCAGCTTATATTTGTAAAAACTAAAATGCTTAGCTTCACATCAGGACCGTTGGCTAAATGTCTGATGCATATGGGATACAAAATTGGAAACACTTCAGGAGTGTCAAAGTCGCATTGAATTGGTTGATTTCTACAGGACTTCTGCAGGACATGTGTTGCGTTCTTTAACGCTTGGAAAACAAAGATACCGTGGCCCCAAACCCCTCACGAAAGAAGAAAGCCGCCGTGTTTGTGTCTGTGACGACGAGTGCTTATCAGGATCAACTAAATGTGGATTTTCAAAAGTATGTGAAATACTTAAAGTTCACGGCATATAATCTTAAAAATACGCAGAGAGTTTTACACACTGGTCTGTTATTGTGGTGACATTTCCACCAAAGCGTGACGATGAACAAAACAAACTGTGATTTGTTGTTTGACATGCCGGTCAAACGGCCTCTATGGGTGGCCTTGGTCAATGAAAGCTGCTATACATTCCAGACCTTCAATCTGAAGGTCTGGCTATGCGGACTAGGTCTGAGCAGATGTACGCACTTTTCTTTTCGAGTACTGCAGGTTTTGAAAATGTAAGCTGCTCTTGCAGCTCGGTGTTCTAAATTAAATTAAAGAATTTGTATGATGACTGGTGAACTTTACATGTTAATGACATTAATTAGGAGTCATTAATTACAAGGCAGAGAGCTGGAACCATTCATTTGCGTGCAAATTCAAGATAATTTGTGATTTATAGATTTTATATTTGAAAGAGACACGATGTATCGCTTTTCTGTATGTACGTCTTTTTATGAATCATACATGTATGCAGGAGCTAAATTTCATCTAACAGTTGGGGGACAATAAACAAAAATTCTCATAAGCAAATTTTTGAAGGGGACACAAATAATACAGCTAAAATTGTACTTGTAAGGATTTGTATACACAGAAAAAAGCCTTACTACTATTAGTGCAGCAGGGAGGCCATGCTAAATTAGACAATGTCAAGCTTGTAGGTCACTGCCAATAGCGGTCGTGTACGTTGTAAACATTTCAGGGTCTCCAAACATTTCATTCAGGAGCTACTTTTAAAAATGAAAGCTGTTGAGAGCTACCAATGTTATTGTCAGACTCTGTTCCATTTTGTGTGTGTGTTTTGCTCCCGCTGACCCAGTTTTCAGTCCTCATGTTGATTTGTTAATTTGATTTCAGGTGTGTCTCCTTAGTCCCTTATTATCCTGTGTTTAAAAGCCCCAGTCATTGCAGTTAAAGTTTGTCTGGTATTGAGCGTTACCTACTGTATGTGTCTATGTGTGTGATCCTGCCTGTGTTCCTCATTGTTCCATAAATAAAATCGCTTTGATGCTAATCCTCCTGGGGTCTTATTTATAAACATTGTGTATGCACAAAATAGGCATAGAAATTGCTTACTAATTTTCCACGCACATATCGGGATTTATAAAAAATAAAGTTGGCTTAAATATGTACACATCTTACGGACATTTTAGACCATACGTAGGCACCCTTTTTTCTGGTGAGAAAAGTAATGAAGTAAGCAACGATTTTAAAATCTGTTTTCATTTTGATATACACATTTACATTAAATATTCCACTCTCATTAATGGAGATAAGCACTGAAAATACATAAAGTCATTACGAGAATTTAGACATAGTGGAATGCGCTTGATCATTTTTCCTGTGGCATGCTGTCTTAATGACAGTGAGCAGTCTATAGGTGAACAATAATTCTTCTTTAAACTAAACTGCAGATCTCATGCTATGTGGAAATATTTTAGCGAGAACAATGATCAATGATGCGACTTCGATTTTATGGCAGACACTTCTGGATTCAGTGGTCGAGACGGTCCATTGTCCGGTTTGAATAGGTCCAGTGATAATAGCTCGTACAACTGCAGCTGCAAGTGGTATTGATGCCGGTGAAGGCATCTCCACAACATTATGAAAAATACCACTGTATTTGAAGGATACAACCTGAAGAAAATAGTAATTTGCATGTTTTCTTTTTAAAATAGGCTACTTTGTCAGTGATGACCGATTCAAAGTAAATTCTATTTACACTGCAATAAATATAGGCTACAAATAGCTAAAAAGATGTTCACATTATCAGTAAAACTGCATAAATAAAATTTTAGTTGAATTGTTTAAAACTATATACTATTAGGCCAGTGGAAAAGAATGAGACCAACTATATTCTAAAATATTTATCTGAGAACTATTTTAAACAGTCTTGTTTTTATGGATTTTTATTTGTATGTATTTATGTTAAAACATAACAAGGATACTGGATGATTTTTAACAATAAAAATTGTGTATGGCACAAATGGTATTTATAGTCCATATCTCATTTTCCTTAATGTCTTGTATCTTTAATGGTGTTAAATATGGTGTCACGTGGATGGGAATATGCATGGAAATGATATGCATATGAGGTTATGCATAGTAAAACTAGGTGTTGTAAGCTCCCTATAGGGTAATTTCTGGGAGGAGTCGGGTGGAGATGACGTACACAAAATCTTCCCTGACTGGGATTTATGAAGTGATTTTTGTGCAGGTTCTGGCATAAATATGGCATAAATCTGAAAACCTTTGTGCATATGCAAAATCTAGCTTTTGTGCATATGTACACTTTAGGATGAAATCTACAGAGAGTTTTATAAATGAGACCCCTGGTCTCCAGCTCCTTCGCTCTCATTGTCTGTACCACAGTAGGGCAGTCATGACAAAATACTGGACCCAAACCAAAAAATGAGCAGCGTCTTTTCCTCAAGTATGTTTTTTCCAGCTTTTGAGTAGTTTTTTGTTTCCCGCTTTTTTCCCCATGGCTATGGAAATTGCCTAGCTTACTTAGATCTCCCCTTTATCAAGTAATCCTGGGAGTTCTGCAGGCTCAGGCATTCGCCCTCAATGCGCCACCATAAACTTGCTGTTCTGGCACAGGGCCAACTACCATTGCCCTGTGGAGCTCCCAGACAACACAGGACTAAGCTGGAGGGAGGAATCCTCTGGTGTCTGAGAGGCATCCTGTCCCGAGCCAGAACCAGCCAGCTGGCTGCTGGAAGTCAAGTCTGGCATCCACGGCACACCAAGCCCACTGCGTCCAGTGGCTCACCCAAGTCAGCTGGCTGTTCCCAAGTCAAGTCAGCGGCGCCTGGCAAGCCCTTCGGCAGTTCTTATGGCAAGCCCACGGTTACTTATGTGGCAAGCCCATCGGTTATTCATGTGGCAAGCTCCAGCCCAGAGGCCCTCCAGTGTCAGCTCCAGCACCAAAGCTCACCCATTGCCAGCTCCTCAAAAGTGCTTTGCTGTTCCTGCTCCTTTAGAGCCCTCCAGTGCCAGCACCCTTAAGTGCTATCCAGACACCTAGGGTTGGGGTTGGGGTAGTAGGGCTCCAGCCATAGAGGCAGTGACCTATAATAAATTATATTTTAGCATTTAGATGCATCGTGAATATGTAAACATTTGGATTTGTGCTGAATGAGAGAGGTAGACAGCAGTTTCACCTTAAATTAATTTGCTTTGGATTGAGGTTTTTATATCCTAAACGCATAGCCTTAACTTTAGCTGGATTTGTTGTGGAGAGAAACTAATAACTGTGTTCATAATGTTTGTAAACATTTTGCTTTACCAAGCATTTTAGCTTTCATTATTTTTGAATGTAGGCTAATAAAAAATCTCAATAAATTAGAATGTCGTGGAAAAGTTCATTTATTTCAGTAATTCAACTCAAATTGTGAAACTCATGTATTAAATATATTCAATGCACACAGACAGAAGTAGTTTAAATACTCCTCGCACTCAGATCCTCACCTCTGTCTGCTATTTATCGCATTACATTAAGACTTCAGTTTTGAAATCTTCAGTTTTTTAATTTGATCCTGTTTGTGAATGGCATTTCAGCATATATCTATTTACCTAAAAGACTGTGACAAATACTGTTTCTGTTTGTTCTTAAGGTCGTTTGCTGATTCAGATGCAGTAAAGTCATTGATGCAGGGTGATTCAGTCACTCTACAGACTAACACCGAACTACACACAGAGTATTGGATAACATGGACATTTGGACATCCAGAGACTCGATAGCTCACATTAATAAAAAGTATGGCATGTTCTCTTTGTATGATGTTCTTGATGGGAAATTCAGAGACAGACTGAAGCTGGATCTCCAGACTGGATCTCTGACCATCACAAACACCAGAACCACAGACTCTGGACTTTATCAAGTAACCATCAATGGACGAAACAGACCTCATACAGATTCAATGTTACTGTCTTTGGTGAGTCACAATTATAGTTTCAGTTGTGCTGCTTATCTTCACAAATAATTATTTATTTAATATAACATACACATTTATTGATGCACTTTATAGTTTGTCATTTTTAAATAATATTTTTATTTGTTTATTATTGTATGACATTTTCCTCTCCACAGTGTAATAGTACACACCCACAGCTCCCTATGGGGCCACATTAAAGATCCAATTATCTACCAGCAGTCTTTGCTTTTTTAAAACAGAATTTGATTGTTTAATCTTTGGAGTGAATCTTTGCATTTGAATTTCCTGAATTTGTTGAGTGTGTGCACACCTCGCCCTTTCTCCCTACTGTGATCTGTTCTGTCAAATAAAGCAGGAGTGAAGTACAGCATTAAGGGGTCCTTTTGACAGTGTAACAATACATAAGTCTGTGACAAATACTGTTTCTGTTTGTTCTTAAGGTGCTTGCTGATTCAGATGCAGTGAAGTCATTATCTGTGATGGAGGAAATTCAGTCACTCTACAGACTAACACTGAACTACAGACAGATGATGAGATAACATGGACATTTGGACATCCAGAGACTCGTATAGCTCACATTTATAAAAGTATGGCATGTTCTCTTTGTATGATGTTCTTGATGGGAAATTCAGAGACAGACTGAAGCTGGATCTTCAGACTGGATCTCTGATCATCACAAACACCACAACCACAGACACTGGACTTTATCAAGTAACCATCAATGGCACGAAACAGACCTCATACAGATTCAATGTTACTGTCTTTGGTGAGTCACAATTATAGTTTCAGTTGTGCTGCTTATCTTCACAAATAATTATTTATTTAATATAACATACACATTTATTGATGCACTTTATAGTTTGTCTTTTTTAAATAATACTTTTTTATTTGTTTATTATTGTATGACATTTCCCTCTCCCACAGTGTAATAGTACACACCCACAGCTCCCTATGGGGCCACATTAAAGATCCAATTATCTACCAGCAGTCTTCTTGCTTTTTTAAACAGAATTTGATTGTTTAATCTTTGGAGTGAATCTTTGCATTTGAATTTCCTGAATTTGTTGAGTGTGTGCACACCTCGTCCTTTCTCCCTACTGTGATCTGTTCTGTCAAATAAAGCAGGAGTGAAGTACAGCATTAAGGGGTCCTTTTGACAGTGTAACAATACATCATGAAAAAAAATAATAAAAAATAAAAAACTATAATACAATGCTTCCTGATTAATATAACTTTTCTTTCCTGAATAGTATGTTATGTTTTTCTGGCTGATGGTGCCTTCCTGCATCAACTGTATTAATTTCTACCAAACATTTTATGGCACACCTCTACATGATGACAGGCCTTTCCATAACATGTGAATCTGGTTTACAGATAAACCATGTGCTCCTCTTTCAGACTTTCTGTCATTAATGTTGTAGTTAATTCAACAAATATTTGGCTTTTGTATATTCATTTAAAACGACTGCATCAATTTAAAAAAATAATTAATTTAACTGAGCTGTGCATATTTTAACACTTACATTAGGCCTATTATCAAATTTGGAGCATTTTACAAACAATCTAATATTAAAGTTAAATATAAATCTGGAATGTAATAATGTTTTAATAAAAAAAATGACATATTTGAATTGAAATTATACATTGAAATGATACTATAGCCTACAAGTAAGATAAGCTAAGCTATTTTAAACCAATGACAATAGAAACAGCTGTAACTGATATTAGCGGAACTGAGCTGATCTCATGCTTGATGTAATTATTCCTCAGATTATGTCCACGATTCTTCAGACTCTGTCTCTGCATTGTGATTCTGCTGAAGCTGTGATCCGATTGGTCCTCTCTGCTCTGGTGGGCATGGCTGCTGTCTGCTTTTGTTGTTCTGGTTTATGACATCAGATCCAGAAGAGCTGGAAAGGATTCTTGATTAGTATACTGATTTTTAATATATTTCTCTGTTCCTCCTCCTAAAATTCTTAAATTTGAACATTGTTTATTTAGTCTTAATCTCAACATATTTTATGTTCATCATTCTAGATGATGTTTTATTTTATTTTATTTTATAATAAACATGTGATATGATTACAACAGTGTTACCTGTTCCTGGCACATGATATTCAATGTCCTTTTATATTTTTATTCGTTCATTGTGTTTATCGGGAATGCTTTCTACATTGTTATAATTCTTCTTGTACTACTCTCTGCCTCCCTACCTGCGGTGTCGTTGTTGGACAGTGTTATTCCTTTTTCCTGCTTGCCTTGCTGCTGTTTTGTGATCACTAGTCTCGTAGCTTTGTTTTCTCTAGAATTGTTATCTTACTATCACTCTCTCTTGTTTAAAGTGATAAAATATAACATAATTCCCACCATATTTCTGATATTATTTATCAATCTAATCTGATTAATTTGATCGCTTCACTTTTATTTTAAATCGCTGAGTGCAGTGTACCTGCATGCCAGTTAGCACTGGTTAGCTTGTCATTAGCTTTCCATTTGTGCCTATCGCTATTTTCTTTTCTCTCTCCTCTCTCTCGCTACTTTCTCCGTTTTCACAAGTTCCTCAAACAACTGTGGTAAGAATCTTTCATCAAGCACGCGGTGAGTAATGGCTTCTCCTGCTATTGTTATTTGCACTGCTTGCCACATGTATAGTTTATCTCTCTCTGTCAGCACGAGATTCATATGTGATAAATGCAGGAAATAGTTAGGCTGACAGAGAGGTTCTCAGGAATTAGAGACACGCATCCAAACTTTAATTGAGGACAGTAAGAATGTGAGGGCTCTAGATACAACTTTGGATGCTCCTAGCTCAGGGAGTCCTGTACATTGTTCGGTTCCGTAACAGCCTTTGCAGCAGGGCAACTGGTGACTGTGGTGCAGAGTCATGGGTCTAAACACCACTCTTCTGTTCGATCAAAATATTAAACAGCTTCTCCCCCACAGTGAAGCACCCACTGAGAAACCTGATGAAAGTGCTCTAGTTATTGGCGATTCTCATTGTAACGGAACGGAAAATAGAGACACCAGCCACCAAAGTCCAATGTTTACTGGGAGCCAGAGCCCCTGACATCTTAGCAAATTTAAAAGTGCTGGCTAATGCTAAACATAAATACAGTAAGATTGTTATTCACGCGCTTAATGATGTTCGACCCAGTGGAGATCACTAAAAATAACATTAAAGAGGTGTGTGAACTTGCAAGCACAATGTCAGACACTGTAATATGCTCTGGTCCCTCCCTCCTTACCGCATGGTGATGAGATGCATAGCAGATTGTCATCACTCAATGGCTGGATGTCTAAGTGGTGCCATCAGAATAACATTTGTTTCATAGACAATTGGACGAGCTTTTGGGGCAGACCTGACCTGTTGAAAAGAGATGGTCTTCATCCCTCCTGGGGTGGTGCCCTCTTCTCTAGAAATATGGCACATAGTCTTAGAGTTTGTACTTGACTAACTGGGGCCCAGGTCAGGAAGCAGACAGACTGGCTAAACCGACCATCTGCTAGCGCCTCCCGTCCACAGAAGTCAGTTAATTCTCAGCACATAGAGACTCTTTCACCTAGATATCACACTATACAGACTGTGTCTGTTCCCCGGACTAGAAAATACAAAAACGCCCAAACCAATTTAAGAGCAACAATTTAATTGAGGTTCAACAAATAAAAACAGATGCAATATGGATAAACAAATAAAAAAGCTTGGCTTATTGAATATCAGGTCCCTTTCTGACAAAGCACTTTTATAAATAATATGATCACTGATCATAATCTAGATGCACTCTGTTTGACAGAAACCTGGCTAAAACCTGATGATTACATTATTTTAAATGAGTCTACACCCCAAGATTACTGTTATAAACATGAAACACGTCCAAAAGGTAAAGGGGAGGTGTTGCTTCAATTTCTAACAATGTTTTCAGGATTTCTCAGAGGCAGGCTTCAAGTATAACTCGTTTGAAGTAATGGTGCTTCATTTAACATTATCCAGAGAAACAAGTGTTAATGATAAATCCCTGTGATGTTTGTACTGGCTACTGTATACAGGCCACCAGGGCAATCCATACAGACTTTATTAAAGATTCTACATCCGAGTTAGTGCTGGCTGCAGATAAAGTTTTCATTGTTGGTGATTTTAATATCCATGTTGATAATGAAAAAGATGCATTGGGTTCAGCATTTATAGACATTCTGAACTCTATTGGGATTAGACAACACGTCTCAGAACCTACTCATTGTCGAAATCATACTCTAGATTTAATACTGTCACATGGAATTGATGTTGATGGTGTTGAAATTATGCAGCTGCCGATGATATCTCAGATCATTATTTAGTTTTGTGCAAACTTCATATAGCTAAAAACGGTAAGTTCTACTTCTTGTTACAAGTATGGTAGAACCATTATTTCTACTCACAAAGACTCTTTGTAGTAATCTTCCTGATGTATCCAATTCCTTAGCATATCCAAAACTCAGAACAACTTGATGATGTAACAGAAACTATGGACTCTTTCTTTTCTAGCATTTTAAATACAGTTGCTCCTTTACACTTAAGGAATGTTAAGGAAAACAGTCTGACACCATGGTATAATGAGCACACCCACACCCTAAAAGAGAGCAGCCCGGAAAAATAGAGCGCAGCTGGAGGAAAAACAAAACTAGAGGTATTTCGTATTGCTTGGTGGGAAAGTAACCTATCCTACAGAAAAGCATTAAAACTGCTAGATCTGATTACTTTTCATCTCTTTTAGAAGAAAACAAACATAACCCAGGTATTTATTCAATACAGTGGCTAAATTAACGGAAAATAAAGCATCAACAAGTGTTGACATTTCCCAACATCACAGCAGTAATGACTTTATGAACTACTTTACTTCTAAAATCGATACTATTAGAGATAAAATTGTAACCATGCAGCCGTCAGCTACGGTATCATCACATCAGACAGTGCACTATAGATCCCCTGAGGAACAGTTTCACTCATTCTCTACTACAGGTCCTTCTCAAAAAATTAGCATATTGTGATAAAAGTTCATTATTTTCCATAATGTAATGATAAAATTAAACTTTCATATATTTTAGATTCATTGCACACCAACTGAAATATTTCAGGTCTTTTATTGTTTTAATACTGATGATTTTGGCATACAGCTCATGAAAACCCAAAATTCCTATCTCAAAAAATTAGCATATTTTATCCAACCAATAAAAGAAAAGTGTTTTTAATACAAAAAAAAAGTCAACCTTCAAATAATTATGTTCAGTTATGCACTCAATACTTGGTCGGGAATCCTTTTGCAGAAATGACTGCTTCAATGCAGGCTGGCATGGAGGCAATCAGCCTTGGCACTGCTGAGGTGTTATGGAGGCCCAGGATGCTTCGATAGCGCCTTAAGCTCATCCAGAGTGTTGGGTCTTGCATCTCTCAACTTTCTCTTTCACAATATCCCACAGATTCTCTATGGGGTTCAGGTCAGGGAGAGTTGGCAGGCCAATTGAGCACAGTAATACCATGGTCAGTAAACCATTTACCAGTGGTTTTGGCACTGTGAGCAGGTGCCAGGTCGTGCTGAAAAACGAAATCTTCATCTCCATAAAGCTTTTCAGCAGATGGAAGCATGAAGTGCTCCAAAATCTCCTGATAGCTAGCTGCATTGACCCTGCCCTTGATAAAACACAGTGGACCAACACCAGCAGCTGACATGGCACCCCAGACCATCACTGACTGTGGGTACTTGACACTGGACTTCAGGCATTTTGGCATTTCCTTCTCCCAGTCTTCCTCCAGACTCTGGCACCTTGATTTCAATGACATGCAAAATTTGCTTTCATCCGAAAAGTACTTTGGACCACTGGAGCAACAGTCCAGTGCTGCTTCTCTGTAGCTCCAGGTCAGGCGCTTCTGCCGCTGTTTCTGGTTCAAAAGCACACGCCTGTGCACGGTGGCTCTTGGATGTTTCTACCCAGACTCAGTCCACTGCTTCCGCAGGTCCCCAAGGTCTGAATCGGTCCTTCTCCACAATCTTCCTCAGGGTCCGGTCACCTCTTCTCGTTGTGCAGCGTTTTTGCCACACTTTTTCCTTCCCACAGACTTCCCACTGAGGTGCCTTGATACAGCACTCTGGGAACAGCCTATTCGCTCAGAAATTTCTTTCTGTGTCTTACCCCTGCTTGAGGGTGTCAATGATGGCCTTCTGGACAGCAGTCAGGTCGCAGTCTTACCCATGATATGCATTTTGAGTAATGAACCAGGCTGGGAGTTTTAAAAGCCTCAGGAATGTTTTGCAGGTGTTTAGAGTTAATTAGTTGATTCAGATGATTAGGTTAATAGCTCGCTTTAGAGAACCTTTTCATGATATGCAAATTTTTGAGATAGGAATTTTGGTTTTCATGAGCTGTATGCCAAAATCATCAGTATTAAAACAATAAAAGACCTGAAATATTTCAGTTGGTGTGCAATGAATCTAAAATATATGAAAGTTTAATTGTATCATTACATTATGGAAAATAACTAACAGAATGCATAGTCAATATAAAAAACTGGATGACAAGTAATTTCTTACTGATAAATTCTGAAAAACAGAGGTGTTAATTATAGGACCTAAAAGCTCTGCATGTAATAACCTAGAACGCTGTCTAAGACTTGAAGGCTGCTCTGTCAATTCTTTCATCAGTTAGGAACCTAGGTGTGCTATTTGATAGCAACCTTTCCTTAGAAAGCCACGCTTCTAGCATTTGTAAAACTGCATTTTTCCATCTCAAAAATATATCTAAATTATGGCCTATAATCTCAATGTCAAATGCAGAAATGTTAATCCATGCTTATGACCTCAAGGTTAGATTATTGTAATGCTTTATTGGGTGGTCGTTCTACATGCTTAGTAAACAAACTCCAGTTAGTCCAAAATGCAGCAGCTAGAGTTCTTACTAGAACCAGGAAGTATGATCATATTAGCGGTCCTGTCAACACTGCACTGGCTCCCTATCAAACATCGTATAAATTTTAAAACCTTGCTTATTAATTATAAAGCCCTGAATGGTTTAGCACCTCAGTATTTGAACGAAGCTCTTGTTACATTATAGTCCTCCACGCCCACTGCATTCTCAAAACTCTGGCAATTTAATAATACCTAGAATATCAAAGTCAACTCGGGTGGCGATCGCTTTCCCTATTTAGTGGCCAAACTTTGAAATAACCTACCTAACATTGTTCGAGAGGCAGACACACTCTTGCAGTTTAAATCTAGATTAAAGACCCATCTCTTTAACCTGTCTTACACATAGCACACTAATACGCTTCAATATCCAAACTGCTAAAGGACTTTTTTAGGCTGCATTAATTAGGTAAACCAGAACCGGAACACTTCCCATAACACCCATGTACTTGCTACATCATTAGAAGAATGGCATCTAGCTAATATTAGTCTGTTTTCTCTTATTCCGAGGTCACCATAGCCACCAGATCCAGTCTGATCCAAGTCAGAGGGTCACTGCAGTCACCCGGATCCAGTACTGATCCAGCCCAGATGGTGGATCAGCACCTAGAAAGGACCTCTACAGCCCTGAAAGACAGCGGAGACCAGGACAACTCAGGTTTTTTCTCCATTCTGTCACCGATGGAGTTTTGGTTCCTTGCCCTGTTGCCTCTGGCTTGCTTAATTGGGGACACTTCATTTACAGCTATATCGTGACTTGATTGCAAATTATTGCACAGATACTATTTAAACTGAACTGAGTGCATGATGACATCACTGAATTCAATGATGAATTGCCTTTAACTGTCATTTTGCATTATTGACACACTGTTTTCCTAATTAATGTTGTTCAGTTGCTTTGATGCAACCTTTTTTGTTTAAAGCCATTTAAATAAAGGTGACTTGACTTGATTAAGTTAAGTAGGTGATCTGTTCTTGATCAATAAAGACATTAGAGAAACTCTGAAATCAGTCTGAGAGGAGAAACAATTAAGACATTTGATAAGAAATTAACAACACTCTCAGGATCCCGGATCAGATGGCTGCTTTAAGACACTTTTAATAACTGAACAGATCCACAGAAGCTGAGGTGTACTGGATTGCAAAGCAGTTAAAGTTTACATGTTGTGAAATGACCAAGAAAATAGTCACCTGGGGGCGCTGGCCTAATGGTTAGAGAGTTGGACTTATAACCCAGAGGTCGGATTCGAAGTCTCGTACCTGCAGGGATTGTAAGTGAGGGAATGTATGACCAGTGTTCTTTTCCACCCTCAATACCACAGCTTGAAATGAGTCCCTGAGCAAGGCACTAGGGTGTTAGAAAATATCAATACACATATCGCTAATATTTTGTTTGGCAATACTCTATTCGCTCTCAAAAAAAAAAATAATAATAATATTGATATTCAAAAAAAAAGAAAGTACAAGATTCATGGTAGTTGTTTCGCTTTTGAGTTTGTCTTCACTGCTAGATAGCAGTCTTCATCTCTGAACTTAAACAGGGACAGGAAATACTAGCATTAAGGCACATCACTATCATTAGTGTTAATATACTGTAGTTCACTGCCAGAAATGGAGGAAGAAAGAATTGTTCCAGTTCCAGCCTTGGTGTTCAAAGCTGAAGTGTGACGCCATTTGGGCTTTGTGATAACGTCCTGAGGTCAATGGAATTTTTCATATTCAGATTTGACATTCAATATCTCATGAAAGAAATAAGGTAGGAGAAATTATTTTGGTCATGTTCCATGTGTGCTGTATGTGAATTAAATTTTGTGGTGATATCAGGAAGTAATCAAAAGTTACAGCATTTTGAACCAAGGTAGCCCTTCTCTTATTGTTTTGCTGTTGTTTTGAATTTGAAGTAGGAATATGCTGGTATCCAATTTTCATGTTGTGATTAATTGCTCGTTTTATCACGGTATACAGTATTTTCATGATTGCAATTTAGTTTAAAAAAAAGTGGTCATAATACAGCATAACAGGTTTAATATCTTTTTCTTATAACAAAAATAGCTGAACATTTAAATACAATAAAGCAATAGAGAAAAATATATAAAGTTAAAAGTTTTACACAGATTAAAGTGCAAAAGAACTAAAAGACCAATAGGTATCACTTTACAATAAGATCTCATTAGTTAACCATTAACATTCACAATGAGCAATAGCTAGCACTTGCTACAGAAGTTATTAATCTTTGTTAAAAAATACAAGTCTTAGTTCATGTTAGCTAATTAAATAACACAGTTGCAACTTTCATTTTTACAACACGCTTATTAAATATCGAAATACCTAAGATTAATGAATGTTCAGAAGTATTTTTATTGGCAATTTGTTAACTAATGAATTAACTAATGTTAACTAATGAAGCCCCAATGTAAAGTGTGAATGAATAATAAAGAATCAAAATACTTTCAAACAATAACTAGAGCATGTTGTAGTACAATGTAGTACAATTAAATTAATTAAAATGTAAAAGTTTGAAAATAAATAGCCTATAAAGTCTAAATATTTAAGTATTTGGCACTGTGATGAACACAATAGCAAATCCACAAACTTGAATGGCTATTTAAATACATTTTAGAAAGTAAAAGCTGCTTTATTTATGGGGTTTCCAGAGTAAAGGCTGCATTTTCTGCAGTTTAGCCATCTGCTGTCTCATGCGTTTGTTTACATCAGAATGCACACACGCCTTTCAAGCAGCATACAGCGTGTTGTGAATGTTGACCAGTTGATGGGAAAAGTATTCTTAAAATGCATTCCAAATTATGAATAATTTGTAATATATAATTATTCACAGTATTTAGAAGTGCCCACCTATAACAACACCTTGCATATTCATTACCGCGATACAGTATATCGCATCGAATACCGCACATCGCCTTATTTGAAGTGATGCCTCACTCAAGTTTAGTCTAAGCTCCAAAATATTATACTTGTTTTATTCTACTCAACGAGACATTCAAATGGCATATGACTCATGACTATCTGAGCTGTATGACATTTCTGACATATTAGAGTACATGGAACAAATACACGGGTACACCCGGTTTAGAGGACGTAGGCAGCACTGGTTAGGTGTTAATCAAAATGATTGGAAGCATTCAAAAGCTGAATTTCTAAGCTTTAAAATGATACCCTAATTATATAAAAGATAAAATAGACAGAAACATTATAGGTTTTATATTCTGCTTGCCAAATGTTTACTAGAGCTCTCCAACTGATTTCTTCAATTCATGGGTTTAGGTATTATTTACACACGAAAGACGTAATGGATAGTTTTGATTTTGGACTCATTTCAATGCGTGAGAATCTGCTGTAAATCATGATATGCCATTTTCCACCATCAGAGCATGAAATGATAAAGGTATAAAACAATGAGAATATTTCAGCATGTGCGTTTGTGTGTTATAATTGGATGATGAATATCTTCAGATCTAAATGACAGATTATGGTATGATTGGGCTCATTTTAATTGAGAGAATTTTCTGAATATAATGACGTAATTTTCCTTGACCTGTGCATGTTTCATGAAGTTATGAATGGAAACGTAACCTATGTTTTTTTTTTTTCTCAATTTAATGGTTTCATGTGTGTGATAATATTGGTAAGTAATACTGTATATAGTCGCTGTCGGTGAAACCTCCTATGTCCAAATTTTGTCAATTTCATATTTTTCACAAATCGATGCCATTGGTCAGTCCCCATGTGGGTCTATTATTTTACAAATGATTAACCACTAAATTCTTGAAAATAGCTTGAGAGCAAATCTCTAAACTCCACTTGACACTTCAACTGTCTGGAGAAGTCTCATAACTCCGCTTCTTCACTGCTAGGAGCTTGCAGCATATGTCTCCCTCAAGATTGAGAGTCGCAATGAATCCTCATCGAGCAACACGCCCTCTGATTCAGTTATATAGAATTATATAATAACAGTTTATATATTATATATAACAGATTATCTCGAAGTAATGGTAGTGCTAAGATGTAATGTATCGCTTCTGAGGATGCTAGATTTTTCTTTCTGCTAGGTCTAGCATTGACGATAGCTATCTTGTTGATTGAAATCTTCTATGGTTTTGTGACCTTTATTCATTTTATTTATGTCCTTAGAAGAACTCTGTCAGATGCTTTATATTATATTATATTATATTATATTATATTATATTACATTATATTATATTATATTATATTATATTATATTATATTATATTATATTATATTATATTATATTATATTATATTTTCCTTTATTCAGACCACCTGAAGATCAAAGAGCTGAAATTCAAACATCTCCAAGACCTGAAGGAAGTCATCCCAAAGGACTTTCACAGCTTTCACACTAGCTTAATATAGGATGCAGTATTAACACAGTCAATATGATGGCAATGTAACACCACACACAGAGCCTCACAGATACATCCACACAGACAAGGGCTCACCCTACTCACAAACACAAATAAACTCAGTAATGGGCTTAGTAAAGCAAGACTTAACTATGATTTTATCTGTGTTAAACTATGATATCAGTTATTGATGTATTTTACATGACAGCTACCATAGATTCTTTGCTAAACTACATGCTCTCTGTGCAGTTTTATGTGGTCATAAATTCTTGAGGAAAATCTTTAGATATAAATGACAGATTTGACAGATGGTTTTGGGCTCTTTTAAATCAGAGGAATCTGCTCTAAATAATGGTGCACCATTTTCCACTGATCATGTTTTATGAAGTTACATGTAAAACGGTGTAACACAGTAACCAGTTAAACGCGGTGACATTGGGACTCGAGCTCTCATTCTCCTAGATATCCCACTAAAGCACCACACTGCCCTCTACAGGTGTGGTGGTGAAATCATGAACTATTTTGTTAATTATTAGAACAATTCTGATAAAAACAAAATACCAATAAAAAAAAAGTGGTGGGGTACTTTTTTTTAACCCATGTAGCACAATTATTTCCCACCGTCACACACACACACATGCACAAGCACAAGCAACACATGGTACACACACTCCCATAGAACACATAATATGGTTCATGGTTCTGCTGGGATATGACTGTAATTTGTCCTTTTTTTTTTTTTTTGACTTAGTTATATTTGAGTGATGTGGTGGAGACCAAAAATTTTATAAATATACATATGTTTAGGTTATAATTCAGTTACATAAATTGAAGCCTTAAGATTATCTCTTTTCTCATGTTTCATTTGTTTTGCAGTTAAAATCGCCATAGGTTTTATAGGCCCTCTAGTGGTTGTAACCATAAAATGCAATTGTATGTCATTTTTTTCCCCACCAGATGGCATTAGAGACACTCAGTGACTCAATTCCAAAAGCCATCTGTTGGTTTTGATAAAAAAAATTTGAAATTGTTTTAATTTATATATATATATATATATATAATATATATATATATATATATATATATATATATATATATATATATATATATATTAGTGTCATTTTAGCCTTCGAGCATTTTGACCCACCAGAGACACTTTTGTTATAGGTCTGGGAGGGACAGATGAGGGTTAAATAGCAGAAGTTATACCTCCAACAAAATGCATGTGACGTCATTAACAATGGCCCTCATGTTGTTGAACTAATGTGGTTCAAACTACAGATATGCACCATCTAATAAGGTCTAAATTGGATTATGGTTGTATTTTTGTACTGGTCAACAGCAAAATCTGTGTTCCCTGAATTGGATGCTGTGTAGGCACAAGCTTTAAAGGGTTACTCCACCCTAAAATTCAATTTTGTCATTAATCACTTACCCCCATGTCGTCCAAAACCATAAAAGGACAGTCTCAAGCCCCCAGGTTTTCCTCCAAAATATCTTAAATTGTGTTCTGAAGATGAACTGAGCTTTTACGGGTTTGGGAACAACATGGGGTAAGTGATTAATGACAAAATTTTCATTTTGAAGTGAAGTAACCCTTTAAGCATATGTTTAGGGGCAATCAGAACTTCCTCAGTGTGTTCACTTCAGATTGAAGCAGGTGAAATGCCTCTATGGCTATGAAGGAAACAACTGGTAGCCAACTATTGGATTAATTTAAGAGGTCATGAGGAAAACCATCCAACTAAAATGGTGCTACAGAATTGTTGGGAGAAGGAGAGGAGGAAAAGTTTTGGCTGGACAGGAGATTTAATAGCACAAGAAATAGACTTATATGACTTTACGTCCCAAGGCTTAATTATATTTTATTTTGTTTTATTTGGTGTTATATTTGTGCAGTATTTGATATTGCTGCTATATTGATACAGTTTGTCTTGGCACTGTTGTTTTCTGTCTCTCTTCTTCTCTACTCCATGCAAAAGCTTAATAAATATTAGCTGGTCCTAGTTATCATCAACCACTCGCTTGCTCTGATTGGCTGCTGGAGGTAGTGTGTGTGAATAAAGCTGGAAACTTCATTTGAAGCAGTGCCCTAATAATGCCACCTTGGATGTTTCCTGCAGTATTCATAGATTGTTATTAGTTAATGAAAGAACCTGAAAACATTGTAGCTGCTGTTGAAGATAGATTACAAACTGTATACCAAGCATCTGCTCCAGTATATACTGATGGATCTAAAGATCCTAACACAGGAGAACAGGTTTTGCTTCATCATCCTTAAACATTTCTGTAAATAGGGGAACAACAAATCATGTATCAGTATACACAGTGGAGATGATGGCAATAGCAACAGCACTATAGTGGATAGAGGAGACTCAAATCAATGTAATACTTTGTACAGATTTGTATTCGGCATTAAAATCATTACAATCATTCTCATCCCATAGTAGACAGGATATAGTAAATGAGATATGCAAATCTTTATAGATTTAAGAATATGAATATCATGATAATATTTATGTGGATACCAGCTCATAGGGGTATAAAGGGTAATGAAAGGTTGATGGATTAGCAAAACAGGCATTGGAAAACGAGGAGATCATGAATATCTCACTTAGTAAATATGAAGCAAAGCAGTAATTAAAGCATATACCACTAAGGAGTGGCAACTTAAATGGGATACAGGAAATACAGATCGTCAACTTAATGAAATACAACAGAAGTAGGAGTAGTGAGAATAACTAAAAGAAGCACCAAAGAGGAAAATATTTTAACAAGATTAAGGGTTGGGCATACTATGCTGAATAAAACTTTAAAAGTAATAAATAAACATCCTACAGGATTTTGTGAGCACTGTGGTATGGAGGAATCAGTAGAACATATTATTTGTGTTTGTCAAAAGTGTATTTATGAACGAGAACTAGGGCTGGGCATGTATACGCATGCAATTGTCACGCATTTCATCAGTAAAGCCGGTTCCCTGATTACCGCTTAAATCGCCATCACCTGCTTTCAAATGGAGCAGCATTTAATATACTGTCAGAGCAGAGATCACTGAAAAGTTACGAATATGCGTTCATTATATCGCAGATGAATCGCTCGATGAATGAAAACGAACTTAGAAAGATGGGAGTGGATAACCTAAAGCTTAAAAATATATTTACTTATGGATTAGAGAGTTTTTTAATCTTAAGAGAACAGAGCTAGAGTTTTTTTCTCACATTATGAAAGGGAACAGCTGGTTCACCCTTCAATACAGTAGGTGGTGATAATGCACCTAACAGTGGTGCTACCCACCATAAAACCGAAGAAGAAGCGTGTGTTCTTGGCCTCGCTGCCTCTGGAGACTGTTTTGCATTGTTGTGCATAACTTTGAAACTCTGGAAAAATGTTGCTACTTTGTTTTGTACAAGTAAACTGAGTACTCCTGAGCACTCAATTTTTTCTTACATTTTATCAGATATTTTTCCACTATCTCCACTAATCCAAGTCCAAAAACTCACAGGTGTGGTCCCTGAGGGAATGCTCACCCTGGCAGGAGAAGGAGCCCCATACCTGCTAGATCTATGGCATGGTCAGTTGTTCTGTTATGCAAGGAGCGAGAAGCAAGCAGGCAGAGAACACAGATCTAAGTGCAGACAGAGTATATAATAATAATAATTCATTACATTTATATAGAACTTTTCTGCTGTTCTAAGCACTCAAAGTGCTCTACATTGTGAGGGGAGTCTACTGTCCACCACCAGTGTGCAGCATCCACCTGGATGATGGACAGCAGCCATAGTGCCAGAATGCCCACCACACACCAGCTTATTGGTGGAGAGGAGACAGAGTGATGAAGCCAATCAGCAGATATGGGATTGTTAGGAGGGCCATGATGGTCAGAGGCCAATGGGCTAATTTGGCCAGGATGCCTAGGTCACACCTCTACTCTTTTCTGAAAGACATCCTGGGATTTTAAATGACCACAGAGAGTCAGGACCTCAGTTTAATGTCTCATCCAGAGGCGGTGCTTTTGACAGTATAGTGTCCCTGTCACAATACTGGGGCACTAGGACCCACCAAACCATAGGGTGAGCATCACCTGCTGGCCTCACTCACACCTCTTCCAACAGCAACCTAGTGTTTCCAGGAGGTCTCCCATCCAGGTACAGTGGGCAACCTGGATGCTGCTGAGGTGGTATGGAAGCCCAGGTTTCTTTGACAGTGGCCTTCAGCTCATCTGCATTTTTGGTCTCTTGTTTCTCATTTTCCTCTTGACAATACTCCATAGATTCTCTCTGGGTTCAGGTCTGGTGAGTTTGCTGGCCAGTCAAGCACACCAACACCATGGTCATTTAACCAACTTTTGGCGCTTTTGGCATTGTGGGCAGGTGCCAAATCCTGCTGGAAAATGAAATCAGCATCTTCAAAAAGCTGGTCAGAAGAAGGAAGCATGAAGTGCTCCAAAATGTCTTGATAAACGAGTGCAGTGACTTTGGTTTTCAAAACACAATGGACCAACACCAGCTGATGACATTGCACCCCAAATCATTACAGACTGTGGAAACTTAACACTGGACTTCAAGCAACTTGGCCTATGAGCTCTCCACCCTTCCTCCAGACTCTAGGACCTTGGTTTAAAAATGAAATACAGAAAGTTTTCAGTATTGTTTGTGATCTTAAGATGTAATAAGTATTTGTATTCTTTCTGTTTACACTGTTGTATGCTCCTCTGTTATAGGCCATGAGGAAGAACTCTATCATGCACACAGTGAATAGAGCTCAGTGCTACTAACTGGGAGAGCAGCTGGAAAACTGGTGGAGAAGAACAGTTGAACATACAGACAACTGTATTATTTTTCTGCAAGAACCACAACAAGCAAAGACGATGAGCACTCTGAGCAAACAACAGTCAGACGCTTGGTTATGCACTGCACTTTACTGAGTTCTGCAACGGATGCTGAGTTAGAATTTGATTTTATTATTATTATTATTTATTTTATTTTTTTTTTGGTTGATAAAATTATATGTTTTAAGAATGTAATAGCTAAGCATTTTTAAGAATTTTGAGTGTTTAGGATTCTGGGAACAAAAATAAAACAAAAACTTTTAAGAATTTTAGGAATTATGTTCTAACAATGTTATCACTAAACATTTTAGAATGTTTTTAGAGAATGTTATCCTAACTTTTGAGAGAACGTCTGTGAACAAAAATAAAACTACCTGCTAAAAACATTGCTAGAACAATGCATGGTAATGTTCTTAGAACATTTTTAGAACAAAAAATTCTAGCTGTGATGGCACATATACAAGTAAATAAATAAATAAATTAAAGTTATCAAATTCATATCCACATATTTATTTGGTCAGTAAAAGTGAATAAATAATAAATTCCTCTTTGTCAGAACTATTGAAATTTAAAGAAATCTCAACAGGAACCAAAACTGGTCAAATTTACAGCATTTTACAAACAATCTGATAGTAAAATGTAAATCTGGAATGTAATAGTGATTTAGTCATTTTAAAAATAAATTTTCATGATTGAAATTAAAATTATAAATTGTAATGATACTATAGCCGACTTAATTCAATCTACTTTAATCCTATTAAAAATAAAACAGTTAACCATTATTTAACTTTACTGACTTAGCTGAACTCATGTCTGATGTGTTTATTCCTCAGACTCTGATCGCTGTTGTGATTCTGCTGAAGTTGTGATCCGATTGGTCGTCCACTGCTCTGGTGGCTGGCTGCTGCGCTGCTGTTGTTGTTCTGGTTTATGACATCAGATCCAGGAGAGCTAAACAGGATTCTTGATTAACCTTGATTTTTAACATCTTTCTACTGTATATTCGTCTTCCTAAAATACTAAAATATTAATTATCCTGGAATGTTTGTATTAATTGATTGTGTTTATGTAAAATTAATCAGATTAAAATATAAGAGAACACTTTCTACACACAGTTCTAGCAGGTGATCTGTTCCTGATCTATATATGCCATTAGAGAAACTCTGAAATCAGTCTGAGAGGAGAAACAATTGAGACTTTTGATAAGAAATGAACAACAAGCGAGCTGAAGACAGTTACAGGAGAGAGCAGAGCCAAACACTCTCAGGATCTCATCAAGCAGCTGCTGTAAGACACTTTTAACTTCTCTGATCATGTTATGGGGCAGTTTATATCGGCTGAAAACAACAACACTGAACAGAACAGGAAGCTGCAGCCTGGAAGTGTCAATGTTCAGAGTGTGAATTAATCAGCAAAGGAGCTGGATGGTCACACTCATCAGCACTGAACAAACAGGCGGTTATTTAGCTGACAGTATGTTACAGAACAGCAGAATATGAACACAATGTGAAGTCTTTACCCTTTACACTTAATATGGCTAATGTATTAGGATTGTGTGTAACGGACTGCCAATTTGTTAACCAGATATATGAAGTCTGTATTGCATTGACCCTTTTTGTACAGAGCAGCTAAAGGACTTTATGAAATTAACTTAATCTAGAATCGAGCTGTATAAAGAGCAACACATTTCGCTGTTTGTGTGTGTAGCTTTGTGAAGGACAGCCTGCAGTTTGTGACGCTTTCTTTTCCTTTTATTGTACTTGTGCGTCTCACTGAAAAGGGAAATAAGGTAATTGGTTTTGTACATTGTATGATGCATAATGTAATGTCAGGTTTTGTATTTGGCTTATGTATTGTTTGTTTCTGTTTTGTTTGTAGTTCTTACGGTGTCTACTTGAATGTCAACGTATTAAACATTTGTGGAAACATCAGTTAAGGAGAAAAGACCATCATTTCAGTGGGGTAGCAACATTGTGCTATTAAAATATTAAATTCAATATACAGTTTATTAATATAACCTTGAAGCTCAGAGATAAAGGGCAAATAGTTTTTATTATGAGTTTAAATGGGTGACATTGGCCATCTTGAGTTTCAAATGGTAACTAATGGTAAAAAATGGGCCTTTGAGAAATTTCTCAAATTATCTTTTTGAGTAAGTTTTTCAACCTCTGTTACTGTTATGTGTGAATTGAACTACAATTGTTGTGTAAATCCACCATAACGTGAACTTGAATTTCAGAAAACATTAATGCAGACCTCTACACTTCTCTTTCCAGGAGAAAAGACTAAAGTAACCTCACATGTGCTTCAAATAGAGTTTCAAATGAGTTATTTTGCTCAGATTTGCCAAAATACCAAAGTCTACAAATCTTCAGATCAAAAGCCAGAGATCTCATTATAAACTCAAGCATATGTCTCATCAAATTTTCCCAAGACCAAATCTCACAGTTAATCAAATGCACAGTTAATCTCCAAGCTAACAATCACATTTACTGGTTATTGTATGTTTTCAATAACGCTTACTCATGAATTTAGTTCTAACAACACATGCAAACATTATAAAAGTGAGCTACTGGTTTTGAGTCAAAATGCCCTGCAATAGCAATAACATTTCCTCCAATGTTTTATCTGTACAGAAGTGTGGTTTGATCTGTTGGGTGATCTATGTGGTCACTGTGTGTGCAGTAGTTTATGGTGATAAACTAGTGCACATGTGCAAATAAAAGTGCATGCCTTTACCGCATGATTTAACCTGTTGGAATAACCCCAATATTCAAGATATGAGGGAAAATTCTGTTTGACTTTTCATATCATTTATACTTTTCCTCATCTAACATAATTGGGCATTGGCAATATCACATTAGCAAGAGTGCTGTTTTCACAAATACCAGGAGGATTGCAAAGGTTATTTTGATTTCATACAACAACTCAAAAACAAGAATTTAATATTGAGTTACATTATAAACATTAGATTGTCCGTCTTTGCTCTATTTCACAACAAATATTGTTCCAAACAAATCCACAGAAATCCGCTGATGTCTCTGTGCAACACTTGGTACTAAGTATGTCCTGAGCTGATCTCAAGGATAAGGATTGGGGCAAGATCATGCTTTTGTAACCAGTCTTTTGTGTGTGTGTGTGTGTGTGTGTGTGTGTGTGTGTGTGTGTGTGTGTGTGTGTGTGTGTCAGCTGTCATGCCAGTGATGTGCAGTAGGTGGCTATATACACAGTAGATTTGAAACCGCCATTAAAGGGTCATATGACGTGCTAAAAGAACATTATTTTGTGTATTTGGTGTAATGCAATGTGTTTACAATCCCGATCCTGGGAAGTCAGTGAGCTAATGGTTAGAGAGTGGACTCCCAATCGCAAGGGTTGTGAGTTGAGTCTGGTGCGGCAGGAATTGTGGGTGGGGGAGTGCATGTACAGTTCTCTCCCACCTTCAATACGCATGACTTAGGTGCCCTTGAAGCAAGAGCATCGAGACCCCCAAGCTGCTCCCGGGTCGCAGCGCATAAAACTGGCTGCCCACTGCTCCGGTGTGTGTTCACTGCTCTGTGTGTGTGCACTGGATGGGTTAAATGCAGAGCATGAATTCTGAGTATGGGTCACCATACTTGGCTGAATGTCACGTCCACTTTTTTCACTTTTTTATGCAGTTTAAGGTTAAAACACATTATTTTACATACTGTACATTATTGTTTTTCCTCTATGCCCCGCTTCTGAAGCGTGTCGATTTTACAAAGCTCATCATACTGAAATGCGAGGTGTGCTCTGATTGGCCAGCTATCCAGTGCATTGTGATTGGCGCAATACCTCAAGCATGTGATGGAAATGTTAAGCCCTTTACCATATTGTGAAAGTGAAAAGTGAAAGTGACGCGTGACATACAGCCAAGTATGGTGACCCATACTCAGAATTCATGCTCTGCATTTAACCCATCCGAGTGCACACACACAGCAGTGAACACACACACACCATGAACACACACCTGGAGCAGTGGGCAGCCATTTATGCTCAGCCTGGGAGCAGTTGGGGGTTCAGTGCCTTGCTCAAGGGCACCTCAGTCGTGGTATTGAAGGTGAGAAGGCTGTACATTCACTCCCCCACCTACAATTCCTGCAGGCCCAAGACTCGAACTTACAACCCTTGGATTGCAAGTCCGACTTCGCTAACCATTAGGCCACGACTTCCCGACTTGTGATGCTGTGTCCGAGTAGGTGCACAAAACCAATAAAACCCATTACAAAGCGAGGCATTTTGTCTTTCAGATTTTTGGGATTTATGAGATTACGCAACCAGCTGTACATTTTGCACCAACAATGCTAATCAGAATAACTCTCTGTTTGCCCATTTGGCTAAAAAACTGCTTGAGAATATCGCAATACTCTTCCCATGATTGATTTCTTGCATCAAAAAGCTGACAAAGTTCCTATTGTTGCTGTTGGACCTGTCTTTTCCACTCACCTCTAGTTTTGAAAGACATCCACATCATCTTCCACTTCAAACCGCTTCTGTCATCCACAACTGTCAAAAGTATAAAAAAGTATATAAAAAAAATGTGGTGTCGGCTGAATGACTACAAAGAGACTACAAATGGGATTTTAAATCTCAAATAGTGGAGACAAAGGAACAGCTTTTCATCCACTCGAAGAGTGACATAATAAAGAAAACAGCCTATAAATAATAACATAGACCACTTTATGAACTGCACCCAACATAAGTTATTAGGGTAAGGATACCACAAGACCAGACCACTTTTTCACTGGAGCAAGCATTATTATTATAGATTATGAACTCTTTTTTTTTTTTTAAACACCTTAATGGTATTGCTTTTTGTTTTGTTTGTATGTCTTTTCAAGATATTATCTGATGGACTGGAGAGGTGTGGATTACGCACAGGCAGGCACTCAATTAGCCAAAACACCACTTTCTATGACTCTGGGAGCAAACCAAAATCTTTAATGAAGTCACAGAAACACCATTCTCAGAAAATGTTTTTTTTTTTTTTTACATTTGACAAAATTGAAATCGGAAAGTTCAAGTAAAATAGTTTCGTAGCATTCAATAAAATGAATCTTTGAATAGATGAAGATAATTGACTAATTAGCACCACAGTACCCTTATTGCAAAATTTAAAGAGCCACACAGATGGGAAATCAAAAATTACCTGTATTACAGTGTATGATGTAGCTGTCCATCAGTGTAAACAATGTGAAAAGTAAATAAACCAAAAAGTACACGATTTATAAAGTTATTGGCTTCTAAAGTAAGAGTCGACTCTGAATCGCTGAAACGAGTCGTTATAGATTTCAAATCCTTGTCCATCTCTTTGACGTAACGAGAACACTTTGCATAATAATCTCCCTACCGTCTTGGGAGAAACAAAATTCTGACCTGCCCCACCCCCACACAGACGCTCTGGTTAGTAGTTGGTGTGATAGCATCATGTCGAGGAGACAGTGTGTTTTTAATTGTAAAGGCAAGTTTGTTTTATTTTCACTGCCAAAGAATGAAGATCAGAAGATCCAATGGCTAAAATTCATTTTACCACAATACTGATGACTGCTTCTCTAATCTCGGTGAGTTAAAGGCGAATTTTCAAAGCGTTGGCCATAAAAGAGGGTTCATTACCAACTTTATTTGGACCAACAAGCATCTCGAATCACAACCTGTAAGTATGATTATGAAGTTATGTGTTTGTTTTCTCCCGAGCGCTTATCAGTATGTGCGCTAGCACTATATGTTAATGCTAACGCATTGTTTACCGTGAAGTTGTGTGCTCAGTTTGGTTATGTCGTGCTTATGTGTATGAAAATGTTAGTCTGTGTCATCGCTTTTATTACTTGGATGAATGATAAAAGCGTGTAGATATGATGTTTTTCCCTTACGAAAATTAACCATGGTTTTAGTGGTCAGTTGACCAATCAGAACACAGTATGCTACCGAAAGGTGGGGTTTAAGGAAACTGAATCTTTGAACAGCTTCGAACTGTTTGGGGATCTCTGAGAATTGAGGTAATTTTAAAATGATATTTTGACAAAATGACAATGTTTTTAACCTTGCATGGATTTAAACCTGTTGTACAGGACTTATAAACAGTGATAGGAAGCTTAGAATTTTCATCTTACTGGCTCTTTAAATAAAAAATAATTCGAATAAAATTGTTTACATAGCTGCGTGATAAAATAAATCTTAAATAAATGGAAAGACAATGGCAGATTAGCACCACAAGACACATGCTACCTTTTGCATCAGCTTTGATAAACTATCTATGAGAGGAACCACAGTACTGAAAAGACACCCACAAAGAAAATCTCACAATTTGCACACACTCCCAAGGCAAAATTTTTCTGTGTTTTCGATCCGTAGCAAGAATTTTGATAGGAAAGGATGACAAATAGAAAAAAAATGCATATGAAACTTTCGAGTCAGTGTGCAAGGACCTTAGTGATGAATGCTACATTTCTCCACTAAATGTCATTTTAGGTGATCTGTTTCTTTAAGATGTAGCTTCTGTGTTTCTCTGCAGTGCAAAGATGGATTTTGTTGATACTGATTTCATTTGATTGGTGTCTTGTTATTGTAGATGAATTTATTGATTAAATCTAAGAAATTGATGATGAATATATCATGGATATCTAATCTAACACTCATGCAACATTTCAGGTTTCTGCTATTAGTTTTCATAAAGGGCGGAACTCATTCGAAAATAGAAGGTCAGCAAAATCTTGTTTAATTTTCATGACTTCCTCTGATAAATCACACTGTGATGCAGGTCGAATCCTGTTGAGGGAGGATCCAACCAGATAAATATCAGTTCTTCAGTCATGTTTCAGAGTGTTTTCAGACATTTTAAGCATCACTCATCGTGAAACGATGAAAAATTGTTCCTCATATTAGTATTGTTGTGTTCATGGCGCCTGGTTGGTGAGTTTAAAATGTGTTTTATGGCTTCAGTTGCTTCTGTTCTGGTATCATGTAATAAATTACTGGTTAAATTAGAGGGGATTATCATTCGCTGTTTCTCTCATATGGAAATAAATGTGTTATTTTATTTTGAGAACAAGTTTGAATTCAACTGTTTGTTCAGTTATTAGGGTTTGACTCAATTAAATATGAAACTCAAAGTTATTGTTCAATTTAAAACTCTTAAATGATTAAAAGTATTTTAGTGAAGCTTCATCAAACCGACATCAAGAGATTTTGATCTGTGACAAACTCTGTTCTTCAGGAGTGTTCGGTTATCTAGTACAGGCATCACAGTCAGCGATGGAAGGAGAATCTGTCACTCTAAACACTCATTATACTCAAATAAAGCAGGGTGATCGGATTCAGTGGAGGTTTGAGAATTATACGATAGTTGATACCAATGTAACGACCGGCAGCATGACTGTATATTATGATGTTCTTGACGGAGATTCAGAAACAGACTGAAGCTGGACAGTCAAACTGGATATCTGACCATCACAAACATCACAACTAAACATGCTGGAGATTATAGTGTATCAACCAACCAACCAGTGATGATATCATTCATTCTCACTGTCTATGGTGAGTTACATTTATTTCACCTGCTTACATTTTAAAGTGAAATTAATATGTCAAGCTTACTACTTTTGTAAACAATCAAAGTTATTTAAAAGTCTTTATCTGTGACAAACCCTGTTTCTGTTTGTTCTCCATATGTGTGTTTGGTGCTGCTGAAGCCGGAAGTCTGTGTCAGTGACGGAGGGAGATTCAGTCACTCTAGAATCTGGTCTTACTGAAATAAGTGAAAATAGCATAGAGTGGATGACTGAAACAGAAGAGTCTTTAAAGTCTTTAATAGCTGGAATCGATAGAGCAGCTGGAATCTTCTCTACATTTAATGGTGCTTTGGGATATCAAGAGACAGACTGAAGCTGGATCATCAGACCGGATCTCTGACCATCACAAACATCACAACTGAACAGGCTGGACTTATATAGTACAGTTAACAAAACAGTCAAAAGCATTCAGAGTTTCTGTCTATGGTGAGTAGAGATCATTTGTCCTGTGCTTCAAATATAATAATTTTATAGTTTGAGATTACAGACTGTTGAACACACTGAACTGAAAATAAGACTGTTGAATATAGATTTGTTCATATTTCTCATGTTTTCAGCTTCGCTGCCAGTTCCTGTCATCAGCAGTAACTCTTCAAACTGTTCTTCATCATCATCATCATCATATTGTTCACTGGTGTGTTCAGTGTTGAATGTGAGTCATGTGACTCTCTCCTGGTACAAAGGAAACAGTTTATTGTCCAGCATCAATGTGTCTGATCTCAGCATCAGTCTCTCTCTACCTCTGGAGGTGGAATATCAGGATAAAAACAGCTACAGCTGTGTGCTCAACAATCCCATCAGTAACCAGACTCAACATCTGGACATCACTCAACTCTGTCACACATGTTCAGGTTCAGCAGTGCTGATATTAGAGCTGATATTAATGTTTATTGACTGAGCTGATCTCAGTTTGATGTGTTTATTCCTCAGACTCTGAACACTGTTGTGGTTCTACTGAAGCTGTGATCCGATTGGTCCTCTCTGCTCTGGTGGATGGCTACTGTTGTTATTCTGGTTTATGACATCAGATCCAGAAGAGCTGAACAGGATCCAGAACACATTCACTCATCAGGTAAGTAATTATGGTCATTTGACATATAACTGTTTTTATTATTATTATTATTATTTTTATGTATATATAATGAATTAATCTTCATTTAGCCTATTTCTAATGGATTTAAATATTCATATGTTGATGTTTGTTTGTTTTATAGGTGGCTCATTTCTTCCCTAGAAGATTATTTGAGAACAAACCATGACAAATTCTCTCACAAATGCTCAAAATGCAAGTGTTTGTCATGAAAATGTTTAAGATTACCAAATATTGCTTTGCTAATGCTAGATTATGTAATATAAAATGCTTTTATTTTAATGATTTTTTAATAATCTAATCTTCTCATCCAGTTTGAAAGGCTTTCTATAAGGATTTATATTTTCTTCAGATAAGACACACTGATCACACTTGACTGCTGTGTATTTACTGTATGTATTTGCATTAATCAATAAAGGTTTCTCACTCTAAAGTTCAAGAGTCTCTCCATGTTTTAATATATTTATTATGCTGAGCCCCTGGAGGAATACAAGCCATGTGTATAATTTAATGAGTTCAGCCACATTGGTATGAAGCTTTACAATATTTAAAAGTTTTTTTTTTTTAAATGTTTACATTATCGTTTAGCTAATTCTCATACCGCTAAAATGTATGTATTATTATTATTATTATTATTATTATTATTATTATTATATATTAATAAATTGTTATTTATTTTAAATGTCTGCAAGAATTTCTGAGGACATAGACAGCTAAAAATATTATTTTTATTAATATAATGAATGATGCACATTAATGTAATGAAAGAGGATGTCATTTTACAATTTAGCCAAATGATGTTGATATTTGAAAGCACCAAAACAAACACGCCATACTCCAAAAAGACCTGCCCTATTTTGATATTTCCCACTGCATATGAAGTGAAAGCGATGTAGCGTTACTCAGCGCAACCTTCCGGTCTCTTTCTTGAAACCAACACAGAAGAGACTCTGTGCAACACTTGGTACTGAATAAAACTGCATTTTTGAAAGAATCGGGTGAGTCAGTGATTCAGTGGCTCATTTCTTACTGTTTCTGGTTTAATGAATGATTCAATGACTTATTCATTAAAGTAATAGTTCATCCAAAAATACAATTTTGCAGAAATTTTTCTATTTAAGGTGTTTTTAATGCGTCACTTCTGTCCAAATTATGAGTCCATAATCCACAATAAAACTTCCTCCAGTGGAAAAATCCATTCCCTGTTGACCTCACATATCAAACTTTTGGTCATTTTGGACTGTTTTGGCTTGTAAACAGTGCTTGATCTGTGCATATTTCTCTCCTGATTCAATATTATGGATTATGGTCTCATATTTTAGCTGGAAGCAACAGTTTGAAGTTAAAAACTGTTTTTACAAACATGCAGCTTCTGTTTCTCTGCTGTGCAAAGATGGATTTTGTTGATACTGATTTCATTTGATTGGCAACAGTCCTAGTGTCTTGTTATTCTAAATGAATTTATTGATTAAATGTAAGAAATTGACATTAAAGATTATGAATGGATATCTAATCCAACACTCCTGCTATAAATCTTCATACAGGGCCAGAATTCAGTTGAAAATGTAAGATCAGCAAAAGCTTGTTGATTTTTGTATGATATTAAAGAAGCGGACATTGGAGTGGAAACTGTGGTCACAGTCAGATAAATATTAAAGTTCAGATGTGTTTCAGAGTGTTTTCAGACATATATAAATAAATATAGTCCACAAAATATATTTAATTCACCAACAAGGCCACAATAGCTTCTTTTCAAATGCAATGTATGGACAGTTAATACTTAAAAAATACTAACACTAATGTACCTTGCTGTTAGTGTTTGCTAGTAACTACTAAGAAAAAAAATCACATCTAATGATTTTAAAGGAATTTACTTATAATTAAGTACATTTAGAAAACAGCTACATTACAAAAACCAATATTGAAAAACATGAAATTCACAGCAATAATACTGCCAGGTCAAATATTTAATCTAATAAAACACTAGAAGTGTATATGAATGTATCAATGAAAAACATAAAAATAGCTACATTGCAAACATGAATTTTGAAAAAGACTAAATTCACACAGCAATGGAATTTCTATCCATCTCAAAACATTTTAAGTTCATAGTAACAATGAGGAAAAGACAAACAATATTACAAAAATGAATATTAAAGAACATGAAACTCACAACAATAACATTGCTAATATATATATATATATATTAAAGACCATATCTAAGTTAAATATTTCATCTTAAAACACTTGATGTGTCATAAGGTAGTAACAATAAAGAAAAATCAACATTACAAAAATATATTAAAGAACATATTAAAGGCTGTGTTCCCTTCCATTTTCCATTATCTTGTTACTGATTTCTTTGAGCACCGATTCTGACATCCCTCCCCTCTCCTGAAAAACTTGAAGAATCACGACGTTATATATGTGGCAGGTTTAATAGGAAAAATATAAACATTAAAAAAAGGAAATTTAGGAGAATCAGTGAATTGTTGTCACAGCCACACCATCTACACTCCTGAACTCTGAACACCTGTGCATCATCACCAGTGCCACATATAAAGCCCTCCGTCACCATCACCCATTGTCTGGTCTTGCACGATCTCCTCACTTACCTGACGCTTTCGTCCTAACCTACCTGATCTGCTGAACCCTCTTCATCCTCATCTGTATTCCTGTTCCCATCGTCTTCGTCTGAGTCGCCATCTGTATCACCATCACCCAAAGGAAAGTTGTGTTATCACTGTGTCATCTGGTGTCAAGATTCACCTGTGTCTGAAACCTCTGATTCACAATAAACACTATTGCACTGAATCCTCTGTGTCCTCGTCTGTGTCTGACAGAAGACCAGACCAAATGCAGAGCTCTTCAGATACAGCGAGGACGCACGCGGATCCCTTCACTGAACTGGTTCACGCTTACGGTCCTCACTCATGCAACTTTCCTCACCTGCTGTCAACAGTTCACCACCATCAAACACGCTACAACTCCGGTCACTTCTTCAGTTGCCCCTAGAGTCCCATGGCCACACCAGCGACATACAGCGGCAGGCGGAGGATTACGCGGGTTTCTGCTACAGTGTTCACTCTACCTGGAGTCCAACGTTCACTTATTCACCACGAAGCAGCCGAGTAGCATTTATCATCAATCTGCTCACAGGTAAAGCTCTCCAATGGGCTCAATCTCTTGGGAGTCAATTCATCTGCTACTGGATCTGTTACTGATTTCTGTTCTCAGTTAAAATCTGTCTTTGGTCAACAAGCTTCTGAATTATCTGTCCATGATCAGCTGTTTACAATTGCCAACAGAGAAATGAGTCCGTGAGTGATTATGCTGTTCGCTTCGATACACTCGCTTACATCAGCGGTTGGAATGAAACTGCCTTAATTACAGCATATCGCCACGGTTTATGTGAAAGGATACAAAGTTTGATTGTTGTATATGAAGATTCACTGGGACTTGAGTGTCTTATTCAGAAATCCATCAGAGTGCCAGAGACTCACTGCATGTCATCGACTCACTCCCGTGTACTTCCTCCCCGCTCTACCATCTGCCCCTCCAGCACCTGAACCCATGCAATAAGATTCACACCACCTATCTACATCGAAGCGTCAGCGGAGGATTAACACCGGGCTGTGTCTCTACTGTGGGGAGATGGACACCTATTACCATCATGTCCAGTATGACCTCCAGCCCAGCGGTGAGTACCATCCATATACCACCTCAAACTGCTCATTTGACTCAAACCTGGGTTACTCTAAGACATCTCCACTCTTCTGTTTCAGTACAAGCCCTCATCGACTCAGGTTCATGGGGAACTTCATCAACCAGCAAACATTAACTCGTCCTAAGTGTCAAGCGCATCGAAGCCCTCCGAACTCAAAATAACAACTATACAAGGAAAGCGCTGGGCAGAGGTCATGTCGCTATTTCTCCCCACAGTCATCCTCCATGGGTTTCCTGCATGAGGAAGACATCCGTTCATGGTGCTGGAGGAATCCACCGCAGACATCATCCTGGGACGCCATGGCTTAACCAACATCAACCACACATCCATTGGCCCACAGGTGAGATCCTGAAATGGGAAAATCCTGTCTTTCTACCTGCATCACTCCACCAGTTAAAGTTCCCAAGGTCATTCCTTCCATCAGAAGTCATCCCTACCGGTCCAGTCCACATCAGTGGAAAGCCCGAAACTAAGGTGGAACATACTATCCCTCCAGAATATCGAGCGTTCCAGGATGTGTTCAGCAAGCGGTTGGCAACAAACTTCCACCTCATCGGCCATGGGACTGCGCTTCGACCTCCTGCCTGGAGCAACCCTTCCCAAGGGGACGAGTCTCATCCTCTGTCCATTCCGAGCAGAAGGCCATGGAGGAGTCGATGCAGGAAGCTCTCGCTCAAGAATTCATCCGACCATCTACTTCCCCTGCCGCTCCAGCTTTTCTTCGTGTCCAAGAAGGAAGGAGGCTTGAGGCCGTGTATAGATTATCCTCATCTTAACTCTCAAACCGTCCAAATTCAGTTATCCTCTTCCCTGGTCCCAGCTGCGTTAGAACAACTACCTGGAGCCAAAATCTTCACAAAACTGGACTTGAGGAGCCTATAACTTAATCCGCATCCGGAAGGGGACGAGTGGAAGACTGCTTTCATCACTCCTTCCGGCACTATGAATACAGGGTCATGCCGTATGGGTTATCCAACAGTCCTTCCGTCTTTCAAAACTACATGAACGAAGTCTTCAGAGAATACCTTAACCAGTTCGTAATTGTCTACATCAACGATATCCTCATTTACTCCACATCCAAGGAGGAACACATCCAACACGCTATACTCTCGAAAACTCCGGAACACCATCTGTACCTCAAGTTGGAAAAATGTGAGTTCCACACGCCTCAGTCCAGTTCCTGGGATACATCATCGACCCACGGCGTGAAGATGGACCAGGGAAGGTGGAAGCCATCACACACTGGCCCTCAACCTGGTTCCATTAAAGAACTCCAACGCTTCCTGGGCTTTGCCAACTTTTATAGGAGATTCATCAAGAACTACAGTTTACTCAGCTCACCTCTAACCTCAATCCTCCGAACCGCCCAAGTCTCTGTCCTGGAACCCCATGGCCACTGAAGCTTTCCACCAGCTAAAACAAGCCTTCAAGACCGCTCCGATCCTAGCTCACCCTGATCCCAACCGACAGTTCATCGTGGAAGTGGGCCTCATCAACCGGGTCGGAGCTGTACTCTCCCAGCGGCAGGGGATCCTCCACGACTCCATCCATGTGCCTTCTTCTGAAGAAGCTATCCCAGGAGCAGAATTACGACATTGGTAACCGTGAACTACTGGCTATCAAGCTGGCTCTGGAAGACTGGCTCATTGGCTGGAGGGAGCCAAGGTCCCTTCGAGGTAATAACTGACCACCGGAACCTGGAATACCTCCGAAGCTAAGAGACTGAATCATGCCAAGCTAGATGGGCCTTATTCTTACGAGATTCGACTTTAAAGTCCGTGATCGCCTCTGGCTCCCAGAACAATAGAGCTGATGCTCTCTCCCCTTCATCAGGCAGACCCAGAACCAGAATCTCCTGAACCAATCCTCCCTCCAGCCATGATTGTAAGTCCCATTCAATGGGATATTAATCGTCCTGATTGAACAAGAAAACCTTCAACACCCTGCTCGCGGAGGTCCAGAAGGGAAACCTTCGTCCCTCCTCAACATCGGATTACCCTTCTGGACTTAGCTCATACCTCTCCGGGATCTGGACATCCAGGCAGGAGGCGGACCCTCGCTCCTGCAACAACGTTACTGGTGGCCCTCGATGAATCAGGATACCTCCCGTTACCTCAAAGGATGCTCAGTCTGCCATAGCAACACCCCTAGGAGACTCCGGAAGGTAAACTGGTGCCTCTGCCCATTCCAGAACGTCCATGGACCCATATGGTGTGGATTTCATGAATGACCTCCCTCTTTCTCAAGGCAATACCTGTGTGCTGGTAGTAGTCAACAGGTTTTGAAATCATGCAAACTCATCCTCTCAAAGGACTTCCCATCTCGTTTGAGGCTGGCAGAGGCCTATTCCACTAATGTGTTCCGCACTTTGGCATTCCAGAAGACATCATCTCCAGGACTAGGTCCCATTCATCTCCAGGGTCTGGTCAGCTTTCTTCCGCCTCCTAGGAGATCACGCACCTCCTCTCAGGGATACCATCCACGATCCATACGGCCTGACTGAGCTGTAAGATACAAGGTGCGGAGGTTCCTGAGGGTCTACTGCCACCGTCATCAGGACTGTTGGAGCCAGTGACCTACCCTGGGCAGCAATACGCCAGAACTCCCTCAACCAATCCTACCGGGCTCCCCTTCCAATGTGTCCTGGATACCAGCCTCCACTCTTCCCATGGTCGGTGTGAGCCCTCGAGTCCCAGCGGTAGATCACTGGTTCCACAGCAGAGGGTCTGGGACTCGCTCACTGCATCTCCAGCGGCAGTTCGGAGGCATAAGGAGAACTGACGCCTCGTCGAGACCTCACGCCAATACCAACCTGGACAGTTGGTCTGGCTCCGACGAGGGACATCCGCCTCGCTCCCTGCCGTAAGCTGAGTCCCGATATCAGTCGGACCATTCACTCGATTGACGGCCTGCAACGAAATGACCTATGACTCCAGCTGCCTGACAGTACCGTATCTCACCTTCATTCCATGTTGCCTCACCTCCAAACCATTCACTGAGACCTTTGTCTCCCTCCATCCACAGAGCCTGGTGTGATGCGACCTCCTCCCGCCATGCCGAAGACAACAACATCTTCCGGTGAGCTATCCCTCGACTCGCCTCACGAGGTCCTCAACTGAGTACCTTGTGGACTGGGAGAACTCACGCCGAGGGCGTTGCTGGATTATCGTACTTGCATCCTGGACTCCCAGCCTTCTCACCGACTTTACAGACCATCTCAGACCGCCTCAGCTCCCTGTGGTCCGTGGTAGACCCACGTGCGTCCTCAAGATCCCAGCCGTCAGGAGCAGCCGTGGGTACTGTGCACAGCACCCATCTACACTCCTGAATCGACACTTAGCCCACTCGTCCCAATCACCAGAATTCTGAACACCTGTGCATCATCACCAGTGCCATATATAAAGCCCTCGATCCCATGCACCCATTGTTGGTCTTGCACCGATCTCCTCACTTACCTGAACAGCTTAGTCTTAACCTACCTGATCTGCTGAACCCTTTCATCCACATTAGTATTCCTGTTCCCATGTCTTACGATCTGAGTAGCCATCTGTATCACCATCACCCAAAGGAAAGTATGTGTTATCACTGTGTCATCCTGTGTCAAGATTCACCTGTGTCTGAAACCTCTGATTCACAATAAACACTTTGCACTGAATCCTCTGTGTCCTCAGCTCTGTGTCTGACAATTGTGAGACAACTTTTACCATTGGTAAATTAAATGTAATCATGTAATCCATAAAAAGTAACTGTAGTCTGATTACAGTATTTTAAAGTAGTTTACTCTAATTACAATGTACTTGAGTTTTTGGAATCTGATTACGTAATCCAGATTACATGTAATCCGTTACTACCAGCTTCTGTATATATATATATATATATATATATAATCACACACACACACACACACACACACACACATTATTAAGAAATATCAAAGTTACATTTTCCTTAGTAGTCCTTAATGAAGAAGATCCCAGTATACCAGACAGAAGTTGTGAAATGGCTCCATTACAACAGACATCTGCTCATGTGGCCAGTAGAAGAGCCTTGTTTCCTTATAATAGAGAGGAAAGGACAAGGGAAAGGCCCTCAACAATCTCCTGGAACAATCAGAAGCTTCCAGAGGGCCCTTCATATTTCATCTTGTGTTCAGGGAGTTATTTTTGTAGGATTGTCATAACAAAATGGGCCTAAGAGTGAATTGTTCAGTTGATTGTAATGCTCTCTTGCATGTACTATCAAGCCTCTACAACTGATCCAGAATGCAGCAGCAAGAGTGGTCTTCAGTGAGCTGAAGAGAGCGCAAGTTGCTCATCTCCTCATCAGGTTACACTGGCTACCAGTAGCGCTCAAACTTTGGGCCCTCCGAAGCCTGCGCCTCTGCAAGTGAACAGCCTTGTGGTGCCATCCCAAAGAGGCACAAAATTACTCTCACTGACCTTTTCCTGGACTGTGCCCAGCTGGTGGAATGACCTCACAATCTCAATTCGAACAGCCGAGTCTTTACTCATTTTCAAAAACATCTAAAGTCTTTTTCGCCAGCAACTGACCAACAAATACTAGCACTTACCTATATTATTCTATTCTGTTCTGTTCTGTTCTATTGCATTCTATTATTTAAAAAAAAAAAAAAGAACAAAACCCTAGCTATGTGTACTCTGAGACTTGTCATATGTATGTGAACTGAGACTTGTCATGGCACTTGTATACTGTTGTTGTTCTCTTGTTGGTCTGATTGCTTCTATTGTTCTCCTCATTTGGATAAAAGCATCTGGTAAATGATTAAATGTAAATGTTTGATACATTTTAATTTGAATTTACTAAGATTGTCATGACAAAATGTGCCCAAGAGTGAATTATTATTTTAATATCAAAACAGGAAATATCTCACATAACACAATGAAACGAATAACTGTATAGACCTACAACTAAATTACACAAGATTAATGTTTATAAAATGCTTAATATATCATTAAAAGATGCATATGTACATAAAGTATGATGTGATCGTGTGTAATAAATCAAATTACCCTTTAAAACCGTAAGGTGGCGCTTACTCTTTAAGAATGTAAGTCTCCCTCACTTCTGGTTCTGTGGTCACGGTTCTGAAACTGCTGCAGCTGTGGGGCTGCAGCTGGATACTATTTTGGGAAATTTTCGATGTTAAAAATGACCTCAGTTTTGTAGTCAATCATGTTTACACACTGCCTCAGAAAGTTCGATTTTCTGCATTTTCACATCCATGGCAAGGATTTTGATAGGAAAGGATGATCTAATAGGGAAAAAAGAATTCGAGGTCAGTGTGCAAGGATTCTATTATGTCAATTTTTAGGTGATCTGTTCCTTTAAGATGCAGCTTGTGTGTTTCCTCTGCAGTGCAAAGATAGATTTTGTTGATACTGATTTCATTTGATTGTTGTCTTGTTATTGTAAATGAATTTATTGATTGAATCTAAGAAATTGACATTAAAGATGATGAATATATCACGGATATCTAATTCAACACTCGGCAACATTTCAGGTTTCTGCTATTAGTTTTCATAAAGGGCGAATTCATTTGAAAATAGAAGGTCAGCAAAATGATGTTCATTTTCATGACTTCCTCTGATAATTCACATTGTGATGCAGGTCGAATCCTGTTGAGGGAGGATTCAACTAGATAAATATCAGTTCTTCAGTTGTGTTTCAGAGTGTTTTCAGACATTTTAAGCATCGCTATCGTGAAAGCGATGAAGAAAATGTTCCTCATATTAGTATTGTTGTGTTCATGGCGTCTGGTTGGTGAGTTTAAAATGTGTTTTATGGCTTCAGTTGCTTCTGTTCTGGTATCATGTAATAAATTACTGGTTAAATTAGAGGGATTATCATTAGCTGTTTCTCTCATATGGAAATAAATGTGTTATTTTATTTTGAGAACAAGTTTGAATTCAACTCTTTGTTCAGTTATTAGGGTTTGACTCAATTAAATATGAAACTCAAAGTTATTGTTCAATTTAAAACTCTTAAATGATTAAAAGTATTTTAGTGAAGCTTCATCAAACCGACATCAAGAGATTTTGATCTGTGACAAACTCTGTTCTTCAGGAGTGTTGGTTATCTAGTACAGGCATCACAGTCAGCGATGGAAGGAGAATCTGTCACTCTAAACACTCATTATACTCAAATAAAGCAGGGTGATCGGATTCAGTGGAGGTTTGAGAATTATACGATAGTTGATACCAGTGTAACGACCGGCGATGACTGTATATTATGATGTTCTTGACGGAGATTCAGAAACAGACTGAAGCTGGACAGTCAAACTGGATATCTGACCATCACAAACATCACAACTAAACATGCTGGAGATTATAGTGTATCAACCAACCAACCAGTGATGATATCATTCATTCTCACTGTCTATGGTGAGTTACATTTATTTCACCTGCTTACATTTTAAAGTGAAATTTAAATGTTAAGCTTACTACTTTGTAAACAATCAAAGTTATTTAAAAGTCTTTATCTGTGACAAACCCTGTTTCTGTTTGTTCTCCATGTGTGTGTTTGGTGCTGCTGAAGCCGGGCGTCCGTGTCAGTGAGCGGAGGGAGATTCAGTCACTCTAGAATCTGGTATTACTGAAATAAATAAAAATAGAATACAGTGGGAGACTGAAACAGAAATGTCTTTAAAGTCTTTAATAGCTGGAATCACGGAGCTGCTGGAACCTTCTCCACATTTGATGTTGATGATGGGAGGTTCAAAGACAGACTGAAGCTGGATCATCAGACTGGATCTCTGACCTCACCAACACCACAACTAAACATACTGGATTGTATATACTACGGTTAACAAAACAGTCAAAAGCATTCAGAGTTTCTGTCTATGGTGAGTAGAGATCATTTGTCCTGTGCTTCAAATAAAAGCATTTTATAGTTTGAGATTACAGACTGTTGAACACACTGAACTGAAAATAAGACTGTTGATTAGATTTGGTCATATTTCTCATGTTTTCAGCTCGTCGCCGGTTCCTGTCATCAGCAGTAACTCTTCACAATGTTCATCATCATCATCATCTTCATCATATTGTTCATTGGTGTGTTCAGTGGTGAATGTGAGTCATGTGACTCTCTCCTGGTACAAAGGAAACAGTTTATTGTCCAGCATCAGTGTGTCTGATCTCAGCATCAGCTCTCTCTACCTCTGGAGGTGGAATATCAGGATAAAACAGCTACAGCTGTGTGCTCAACAATCCCATCAGTAACCAGACTCAACATCTGGACATCAGCAAGCTCTGTCACACATGTTCAGGTTCAGCAGCTGATATTAGAGCTGATATTAGTGTTTATTGACTGAGCTGATCTCAGTGTGATGTGTTTATTTCTCAGACTCTGTCCACTGTTGTGGTTCTACTGAAGCTGTGATCCGATTGGTCCTCTCTGCTCTGGTGGCATGGCTACTGTTGTTATTCTGGTTTATGACATCAGATCCAGAAGAGCTGAACAGGATCCAGCACAGATTCACTCATCAGGTCGTAATTATGGTCATTTGACATATAACTGTTTTTTTTTATTATTATTATTATTTTTATGTATATATAATGAATTAATCTTCATTTAGCCTATTTCTAATGGATTTAAATATTCATATGTTGGTGTTTGTTTGTTTTATAGGTGGCTCATTTCTTCCTAGAAGATTATTTGACAACAAACCATGACAAATTCTCACACAAATGCTCAAAATGTGAGTGTTTGTCATGAAAAATGCTTGATTACCAAATATTGCTTTTGCTAATGCTTGATTATGTAATATAACATGCTTTTATTTTAATGATTTTTTAATTATCTAATCTTCTCATCCAGTTTGAAAGGCTTTCTATAAGGATTTATATTTTCTGCAGATAAGACACACTGATCACAGTTGACTGCTGTGTATTTACTGTATGTATTTGCATTAATCAATAAAGTTTTCTCACTCTAAAGTTCAAGAGTCTCTCCATGTTTTAATATATTTATTATGCTGAGCCCCTGGAGGAATACAAGCCATGTGTATAATTTAAAGAGTTCAGCCACATTCAGTATGAAGCTTTACATTATTTTAAAGGTTTTTTTTTTTATTGTAAATGTTTACATTATCGTTTAGCTAATTCTCATCCGCTAAAATGTTTTATTATTATTATTATTATTATTATTATTATTATTATTATTATTATTATATATTAATAAATTGTTATTTATTTTAAATGTCTGCAAAAAATTTCTGGAGGACATAGACAGCTAAAAATATTATTTTTATTAATATAATGAATGAGGCACATTAATGTAATGAAAGAGGATGTCATTTTGCCAAAATTTTTACAATTTGCCAAATGATGTTGATATTTGAAAGCACCAAAACAAACAGCCATCTCCAAAAGGACCGCCCTATTGTGATATCTCGCCCCTACAGTATGAAGTGAAAGTGATGTGCGTTACTCAGCGGCAACCTTCCGTCTCTCTCTTGAAACCAACACAGAAGAGACTCTGTGCAACACTTGGACCTGAATAAAACTGCGTTTTTAAAAGAATCGGGTGAGTCAGTGAATCAGTGGCTCATTTCTTACTGTTTCTGGTTTAATGAATGATTCAATGACTTATTCATTAAAGTAATAGTTCATCAAAAATACAATTTTGCAGAAATTTTTCTATTTAAGGTGTTTTTAATCGTCACTTCTGTCCAAATTATGAGTCCATAATCCACAATAAAACTTCCTCCAGTGGAAAAATCCATTCCCTGTTGACCTCACATATCAAACTTTTGGTAATTTTGGACTGTTTTGGCTTGAAAACTGTGCTTGATCTGTGCATATTTCTCTCCTGATTCAATATTATGGATTATGGTCTCATATTTTAGCTGGAAGCAACAGTTTGAAGTTAAAAACTGTTTTTTACAAACATGCAGCTTCTGTTTCCTTTGCTGTGCAAGGATGGATTTTTTGATACTGATTTCATTTGATTGGCAACAGTCCTAGTGTCTTGTTATTCTAAATGAATTTATTGATTAAATGTAAGAAATTGACATTAATGATGATGAATGGATATCTAATCCAACACTCCTGCTATAAATCTTCATACAGGGCTGGAATTCAGTTGAAAATGTAAGATCAGCAAAAGCTTATTGATTTTTATGATATTAAAGGCGGACATTGGAGGCGGTAACTGTGATCACAGTCAGATAAATATTAAAGTTCAGGCGTGTTTCAGAGTGTTTTCAGACATTTTAAGCATCACTATTGTGGGCTTTGCAGTGAATTGATGAAGAAAATGTTTTCAAATTAGTTTTGTTCTGGTTGTGTTTGTGGCGTCTGATTGGTGAGTTTGAAATGTGTTTTTATTGCTTCATTTGCTTCTGTTCTTGTACCATGTAATAAATTACTGGTTATATTAGTCAGAAGGAGTATCATTCACTGTTGTTTTCATATGAAAATAAGCTGAAGCTTATGACCCACGACGTAAGCGGGAGGCTTTGACCGGTGGCGATCGGCCTTGCCTTCATCGCCCTGCTTGGAGTAGAGTCTCACGGGCTCTAGTCCAAGATGGCACCTCTGGACGAATCGTGGCGGAGGGCCCGCTGACTCGGATTCAGACTCGGAAAAATTGGTGGCTGGTAACCTAAACTACACTTAAATGGCAGAGGCCGTGGATGACACTGGCAGCGAATTGTGGGCATACTCCACCATAGAAAGCTGTTAGCTCCAGGATGGGATTTTTGGCAACCAAACATGCAACATTCTCTCGAGGTCCTGATTGGCTCGCTCAGACTGACCATTGCTCTGGGGATGATAGCCCGAGGGCAGACTGACCGTGGCCCCAGTAATTTACAAAATTCTTGCCAAAATTTGGATCTAGATTGGGAACCCCTGTCAGAGACCACATCCATCGGAGGCCATGTAACTGAAAGGCGTGATTTATGACTGTGACGCTGTCTCCTTGGCTGAAGGTAATTTGGGCAAGGGATGAAATGTGCACTTCGAGAACCGGTCCACTACGGTTAAAACAACTGTCATGCCATTAGAGGCGGGAGGCGGTGACAAAATCTAGAGCGATATGGGACCAGGGTCTCGAAGGGACAGGCAGCGTCGAGTAGCCTGTCTAGGGTCGGTTAGATGTCTTACCAGTGGCACAGACTGAGCAAGCCAAAACAAAATCGTGAATGTCGCGAGCCATTAATGGCCACCAGAATGCGTTGCTTAACTAGAAAACTAGTGCGAGTCACTCCTGGATGACAAGCCACGTTGAAACAATGACCACATCGAATAACATCGGACCGTAACCCTCCGGCACAAACAAAGCGACTCGGTGGGCAACCAGGCGGAGGCGTTACCCTCTCTTAGCTGATCTGATGTATTCAAGATTCTTATGATCGGTCCAAATGAAAAAAGGTACCCGACCCTCTAACCAATGGCCTATTCCTCCAAGCGTTAACTAACTGCCAACCAATGTTACCAATGTCCATAATTACGTTCGGGCGATAGTCGATGAAAAAGAACGACAGGGATGCATCTTGTCGTCTGAGGAAGCGTTGTGAAAGAACTGCTCCTACTCCCACCTCTGCGCTCGACCTCCACCATCGAACTGGCGTGTGGGATCAGGGGTGACAAGAATGGGAGCTGAAGCGAGCGACTTTGAGGTTGGTGAACACTGCCTCGGCAATGTTCGACCGCCTGAACGTCATTGGGGGAGGTCAAGGCAGTCAAGGTGCGACTAGTTGGCTGAAGTTGCGAATGAAACACCGGTAAAATGGCGAACCCAGAAACCGCTGTAGGGCCTTACGGGAATCTGGATTGGCCAATCTACCACAGCCTTAACCTTGTCAGGATCCATCGCACTCCCTCAGAAGAGATGATGTACCCTAGGAAGGGAACAGACTGTGCATGAAGCGAGCATTTCTCCCTTGACAAAAGCCCATTCTCTAACAGTCTCTGGAGCACTCGTCTGGCGTGTTGAGCGTGTTCCTGGAGAAAACATCAATATATCATCCAGGTAAACATATATGAATTGATCTACCATGTCTCTCAACACGTCATTCACGAGTGCCTGGAAAACCGCTGGGCTGTTGGAAAGCCGAAGGCAAATATTCAAAGTGCCCCTCGGGGTATTAAGCGGTTTTCCATTCATCCCCTTCCTGATGCGAACCAAATGATATGCATTGCGTAAGTCCAGTTTGGAAAATGGATGCTGCCTGGAACCTCTCAAAAGCTGAAGACATCAGCGGCAAAGGATAAGAATTCTTTACTGTGATGTTGTTCAGTCTCGTAGTCAATGCAAGGATGCAGAGAACCATCCTTCTTCCCAGCGAAAAGAACCCCCCCGAGAGAGAAGGCTGGATGAATCCAGAGGCCAGAGAATCAGAAATATATTTCTCCATGGCCTCCCTCTCAGAAAGAGAGTAAAGTTTGCCTTGTGAGAGTCTTACCTGGCAGTAGATCTATTGCACAGTCATAGGAATGATCGGAGGGAGAGAAGCAGCAGGGACTTACTGAACACCTCCTTCAGGTTGAGGGTACTCCAGCGAGACACGTTAGACAAATCGCTGCCTTACTCTGAAACACAGAATCAGACACAGAGGGACAGGCAGACACTAAACAGGATTCATGACAGTGGTTACTCCATGTGGAAATAGTGTTAGTGCACCAGTCGACCAGGGGTTGTGTTTAGAAAGCCACGGGTGTCCCAAAACCACTGGTGCAAGTGGTGAGTCCATAAGTAGGAATGAGAGGATTTCTGTGTGATTGCCAGAGGTGATGAGGGTGATACTTTCAGTGGAATGTGTGATCCGGGGAAGTTCTTGACCATTGAGTGCATTGACGGTGATCTGGTGCGAGAGAGGAGTAATGGGGATCTGAAGTTGAACAGCCAGTTTGAAGTCCATGAAATTACCCTCCGCTCCAATCCAGAAGTGCAGTCTTACGGGAGGAGGGTTGATGGTGGTGATGAGGTCTTCGTCGGAGATCCCACCCGATAGTAGCCTCATACTTACTACCGGGCCTGCTTTTTTTTACCGGACAGGAGTGGATGAAGTGGCCGCCGCCACAGTATAGGCAAAGTCCCTGGGATCTCCGCCTCTCCCTCTCCTCCCGGGAAGCCGAGCTCTCCCCACCTGCATGGGCTCGTGATCGAATCTGGGGCTGACCGCTCGCACATCGGGCTGGTGGTCCTCTGAGCTGGGCTGTGGCGGCTGGGGCGTCGACCTGGTCACGCTGATTCAGGCGAGCGTCAACTCTAAGAGCAAGTTCTATCAGTCCGTTCAGCGTCTCTGGTAAGTCCATGGTGTAAATCTCCTTATGACAGCGGTAAGCCAGCCCATGCAGGAACATATCCCACTGCGCTTCCTCGTTCCAGCGGCACTCTGCGGCCAGGGTGTGGAATCGAATGGAAAAATCCGCCATTGAGCCTTCTCCCTGTCGCCAGTTCAGCGGTAATCTGGCGCCTCCTTACCCGCCACTGACGATCAAAACTCTCCTCATTTCTTGGAGAGTCCCTGGAGCGAGGTGCAGCAGTGTGTCCGTTCTCCCACACGCCGTTCCCCAAGCTGCTCTCCCTGACAGCAGGGTTAATACAAATGCAACCCTAGTCTGTTGCTCTGAAAAGTCATGTGGCTGTAAGGCTGAAATGCATGGAACATATCGTGAGGAATGCTCTGCAAATTCAGGCTCACGGAATATCCCTCCGGTGTGGGTAGGCGTGGCTCTGGTCCCTCTGCTGCTGCAGGCGCTGGTGGTGGGGAGCGGGGACGAGATGGCGATCCGGTGGTGGTGCGGTGAAAGGCGTGTAGAAACCCCAGGAACCGTGGAACATCCAGAGCGACACCGAAGAACTGCGAAATCCAGGCGACCACGAAGAACTGGCCGAAATCCAGGCGACCACGAAGAACTGCGAAATCCAGATGGAGAGCTGAGCTGAAGAGGCCGAGGACAGGACACACCGAGGAACAACCACAAGCGATCTGACAACATGAGAGGGAATTTACTGGGCATATAAAGGAGGTGGAATCAACGACAGCTGGTGACATTAATCAACACAATGAGTAACCACACCCACACAATTACACTCACGCAGACACCTCAGTGTGAGACAGCGATTCATGAACCTTGACACCATCACTCCCTGAGTAGCTTTTTTACAATCACCCTCACAGCAGTGCTCAGGTGCCGCTAGCAATTTTGGGCCCTATGAAAGAATATGAGGTATGGCCCCTACAGCTCAAACATATACTATATTACTCAAAGTACTGGGACACCCAGCCCCATCTAAAGAACAGGTTTGACTACTTTAGTAATTTCCATGATTACAAATCTTAATCAAAGACTCATCACCAAACACCAATGACTTGTACATTCATATGGACAAAAGTATTGGGACACCCTTCTTTAGAACAGAAAAAGGCACTTCCCAAACTGTGGCAACAAAGATGGAAACATAATTCATATATTTAAAATTGTATTTCTAGTTTTGGAAGAGTCTAAAATTATTGTACACATATGCACAAGTCATTGGTGTTTGGTGATGAGTTTTTGGCTCAAGGCCTGCATTTAAAGTCACACCAGAGGTGTTCAGCTGGGATTAGGACTTTGCTTTCTGCAGACCAGTTCTTCCACACTGACTGAATCAATCTTTTTTTTTAACCTTGCCTTATACACTGTAGCTGAACCAGACAAATTAAAGATTCGATCGGAGCCTGGTTGAAACATGAGCGAATTCCACAGAAAGGCAGGATGTTGTAAATCAACTCCCAGCACCACAGTCTGATAACCAACTCTTTCACAGAACAGCTTTCAACATTAACACCATTAGAACAATTATTGACAATTTCAATTCGAAGAAGAGATTGTCTAATTTGGGAGCAAGTAATCGAAGAGATGGACAGTCTGACCCTCACATGTAAAGCCATGAGAGTAAACAAGATCGTTGGATTGACTTCCCCCACCTAGCAGAACCAGACTGAAATTCCTAAGGAGACCTGTTAACCCTCTGGTCTTCACAGGAGATATCCTTACTCCCAGAATGGCACAGAGAATGCCTTCCAATGCATATATGCACCAAAATGAACTCAAAAAGACTTCTAAATGGATATCAGTCCATTGCTTAACTCCATTTTATACCTGTAACCCACACATTTGACTTTAATGTTTCTAATCACTTATTGTGTATGTCTATTTAAATAACTCTTGAATAGCTTAAGGGATCATATTCATGTTTAGTATGTGTGTGTTCGAATATTCTTGCTTGAAAGCTTTCTGACCATCAGTTATTTGTCAAATGTATCATATTCTTGTTATGGAATCATGTCCAAATTATACCCTGCAAGAGCGGAAAATTCGGACCACGAGCTTGATAAGATAACATATGATTTATGAATGGGTGGGACAAACATCGAACACCCTGAGAAAAGACAATATCTAATTGGTCAAGACAACATTTGAGGTGTGGCCAAAAGGCCAGTTTAAATACTCAGGACACCATCAAATTATGCTTTTAGCTTTGCTTGTAGTTTAAGCTTTTAGTCATGCTTTTAGCTTTTAGCTTTTAGCGTTTAGCTTTCGTTTAGCTTTGCTATCAGTCATGCCGGCTTTTAGCTTTAGCTTTTAGTCATGCTTTGTCATCACTTTTAGCGTTCTTGAGCCGTTCCAGCGTGCGCTTGCCTGCAGCCTGCTGCTACTTAGCCACGATGAGAAGAAACACCACCTAGTCTCGTCAAACTTTACTTCTGTTCTTTTCCGTTTGAGAGTTTCGTGTTCTGAGTTAAGTTTTGTACGCCGTGTCTCGAGTCTGACCTCGCGTGCCGTCTGAAACTTCAACCAGCCCACAACTCCGCATCTTCAGCCTCAGCTCAACCACGGGCTTCCCAAGGACGTCACTTCAGCGACTACTGAACTTCCAGCCAATCAGCAATCTCGGAAACCCCTTTTCAGCGACACAAAGGGAACCCGTTAAACAGGCAACGCAAGTAACCTCCAGACTCACATCTGTACTGGTGTTATCTAATATAATTTTAACCTCATTGAAGAACTCAGTGCGAGGGTTAATTAAGTGATTAAATGGTTGTTCATGTCTATGCAATTTCACGTATTGCTGTAAACTTGGGATTTCACATTTTCATTCTCTTAAACTCACTCTTTCCTAACGTTCTATCCTCCTGCAACTTGTGTGAATGTGTGAGTGCGTGTGCTATGTGTTAGATTAGTTTATATGTCTTAGATTTATCTAATAAAGCCTTATTTATATTGAAAAGAAGTATCTTGTGTTTTGTGCTCATAAGTTAATGTCTTAAACTGCGATCTTGTTACTGTGCTAATTAATAGTGTTTTCACTATACTTTGGATATTAATATCCAGCAGATTTGATGTTAAACGCTCGTTCAGTGAATCGCTGGCGTTTCAGTGATCAGCGTGAAACAGTGATTCTGTTCAAATTCCCTTTAAAATCTTAAATGATTCCCTTTGAGCTAAATTTAACCTGTTTCCCTTACAACACAGAGGCATTGTTGTGTTAGAATAGAAAAGGTTCCTGTCCAAACTATTGGTATAAAATTAGAAGCACACAATTCCCTAGAATATCATTATATGCTTAAACATTAAGATTTGTACTCATGGAAATTACTAAAGAAGTCAAACCTGTTCATTAGAAGGTGTCCCAATACTTTTGGCAATATAGTGTACAAGCCAACCTAGCTATTCAAAATCTTTGTCTGCAAATATAATAATATTGACCTATTACTTTTGCTATTGCTTTTGACCATTAGGTATCAGTAACATAATCCAATTAGAACCTTTTCTATGGACATAGACTTTCTGTACCACACTATTCTACTGATATGGAATGAGTTTGACTACTTAATCAGTTATATTAATAGAAATGCTTCACTGGGGAAAACAAAAAAAATCCTAAAATAATAAATAGGATACCCCATAGCAGCACTTCAGCAGTATCCCACATTTCTCAATCATGATCTTACTCAGCTAAATGTAACTATTAGCTTAAAGGGATAGTTCACCCAAAATGAAAATTAGCCCATTATCTCATCACCCTCCAGCCATCCTAGGTTTATATGATTTCCTTCTTTCAGATGAATCCAATCGGAGTTATTTAAAAAAAACTTTGATCTTCCAAGCTGTTTAATGGCAGTCAGCGGGTGTTGCAGTTCAGCAGTCAAAAGAAATTAAATAAAGTGCATCCATCCATAATGAAAAGTGCCTCACACTACTCCATGCGTGAACAAAGGCCTCTTGCAGATCGATGCATTTTTTTAGAAAAATATCTATATTCAAAAGCTAATAATCACTTAAATGTAGTTTGCCAACACTTATACATGGAAGCAGTTCCAGGAGGATTACATATGAGGTGCAGCATTGTGCATGCCAGTGAGTCTTGTAAAACCAATGTTTGTTAACAGGGGAAAGGAAGCAAAGTTTCCTTACTTTAGCAAAGGAAAAACCAGTCTCCTCTTGGCTTATATCTAAATCCTCCAACATTCTTCTTTAAAATCTATACTCGATTTGTACTTCTGATTCACGACCATCGTTTTGTTTTGATCTCTCTGCTGCACTTCCGTCACTTCTGAGCGGTGCATGCACACGCCAATATCCTACGTCATCCACTCGGAGTTGCTTCTGTCTACAACAGTGAGCGCAAGCTAGATTAAAGTGATTATTACATTTCAAATATGGATATTTTTCTTACAAAATGCATTGATTCACTACAGGAGGCCTTTGTTCACCCCGACCATGTGAGGCACTTTTCATTATAAATGGATCGCATTATTTCACTTCTTTTGGACTGATGAACTGTAACACCGCTTACTGACATTAAACAGCTTGGAAGATCAAAGACAAGTTTTAATTAAAAAAAAAAAACTCACATGCTTCCTGCTGCTGCTTTGTGTAATCAGAGTTTGAATTTGTAGATTTTCTATAGCTAAACTAAAATTTGTTTAAAACTGCAACTGATCAAATCGTCCAGCTCAGTCTGTGAGTGTTTCTCCTCTTGGTTCTTCCAGCAGGAGGCTCTGTGCTATATATATATATATATATATATATATATATATATATATATATATATATATATATATATATATATATATAGTGAACCAAAACATGAGAATTATGGGCCTGGTTTCACAGACAGGCTTAGACTAAGCCAGGATCATAGTTCAATTAAGATATTTAAGCTATTTTTATAAACATGCTTAGAAAAACATTACTGGTGTGCATCTTGAGACAAAGCAAAGGCATTGATGTATTTTAAGATCAGATCAGTTTCTTTCAGTTGAAACAGCTCAGACTTACATTTTAGTCTAGTACTAGGCTTAAGTTTTGCTCTTTGAAACTGGGGAAAAGTGTAACACTGTAAGCTCATTGTAACATAACTAAAAAAAATTGTGGGGGGGTTGATCTAGTCTTTTTTTAAAATACTTCTTCAGAAGAAAAGACAGAGGTAAACCATGTGCTTCAAAGAGTTATTTTGCACAGATTCACCAAAAATACCAAAGTCTGGTTAGAGTAGCAACACTGATAAATGCAATACCGTAATTTACTGAATGTAGTGTGATCAGAGCTGAACATGTTGTGTTGGATATATTTACATCAAATGTGGTTTGATCTGTTGTCTTGGAAACAACTTCAACATCAGCATGTTTATTATTAGATGAATGCGGTCAGTGTATCTGACAGTAGTTTGCAGGCCTAATTTTCTCTCCTGTTTAAATAAATTAAACATTCTGACTTCCACTCCATACAAAACATCATATGAAAATATGGGAGAACACTTTTTACATAGTTATAACAGGTTCCGCTTTAAAAAGCCATCAGAGAAACTATAAAATCAGTCTGAGTGGAGAAACAATTGAGACATATGAAAATGAATAAACGAGCTGAAGACAATTATAGGAGAGACCAGAGCCAAACACTCTCTGGATCTCAGGATCAAGCGCTGCTTTAAGACACTTTTAACATGTTATGGTCAGTTTATATCTGTTGAAAATTATGCCATTGATCTCCAGGAAGCTGTGGTCTACTCAAATGAGCTGGACAGTCACACACAACAGCACTGAATAAATAGCGGTTATTTAGCTGACAGTAAAGTTTCCACATCACTTTACTACAGAGCAGCCTCACATCAGCTCATCTGCCCTTTCATTACTGAGCCAGTTTGTCTTTTCATATTTGTTGACTGAAACCTTTGAAGATGTTTGGAACCACATTTTGGTTTTGTTTGTGTTTGTGGCATCTGGTTGGTGAGTTTGAAATGTGTATTTTTTTAAAAATATGTTTGTTAGTTTTTCTACATAAATGTATTTTATATAAAAACACTGAAGCACAAACAGGAGCAGATTTAGTTTTAGTCGTAAAGTGATTCTCATCTGAAGTGTTTTCTGTGTATGATGTTGTGGAGATTAAATCAACTTCAGTTCCTGCATCAGCAAATAAGAGTTTTATTCAAAATCACCACAGAGATGCAGTTATTAATCAATTTTGTTGTTTGATATTATTGGTCTCCGATTTAAATTTCAAACTGTTTACTTCAGTAAACCATCATGAAGTTATTTTAAAGTCTTCAACCATGACAAACTCTGTTTGTGTTTGTTCTTCAGGTGTGTTTGCTGATTCAGATGCAGTGAAGTCAGTGTCTGTGATGCAGGGAGATTCAGTCTCTCTACAGACTAACACTGAACTACAGACAGATGATGTGATAATGTGGTCATTTGGACAATTTTTAGAGACTCAGTATAGCTGAATTCAATAAATGTTTTGAAAGATTCTCCACATATGATGTTCTTGATGGGAGATTCAGAGACAGACTGAAGCTGGATCATCAGACTGGATCTCTGACCATCACAAACCCCAGAACCACAGACTCTGGACTTTATGGAGTGGAGATCATCAGGAACACAACAGTGATATTATACAGATTCAATCTTACTGTTTCTGGTAAGTCACGATTGCAGTGTCATTTGTTGCCAGTTTTCATAAAAATAAAATTTAAATATTTTCATGAACCAAAATATTAAGTATAAAATAATATAAGTTAAAAAGCAGAAAAGCCTGCACACAATGTACGTTGTTTAGAATATCTTTAAAACATCAATTCAGAGACCATGAAAATGTCAAAGTGCTCAATGCAGAGGCAAAATAATTTTGATACTTCATCTGAGTATGTATGAAAGCCAACGGGGTTGAGATCCGGTGACTGTGGGGGGCCATTTTAGTACAGTGAACTCATTGTCATGTTCAAGAAACCAATTTGAAATGATTTGAGCTTTGTGACATGGTGCATTATCCTGCTGGAAGTAGCCATCAGAGGATGGGTACATGGTGGTCATAAAGGGATGGACATGGTCAGAAACAATGCTCAGGTAGGCGTGGCATTTAAACAATGCCCAATTGGCACTAAGTGGGCTAATGTTTGCCAAGAAAACATCCCCACACCATTACACCACAACCAGCAGCCTGCACAGTGGTAACAAGTCATGATGGATCCATGTTCTCATTCTGTTTACTCAAATTCTGACTCTACCATCTGAATGTCTCAACAGAAATCGAGACTCATCAGACCAGGCAACATTTTTCCAGTCTTCAACTGTCCAATTTGGTGAGCTTGTGCAAATTGTAGCCTCTTTTTCCTATTTGTAGTGGAGATGAGTGGTACCGGTGGGGTCTTCTGCTGTTGTAGCCCATCTGCCTCAAGGTTGTGTGTTGTGGCTTCACAAATGCTTTGCTGCATACCTCAGTTGTAACGAGTGGTTATTTCAGTCAAAGTTGCTCTTCTATCAGCTTTTATCAGTCGGCCCATTCTCCTCTGACCTCCAGCATCAACAAGGCATTTTCACCCACAGGACTGCCGATACTGGATGTTTTTCCCTTTTCACACCATTCTTTGTAAACCCTAGAAATGGTTGTGCGTGAAAATCCCAGTAACTGAGCAGATTGTGAAATACTCAGACTGGCCCGCTCTGGCACCAACAACCATGCCAGCTAAAATTGCTTAAATCACCTTTCTTTCCCATTCTGACATTCAGTTTGGAGTTCAGGAGATTGTCTTGACCAGGACACACCCCTAAATGCATTGAAGCATCTGCCATGTGATTGGTTGATTAGATAATTGCATTAATGAGAAACTGAACAGGTGTTCCTAATAATCCTTTAGGTTAGTGTGTGTGTATATATATATATATATTCATTCTGTTATTGTCACCTGTAAACTTTACTAGTTCAAATAATGACTTGGATAGATTGTATAGAGTTGCATGCTGACTACTGTAAGTCTATGCTAAGTTAAGTGTTGACACTCGTTCAATACTGCTTAACTGTGCATAGGCCCTGTTGGGTACAGCCTAACTGCCCCTTGTGACCAAAAATGTCTGAACATCACTGTAGACGGTCAGAAAGCTGAGCTACTTAAGATCGTTGGAGCGCCTTTGGCAGATTGACACCCTTCCCTACATTAATAAAATGGAGAATCACCAAAGACCGAACCTGTCAGAAGCATACTGCACTGAGATGGACAAACTAGAGAAGGCTGGCTACGAGGCAGAAATCTCCCCTCAGGAAACTGAGAAGTCAGCTGAATCCTGGTACATTCCACACCACTACGGTGAAACACAATGCCAAAACAGGATTGTGTTTAACTGTTCTTTCTAGTATCAGCTTCAGTCTTTAAATGAGCAACTCATTCCTGGTCTCATACTTGGTGCATCTTTGCTTGAGTTTTGCTTCAGTTCAGGCAGCACACTGTGGCCATGAATGCAGATGTGAAAGGTATGTTTAACCAAGTTTGCCTGCTGCCAGATGACAAGGCGATCCTGAGCTTCCTGTGGAGAAGCATGCAAAGAACTGTGCAGACAAAGATCTATGAGGGCCCTTTGGCACAATGTGCAGTCCTTATTGTGCTATACTGTATATGAACTGCAACGAGTAGCCCATGACATACTGCAAACTGATCCCACTCTAGCGAATCAGTCATCCAATCATTCTACATAGATAATTTTCTTCAAAGTACAAAATCAACCAAAAAGGCCAGAGCTCTTGTAGATGTCCTATGGCAATTGTTGCTTACTGGAGGGTTCAGTCCTTGCTAATGGGCCAGTAACAAATCTGAAGCAACTGAACACCTTCCGACAGAAGCAAGATCACAAAGCAGTGAGCTATGGTTATCCCAAAAGAGCCCTGATCTTTGGAGAGCACAGTTGATTGTGATGAAACTGTCTCTGTGATTCCTTAGGATACAGACCTTGCCAAGTGGAATGTCTCAAGCCAACTTTGAGAATATCTACAAGGTATTAGCATCACAGTATTACCCTCTTGGGTACCTAATTCCATTCACCACCCAGGCCAAGATACCCCCATCAACAAATAACCAAACTCTTTTAAACCTTATTAAGGAATATGATGCCAATCTCCTTCACCCTGGGCCAGATTGAGTCCTTACAGAGCTCAGCTGTCACTATTGGATTTTGAGAGGCTTGCATGCATTTAATGTCAAAAGTGGTGGGTCCAACCCAAGATCCCTATGATGGCAGATCTCCCACCAGCTCATCTTAGGCTTTACAAGCCCCCTTCTATTCCCACTGGAATGGACTGTTTTGGACCATTCACAGTTAAAAAAGGACACAACTGAAAAGAGATGTGGAATAGTCTCCAGAGGTATGACCACCCGATGTCTCCATCTGTATCTACTCAAGAGTCTGGACACGATGACTTCTTGATGTCTCTATGGAGATTTATCACTAGATGAGGCAAGCCCTTTGAGCTCTTCTCGGATAATGGCACCAACTTTACTGGAGGGAACAGAAAGATTAAAGAGGCTTATCAAGCTATGGCACCCCAACTCAAAGAGCAATTAGCTGAACAGGAAATCTCCTTCAGATTTATTCCTCCCAGCTCTCCACATTTTTGTGGTAGGTAAGTCAAATCAGTGAAACAAGCATTGAAAGTCATTCTAAAGGAACAGTCAGTGCCTGAAACTGTCATCCGCACCGCTTCTAATTGAAGTGGAAGCATCATGAATGCCAAGCCTTTAGGCCATGTGCAAGAAAGCGGACTACTGCATGTTTGTTTCTTCTGTGAGTGATTTCTATGTGCTTGTTTTCATGTAGAGACAATAGCTGTGTATTAGCAGTGGCTAACTGACTTTCAGCAGGAACTGGTAATGGATATTGTTCCAGGTTGAGACTGAGCGATAAACTGGTGTCATCTTCACTCTGGCACAGAGGATTGAAGTGTCTTCGCTTTCATTTCCTTGTTACTTTTTTTTCTCATTGTTACTTCCCCACCGACACCTAGATACAGAAAATAAAAACTTATATGACGTATTTCCTGTATTTGGCCCAAGTGTTAGAGCAGGCGGAAGACGATAAGAGTGTCAATAACTTTTTATTAACCAATGGGACACACTTACAACATAGTGTTGTAAAATGCACGCCAGTTTTTACAGACATTGTGTTCAGGTTTTAGTGCATTTAATACTTTTCACTTTAAAATAAGCTTATACATTCTGTATCTATGTGACAGTTTAATTGTGGTGTTTCTAATTAAGTGATAAAAGCAGATGCAAATGTTTTTTTTTAAAAAATGTGCATGCTCATCTCTGTACCATTAAAATGTGCAACACAAATTATATGTGATATAATTAAAGTAACTTACATAGCAGGTTTTCTTTGCACATGAGTTCCTGAACATGATGCATGATGCTGATACCACAAGTGTCAAATTTTTCATTACTTGATTTGACACATTTACAGTGTATTTTATTTGTATTTTTAATACTTTGCATTTTACAATCAACTTCTAAATGTCTGTTCAGTATTCCCTATGACATGACACAATTTAATTTTTGGAGCAGTTGAAAAGCAGTTGCAAATTTTGCAGATTTGTGTGTGTTCATGCTTAGTGAATGAGATTCCAATGTTTTTTTCTGCAAAGATGCATGTACATTTACTTATAACTGATAGAGGACCAAAAGTAGGATGTAGCTTCAATCATTTTTAACTTCGTTAAACAACACATTTTAATCACAGAAATTAACACATTGTTTTCCCAGTCCTTATAAACACACTGAAGCTCAAACAGCAGCAGCTTTAGTTTCAGTTGTGACATGATTCTCATCTTAAGTGTTTTCTGTGCATGACTTCAGTTCAGTTTTAAAACAATCAGAATTTTCATCTCATCCTGTTTGTGAATGATATTTGAACATATAACAATTTACTTCCATAAAACGTTTGTGTTTGTTCTTCAGGTGTGTTTGCTGATTCAGATGCAGTGAAGTCAGTGTCAGTGATGGAGGGAGATTCAGTCTCTACAGACTAACACTGAACTACAGACACATGATCAGATAATGTGGACATTTGCGATCCAGAGACTCTTATAGCTGACATCAATGCAAAGCATAGAATTTTCTCCACATATGATGTTCTTGATGGGAGATTCAAAACAGACTGAAGCTGGATCATCAGACTGGATCTCTGACCATCACAAACACCACAACCACACACTCTGGACTTTATGGAGTGGAGTTCATACGAACAGCCCGATATCACATACAGATTCAATCTCACTGTCTCTGGTGAGTCACAGTTACAGTTTCATTCGTGATAAGTGCTGCTGGTCATCATAATTCAAAGATTTATTTAAGTGCTGTCAAATGATTAATTGCATCCAAAATAAAAGTTGTTGTTTACATAATATAATAATATATGTGTTTGTACTGTTTATATTTATTATGTATATATAAATACATACACATACAGTGTATATTTTGAAAATATTTAAATGTATTTAATATGAATTAAAATGTACATAATAGATATACACACACACACATAATAGCTAGCCTATACACAGTACACACACATATATTGTAAGCAAAACACTTTGGATGTGATTAATTGCGATTAAGCGTTGAAAGCAATAAGTGTATAATTGACTGGAACTGAAGTGGGGTGGGGGTGCTTGGGAAAGTTCCTCAGCCGGATTCAAACTCGGGCCCACAAAGCTAACGGCACTGACTTTGCATACCAATTTTACACAAATAATTAATATACATAAAACCAACCACTTAGTCATTGAAGATCACATACACATTATTTGATGCAGTTTTTCCTTTAAACCTATTACAAATAAAACAGCTATAATGTTATTGACTGAGCTGCTCTCATGTTTGATGTTTTTGTTCTTCAGACTCTGTTCACTGTTGTGATTCTGCTGAAGCTGTGATCCGATTAGGTCGTCACTGCTCTGGTAGTGGCTGCTGCCTGCTGTGGTGGTTCTGGTTTATGACATCAGATCCAGAAGAGCAGAACTGGATGTTTGATTACTGGTTTTAAAATTTCTGTATTCTCTTCCCTTAAATACTGAAATCTGAACTTTGTTTGTTAGTTTGAATCCTAATTTGAATCTTAGTTTGAATTTCAGTATTAAAGGGATAGTTCACACAAAAAATTAAAATTCTGTCATGAATTATTCACCCTCATGTCATACAGCCAAGTATGGAGAATTGTCTCTGCATTTAACCCATCCAAAGTGCACACACACAGCAGTGAACACACACACACTGTGAACACACACCCAGAGCAGTGGGTTTCATTTATGCTGCGCCTGTGGAGCAGTTGGGGTTCAGTGTTGCTCAAGGGCACCTCATGTGTGGTATTGCCAGCCCAAGACTTCAACCCACAACATTAGGATTAGAGTCAAACTCTCAACCACTAGGCCATGACTTCCCTAATGCTAAATTTTAACAAAAATTATTTTAAATGTTATATTAGGATTTTTTTTTTATGTCTTAAAATACATGCAAAATAAATGAATGATCCTCTGCTGCCATCTAGTTGTCATAGTGAGAATATCATGACCTTGATTTTAAAAGTATCTGTTTTCTATCAGGTGGCAGAATTTTTCCACTTAAGCATAGCAGATTTTCCATAAAATGTCTCTGTAAGTAAAAAAAAAAAATGCAAATGTTCTTTAAAGCGAATTTTAGATACAGTTTTCTCATTTAATATAAAATGTAAATGAAGGTAAATGAAAATATTAATTGCTTGCAGAGAGTTTTCACGTAGGGCTGAATACAAGGGTGCAAGCACTGATCTTGCATACCCCTCAGCAAATATGCAGTTGTGACCCTGGTTCTGGTTTATGATCATCAGATCCTGAGAGCTGAACAGGGTGTTTGATTGCTGATTTTAAAGTCTTTCTTATATTCCTCTTCCACAAATACTTAACCTGAACTGTTTGTTAGTTTGAATGTGAATTCAAGAAATGGCTAAAAACACATCTCTTCTATCTTCAACTAGCTCTATCTAGTTCTCTTGAAAAAGGCCTTTAAGACATAGCTTTCTCTTTTCTTTTCTATTGTCAGCACATTGTGTGTGTGTGTGCATATATATACTATATATATATATATATATTATATATATAGGTATATATATATATATATATATATATATATATATAGGCTATATATATAGCCTGCTGCATTAGGCTAACCGAGACTTGTCATAGCACTTGCATAATATTGCTCTTTTGTTAGTTTGAATGCTTCTATTGTTCTCATTTGTAAGTGGCTTTGGATAAAAGCGTCTGCTAAATGACCTAATGTAAATGTAAATCTGAATCTTAGTTTTAAGGTGTTTGATGTTCATATCCACTCTAGATGTTCTATTTTATTCTACAATAAACATTTGATATGATTATAGCAGTGTTTCCTGTTCCTGGCACAGATGTACAATATCGAGTTTATATGAATATTAATATGTTTATATAAATATTAATCGAGAAGGCTGGCTACTAGGGCAGAAATCTCCCCTCAGGAAACTGAGAAGTCAGCTGAATCCTGGTACATTCCACACCATGACGGTGAAACACAATGCCAAAACAGGATTGTGTTTAACTGTTCTTTCTAGTATCAGCTTCAGTCTTTAAATGAGCAACTCATTCCTGGTCTCATACTTGGTGCATCTTTGCTTGGAGTTTTGCTTCAGTTCAGGCAGCACACTGTGGCCATGAATGCAGATGTGAAAGGTATGTTTAACCAAGTTTGCCTGCTGCCAGATGACAAGGCGATCCTGAGCTTCCTGTGGAGAAGCATGCAAAGAACTGTGCAGACAAAGATCTATGAGGGCCCTTTGGCACAATGTGCAGTCCTTATTGTGCTATACTGTATATGAACTGCAACGAGTAGCCCATGACAACTGCGAAACTGATCCCACTCTAGCGAATCAGTCATCCAATCATTCTACATAGATAATTTTCTTCAAAGTACAAAATCAACCAAAAAGGCCAGAGCTCTTGTAGATGTCCTATGGCAATTGTTGCTTACTGGAGGGTTCAGTCCTTGCTAATGGGCCAGTAACAAATCTGAAGCAACTGAACACCTTCCGACAGAAGCAAGATCACAAAGCAGTGAGCTATGGTTATCCCAAAAGAGCCCTGATCTTTGGAGAGCACAGTTGATTGTGATGAAACTGTCTCTGTGATTCCTTAGGATACAGACCTTGCCAAGTGGAATGTCTCAAGCCAACTTTGAGAAATATCTACAAGGTATTAGCATCACAGTATTACCCTCTTGGGTACCTAATTCCATTCACCACCCAGGCCAAGATACCCCCATCAACAAATAACCAAACTCTTTTAAACCTTATTAAGGAATATGATGCCAATCTCCTTCACCCTGGGCCAGATTGAGTCCTTACAGAGCTCAGCTGTCACTATTGGATTTTGAGAGGCTTGCATGCATTTAATGTCAAAAGTGGTGGGTCCAACCCAAGATCCCTATGATGGCAGATCTCCCACCAGCTCATCTTAGGCTTTACAAGCCCCTTCTATTCCACTGGAATGGACTGTTTTGGACCATTCACAGTTAAAAAGGACACAACTGAAAGAGAGATGTGGAATAGTCTCCAGAGGTATGACCACCCGATGTCTCCATCTGTATCTACTCAAGAGTCTGGACACGATGACTTCTTGATGTCTCTATGGAGATTTATCACTAGATGAGGCAAGCCCTTTGAGCTCTTCTCGGATAATGGCACCAACTTTACTGGAGGGAACAGAAAGATTAAAGAGGCTGATCAAGCTATGGCACCCCAACTCAAAGAGCAATTAGCTGAACAGGAAATCTCCTTCAGATTTATTCCTCCCAGCTCTCCACATTTTGTGGTAGGTAAGTCAAATCAGTGAAACAAGCATTGAAAGTCATTCTAAAGGAACAGTCAGTGCCTGAAACTGTCATCCGACCGCTCTAATTGAAGTGGAGAGCATCATGAATGCCAAGCCTTTAGGCCATGTGCAAGAAAGCGGACTACTGCATGTTTGTTTCTTCTGTGAGTGATTTCTATGTGCTTGTTTCTCATGTAGAGACAATAGCTGTGTATTAGCAGTGGCTAACTGACTTTCAGCAGGAACTGGTAATGGATATTGTTCCAGGTTGAGACTGAGCGATAAACTGGTGTCATCTTCACTCTGGCACAGAGGATTGAAGTGTCTTCGCTTTCATTTCCTTGTTACTTTTTTTTCTCATTGTTACTTCCCCTACCGACACCTAGATACAGAAAATAAAAACTTATATGACGTATTTCTGTATTTGGCCCAAGTGTTAGAGCAGGCGTGAAGACGATAAGAGTGTCAATAACTTTTTTATTAACCAATGGGACACACTTACAACATAGTGTTGTAAAATGCACGCCAGTTTTTTACAGAGCATTGTGTTCAGGTTTTAGTGCATTTAATACTTTTCACTTTAAAATAAGCTTATACATTCTGTATCTATGTGACAGTTTAATTGTGGTGTTTCTAATTAAGTGATAAAAGCAGATGCAAATGTTTTTTTTTAAAAATGTGCATGCTCATCTCTGTACCATTAAAATGTGCAACACAAATTATATGTGATATAATTAAAGTAACTTACACCTAGCGTTTTCTTTGCACATGAGTTCCTGAACATGATGCATGATGCGATACCACAAGTGCTCAAATTTTTCATTACTTGATTTGACACATTTACAGTGTATTTTATTTGTATTTTTAATACTTTGCATTTTACAATCAACTTCTAAATGTCTGTTCAGTATTCCCTATGACATGACACAATTTAATTTTTGGAGCAGTTGAAAAGCAGTTGCAAATTTTGCAGATTTGTGTGTGTTCATGCTTAGTGAATGAGATTCCAATGTTTTTTTCTGCAAAGATGCATGTACATTTACTTATAACTGATAGAGGACCAAAAGTAGGATGTAGCTTCAATCATTTTTAACTTCGTTAAACAACACATTTTAATCACAGAAATTAACACATTGTTTTCCCAGTCCTTATAAACACACTGAAGCTCAAACAGCAGCAGCTTTAGTTTCAGTTGTGACATGATTCTCATCTTAAGTGTTTTCTGTGCATGACTTCAGTTCAGTTTTAAAACAATCAGAATTTTCATCTCATCCTGTTTGTGAATGATATTTGAACATATAACAATTTACTTCCATAAAAGCGTTTGTGTTTGTTCTTCAGGTGTGTTTGCTGATTCAGATGCAGTGAAGTCAGTGTCAGTGATGGAGGGAGATTCAGTCTCTCACAGACTAACACTGAACTACAGACACATGATCAGATAATGTGGACATTTGCATCCAGAGACTCTTATAGCTGACATCAATGCAAAGCATAGAATTTTCTCCACATATGATGTTCTTGATGGGAGATTCAAAACAGACTGAAGCTGGATCATCAGACTGGATCTCTGACCATCACAAACACCACAACCACACACTCTGGACTTTATGGAGTGGAGTTCATTACGAACAGCCCGATATCACATACAGATTCAATCTCACTGTCTCTGGTGAGTCACAGTTACAGTTTCATTCGATGATAAGTGCTGCTGGTCATCATAATTCAAAGATTTATTTAAGTGCTGTCAAATGATTAATTGCATCCAAAATAAAAGTTGTTGTTTACATAATATAATAATATATGTGTTTGTACTGTTTATATTTATTATGTATATATAAATACATACACATACAGTGTATATTTTGAAAATATTTAAATGTATTTAATATGAATTAAAATGTACATAATAGATATACACACACACACATAATAGCTAGCCTATACACAGTACACACACATATATATGTAAGCAAAACACTTTGGATGTGATTAATTGCGATTAAGCGTTTGAAAGCAATAAGTGTATAATTGACTGGAACTGAAGTGGGGTGGGGGTGCTTGGGAAAGTTCCTCAAGCCGGATTCAAACTCGGGCCCACAAAGCTAACGGCACTGACTTTGCATACCAATTTTACACAAATAATTAATATACATAAAACCAACCACTTAGTCATTGAAGATCACATACACATTATTTGATGCAGTTTTTCCTTTAAACCTATTACAAATAAAACAGCTATAATGTTATTGACTGAGCTGCTCTCATGTTTGATGTTTTTGTTTCTCAGACTCTGTTCACTGTTGTGATTCTGCTGAAGCTGTGATCCGATTGGTGCGTCACTGCTCTGGTGACTGGCTGCTGCCAGCTGCTGGTGGTTCTGGTTTATGACATCAGATCCAGAAGAGCAGAACTGGATGTTTGATTACTGGTTTTAAATTTCTGTATTCCTCTTCCCTTAAATACGAAATCTGAACTTTGTTTGTTAGTTTGAATCCCTAATTTGAATCTTAGTTTGAATTTCAGTATTAAAGGGATAGTTCACACAAAAAATTAAAATTCTGTCATGAATTATTCACCCTCATGTCATACAGCCAAGTATGGAGAATTAGTGCTCTGCATTTAACCCATCCAAAGTGACACACACAGCAGTGAACACACACACACTGTGAACACACACCCAGAGCAGTGGGTTTCATTTACTGCTGCGCCGTGGGAGCAGTTAGGGGTTCAGTGTTGCTCAAGGGCACCTCAGTGGGTATTGCCAGCCCAAGACTTCAACCCACAACATTAGGATTAGGAGTCAAACTCTCTAACCACTAGGCCATGACTTCCCTAATGCTAAATTTTAACAAAAATTATTTTAAATGTTATATTAGGATTTTTTTTTTTTATGTCTTAAAATACATGCAAAATAAATGAATGATCCTCTGCTGCCATCTAGTTGTCATAGTGAGAATATCATGACCTTGATTTTAAAAGTATCTGTTTTCTATCAGGTGGCAGAATTTTCCACTTAAGCATAGCAGATTTTCCATAAAATGTCTCTGTAAGTAAAATAAAAAATGCAAATGTTCTTTAAAGCGAATTTTAGATACAGTTTTCTATTTAATATAAAAATAGTAAATGCAAGGTTAAATGAAAATATTAGTTGCTGGTTCAGAGGTTTATCATCATGATCGAGAATACAAGGGGTGCAAGCTTACTGAATCTTATACCCCTCACAAATATGCAGTTGTGACCACTGGTTCTGGTTTATGATCATCAGATCCTGAAGAGCTGAACAGGGTGTTTGATTGCTTGATTTTAAAGTCTTTACTTATATTCCTTCTTCCACAAATACTTAACCGTGAAACTTTTGTTAGTTTGAATGTAGAATTCAAGAAATGAGCTAAAAACATCTCTTTATCTTCAACTAGCTCTATCTAGTTCTCTTGAAAAAGTGCCTTTAAGATAGCTTTCTATTCTTTTCTATTGTCACACATTGTGTGTGTGTGTGATATATAGCATATATTATATATATATATATATATAGTATATATATATATATATATATTATATATATATAGGCTTATATATATACCTGCTGCATTAGGCTAACGAGACTTGTCATAAGCACTTGCATAATATTGCTCTTTTGTTAGCTTTCGAATGCTTCTATTGTTCTCATTTGTAAGTGGCTTTGGATAAAAGCGTCTGCTAAATGACCTAATGTAAATGTAAATCTGAATCTTAGTTTTAAGGTGTTTGATGTTCATATCCACTCTAGATGTTCTATTTTATTCTACAATAAACATTTGATATGATTATAGCAGTGTTTCCTGTTCCTGGCACAGATGTACAATATCGAGTTTATATGAATATTAATATGTTTATATAAATATTAATCATATGAAAACCTCAGAGAACACTTTATGCACACACTCATATCAGGAGATCGGTTCCTGAAACATAAAGCTTTTAGAGAACCTCTGAAGTCAGTCGGAGACGAGAAACAATTCAGATACTTGATCAATGATCAACACGCGAGCTGAAGACAGTTGCAGGAGAGACAGATGAGCGAATGGAACGCAGCCCTTCTACGTCAGAAGGGGCTGGCCATAGAAACGCTTGTTCTTCCGGACCGGTTAGCTGCTGCTGTTAGTCGTACAGAAATAGGTAACTAAATGTTTGTTTGATGGTATTTGTTATAATCACGATACGCATTCGGAACGCATAATATATTACGCTGTATTTCGACCGCGTGAGTCGGAACGGCTATATCGCTGAAACTGACAGTTCGCAAAACGTAAACAGCTCGATATTCGCAAAGGAGCTATTCGTTAAATCACTCCGCGTACGGGACTGGTTGAAGTAACGGTAAAAACAATACTGTTAACTACATCCGCGGTCATTAATTTGATACTTGACATGAACATATTGTCCGCGACAATTTATAGTGATGTTGTTATCAACGTTTTAAGAACAAAAGGCAGCAGCGATCTATATGGCCTGCCATAGATATCCATGGGCTTGGGACTGAAATATGCAAAAATAAGAGTTTATTGAAGAGAACATGATCCAGAATCCTGCGGTATGAAACCTAAGATACTGAAAGACAAAGAGGTTGGTGTTTATTCTTGATTGTTCATTGAAAAGAAACTAAGGTTACAGTCTACATTATCAAATAATGTATGGACAGATACATGACAAAATGGCCTTGTACAGCAGTTCTGCTACATGCATTAATGTTTGGAACAGTACAGGTGATGTAAAGTTTTATAGTGGGTGACACTGGACCACAAAAGCAGTCATAAGTAGCACGGTATATTTATAGCAATCGCCAACAATACAGTTCAATCTTTTATGCCAGAAATCAGAAGGATATTAAGTAAAGATCATGTTCCATGCAGATATTTTGCAAATTTCCTACTGCAAATGTATCAAAACTTACATTTTGATTAGTGTTATGCATTGCTAAGAACTTCATTTGCACAACTTTAAAGCGATTTTGCACCCTCAGATTCCAGATTGTCAAATAGTTGTATCTCAGCCAGTTGTTTCTCTTGTCATACCCTAACAAATCATATATCAATGGAAAGCTTATCAATTCAGTTTTGGATGATGCATAAATCTCAATTTTGATTAAAAAATAACCCTTATTGCTGGTTTTGTGGTCCAGGGTAACATTCGAGTGTGTAGCATTTCACATATTTTCACCTGACAGTTAAACAATTATTTATTATGTTCATTTAGGTGTAATGGAGGTGAAAGAGGAACGTAAAACCTGAATGAGGTGGAGGAGCAACATCATCACTCCATCACTGACAAAAACCTTTGGTCCTCTCACAGAAAACAATCAAAACAAGAAGACTTACATCTGCCCCAGTGGGAAAAAGTTTTGCAGGTAAATCACACTTCGAGCCACATACCTAATTCACACCGGAGAAAAACCGACATCGGTTTTTGTAGCAAAGAGTTTCGCGGCAAAGAAAGACTCGACAGGCATGTGAAAATCCACACGGAGAAGCCTTTCATTTGTGAATGGTGCGGAAAGGGCTTGGCGGTAAAACGAGACTCAAGAGCACGCGGATAACCCACACTGGAAAAAGCCTTATGCATGCTTGCATTGCGAAAGAAGCTTCACGACGAACACAAACCTGCAGCGCATGTCAAACTCCACACTGGAGAAAGGCGCGACATCGCGCAAGAGTGTGGAAAGAGCTTCATCACGCAGGAAAAGCTCAGGTTTCACATGACGATCCACACTGGAGAGCGACCTTACAGTTGCAACAATGCGGGAAGAGTTTCCGACACATCAACGGTCTCAAAGATCACCAGCTCTCTCATGCGCGGAGAGGTCTTTAACTGTGATCAATGCGGTAAGGATTTTATTACGCGCCTGCACTGAAGAGACACTTGAGAGTTCATTCAGGTGAGAAGCCTTTCTGTGTTCTCTGTGCGGAAAGAGTTTTGCACGAGTGGACTGCTTTAAAAGGCATCAGGAGGTCCATAGTGGTGTGAAGGATCACGGTGCTATGAGTGCGGAAGGCTTTATTACATCCACCAACTCAAGCAGCACCAGAGGATTCACACTGGAGAGAAACCGCATAAGTGCTCACTTTGTGGGAAGAGTTTCACCAGTCGCGCACCTGAAAGCACACAGAGAAGCCACACCACCGAGAGCCATCTGGTAATAGTCATCAAATCATCTACTGATTCAAGTGGTAAAAATGCATGATCCAAAGGTATCTTGAGAATCTGAATCCCAAAAGGAGTAAGAGTGACTTTCTTGTTTGAACCGAACCTTTGTTTCAACATTGCATCTGAATAATGTAAATAAACCATTCTATCAGTAGGTCTATACTATGTGTTTGTCTTCATTAAAATCACATGAACAGATGTCAACACACTTTATGTGTTTAACCATGTTATTTTAGTAAAACTGTGGTTATACAAATGGTAATCAATCGCCAAAAAAAAAAAACATGGTTACCACACTTTATTACAATGAAACCAAGGTTAATTTTCATAGGGTTGTGAAAATTTGAATTATGAGATTATCTCTTATAATCTTGCCACTTATTTATTTTTTATTTTTTATGTTTGCAGCAGTTCTTTCCTCTTTATTCCGTTTTCTGACAAAATAAATAAATAAAAATATAAAAAGTCCCTCAGTATTTGTTTTATGTCGATTGACACCTGGCGGCAAACATGAAGAAAGCCAAAGTTGGTGAACGTGGGGAGAACTGAGCTGTTCACAAATGTAAACCAAAACCTTTAAACAGGCTCCACGTGTCTTTTATTTCAAATCAATACAATGCATTTCGGTTACACTTTTCTGCCACTGCAGAATGCGTTTTATCAATTTCTCTGTCTCTCCTTGCGTTGTATTTTCTACTCCAGTAGGTGGCGGAAACGTGCCTTCGACTGTTTTGTAGTCCCGCCATGAAACGTAGAAGAAGATGATGCTGGAGGAGCCGTGAAGATGATGTAGGTTTCATTTCGATGTTCTTTTTAAGTGGGGTCAGATTCCAGTGTAAACAAAGATGCTGTCAGCGAAATGTTAATATATTATTTATATCATTATAAATAGTCTTATTTTATTTTTCTATATGGAAATCATGGAACATTTATTTTAACGTTTCATACTAACAAACGGTTATTTCTTAGTTATATATGAATATAGTAAATGAATAAAACAGTAGCCTACGTATTTGAGTTGAAAAGTGATGACTAATGGAAGTAAATACTATTTTAATGATTCCAAAGTCTTATAGTGAGAGCTAACACAAATATAGATGATTTTCAAATAATTATCAAGAGTGGTTTAGTTGAGGAATTTTCCAGAGTTTCTGCGCTCTTTGTTTGAAAACGGCAGTAACGGTCGATCGGGTGAACGCAACAAGCAACGGTCAGTACGCTTTCAATTTCCGAAGTACGCATATGAAGCTTTTGTTTTGAGTATGACATAACTGAAAGTAACGATAACACGCAGTTTAGATAATTCACTGATTTCATCATTTTGATATATTCCCGAGTTCATTCAGTAAAGGGTCAGTATGATTCCAAACGATAATTCCTGAGTACGTAATGTTGTTTGAACAATACATTAGTTCCCTAATCTATATGTTAAATAGGGTGCCGATAAATGTAAGATTAACATCGTATAAGAATTTATGATATATATTTAGATCATATACAAAGATGAATACATAATGTGAGTTTAAAAAACTAAATGTATTGTAATTGGTTTATTTTTTGGCAGATCTGCTCTGTACAGTGATAACAATCACATCTTCAGTGACGTTCCTAAAACAGTTCAACAATAAATGCTGGAACATTGAAGATGAGCTCCAGTCCACCAGGAAGAAGTGAAATCTGTAAAGCCAGTGTGTATTGAAGGACAGTGAGAACATGAGAGATCCAGAACCCTGCAGAATGAAATACACTGAAGAAAAAACAGGTTGGTGATTATTCTTGAACCTTCAGTAATGAGAATGGAGAACATTCAGGTTACAAAAGCTGCGTGCAGTTCATTGGATTTAGTTGTAGTTAAAAAAAAAAAAAAATCAAAAGAGCTTTGAAATAACATAAAACCAGCAACTAATACCAGATTTGGAAGTTAGAAACCATAGTGGCTGTGAGAATTTCCTAAATCTAGAGCAAAGCTTTTGTTTTGGGACTTTTTAATGATTTAATTTCCTATGTTCATGTAGACCTGATGGAAGTGAAAGAGGAAAGTCAAGAACTGCTTGAGGAGAAACATAATTCAATACCTGGAGAAAAATCTTTGAGTTGTTCACTGACTGATAATAACAATAAATCCCAAAGACGAGAAAGAGTCAAGAAAGTTTTCACCTGCCCTCAATGTGCAAAGAGTTTTACTGAAAAAATCGGCCTTGAGCCACATGCTAATTCACACCGCGAAACCCTTCACTTGCTCTCAATGTGGGAAGAGTTTCAGGTGTAAAAGGAACCTTGTGGATCACATAAGAGTTCATACCGGAGAGAAACCGCTTCACGTGCACCAATCGCGCAAGAGTTTCGCATACAAAACAGGCCTGAACAGACACATAAGGATTCATACCGAGAGAAACCATTCATGTGTCCTCAATCGCGGAAGAGGTTTTGCACTCTCAGGAGCCATTAGAGGCACATCAAAATCCACAGGGAGAAAAGCCGCATACATCGATCACTCGGGAAAGAGATTCACCTATAAAGAAAACCTAAAGGAACACATGAGGATCCACACCGGGAGAGACCGTACACTTGTGTCGAGTGTGGAAAGAGCTTCACACATGTCAGCAGTCTTAAAGAACATCTTCACACTCACTCAGCTGTCAGGCCATTTAACTGCAACCAATGCGTAAACGTTTCTTTCATCATCCATACTAAAGAGACACTTGCAAGTTCACATGCAGGAGAAGCCATACTTATGTTCTCTGTGTGGAAAGAGTTTCCATCGACTGGATGGTTTTAAAGAGCATCAGAAGATACACACGGTGTGAGAACTCACGCGTGTTTCGAGTGTGGAATGGGTTTATATCAGCCAGCGACTTGAAACTGCACCAGAGGATTCACACTGGAGAGAAACCTATAAGTGTTCGCACTGCAACAAGAGGTTCTCTGCTCAGGAACCCTGAAAGCACATGAGAGGATTCACACCGAGAGAAACCATATCACTGCACTGCGGTGGGAAGAGTTTCAACCAATCAAATCAGCTGCTGAGTCATAAGAAGAAACATCACTCTGTTGTATTGTCGCTAATGAGCTTTTATCTTCAGAAACCAGGACTTTCTAAGAGGTGTGTGTGTGTGTGTGTAGAAAACAAAAGTTTGGGGTCAGTAATTTTTTTTTTTTTTTTTTGAAAGAAAGAAAGCGATATTGAGCAGCAAATCAGAATGATTTCTGAAGGATCATGTAACAGTGAAGACAGGAGTAATTATGTTGAAAATTCAGCTTTGATCAGTAATTAAATCACATTTTACAATATATTCAACAGCCATTTTAAATTGTAATAATATTTCACAATCAAATAGTTTTACTGTAATTTTCTAAAATAAATGCTGCCTTTATGAGCAGAAGAAACTTCCTTTAAAACCATTAAACAATCTTAATTATTCCAGACTTTAAATGGTAGTTAATATTTTAAATACCTAACAAACAGGTATACATGGCTCATTAAAAATATTTTGCACGTGATCAAATAAAAAGTAACTACTTAAAAAAAAAAATTAAATCTGTTGTTTTACTCTACATAGTTTTTACTATTATATCATTCTGATTATCATACAGAAATGAAAACATCATACAAACAGCAATACTGCTCACATTACAGATAAATCATAGCTTATTAATATAAGAAGAATTCATTTGCAAAACCGATAACTGATAAGTAATAATAACTTGAACAAATGCAGGTAATTTACAGAATTAAAGTTCACTGAAAGTATTTTTTTTTACATCTTAAATGTTTGTTTTATAGCAAAAGCAGATAACTCCTACAGTCTTTTTTTGGCAAAAGCAGATAACTCCACATTTCATGTTGTAGAATTTAAAAAACTCTTGTTTAATCTTTGTAATCTCTTCAGATGACAATGCAGATGCCAGACAAACATTGTTGTTGTGATGATAAACTGTATGGATGTGATTACACGCAATACACAGAGCTTTTCCCTCACCATTGTAACGCTGCTTTTGCAACGTTCCGTGAAAAGGTTTCAGCTTTTATTTTCCTTTTTGCCCTGAAGAAGATATCACAGGTTCATCAAGTTCGTTGAAATTAGCTTTGATGAAACTCCTCTCAGCTATAACATCTTTCCAAAGTGAAAGTAGCCTTGTCACCTGACCTGAATAAAATCAGCTGGATTTGCTCAAATTGACTTATCGGCTTCTGTTCAAAACAACAAGGGCTTGTTGGCTTCTGCAGTAAATGTGAACTTGCAATGCCTTGAAAGTAGACAAAACCGCTTTTGGCAAAAGCGTGTTTAGGGTTCAGATCGCTATATGTGGAGAATAATGCACAGCACAACATTCAAATTAACTTCATATGCCCAATGGCTCTTTCGGTCATTTTGCAAATTTTAATATCTGGCCAATATTTCAATATGTGCTTTTCAGTATCCAATAAAAGTAAGCATGTTCTGGATGATTTTAACTAAAAATAAGTCTATTAATATTTTAAGTAACTATACTATATTAATACATGTATAGCTTTACTATATTAATATATGTTTAAAAGAAAGATTTGCAGTATTTATTCACTATGGTGCTTTCAACTGTCGAATCACAATGTACTGCAGTCCAATAGAGGGTGCAAGTGCACCATAATTTGCTTCATCGCCTGCCACAAATGTTAAAGAAGAATGAGATGCTAAACATAACTGCCTTGTACAAATACCCACACTTGCGGTCTTTGCACTTGATCACTTGACTACTTATATAACGTATTTCATGTGTTTGGCCCCAGTGTTCAAGTGAGGATGAAGACCACAAGTGTGTGTACAACTTTCGTTACCTGATGGGACACACTTTAATTTCTGGTGCTTCTAATTACGTGATAAATAACAGTTGCAAATGATGTACAAAATAAATATAGGCTACTCACCTTTGCACAAACAAAACTTGTAGCACTTTGTTTTACTACCAAATTATGTTATATTTAATTATTATTAATATTTAACTTATATTGGAAAGGTTTCCGTGACCTCTGCGATCTTGGCAAAAGTCTCACCATTTATTTCCACAACATGATGCATGATGGGATACACTAAGCCTTGAATACCGCTCTGTAGCAGTTGGGCACTCGCTTGCGATTTTAAGATCTGGACAGTCTTAGCGACTTATCCTGTTGAGCCTGACACGCTCTCAAGTGGCCAAGACCGCATGTGTGTGTATTTGGACAAGGCAAACCTCTATCAGAACACTTGCAATGCCACTAGAAAGCAAGCCTGCAACCTTTAGCCAAAAAGCGGTTGGCTAATGCTGACAGAAAGGAGACCAGAGGCCGTTTTTACTTTACTGCATTATACTTGTTTATTTTGTGAAGTTCTTTTATTTAATTTTCTTTGTCTCTTTTATGGTGATTTGATGTCTATTAAAATCAGGTTAATTCCTGTGTGTGTACATGGGTGATTCTATAATTGGAGATATATTTGGCATTTCATAAGGTTAAGAAAAAAAACTCTTCACTAACAGAAAAACTTTCCAGTATTTTATTGAAAACACATTCAATTTTAATAATTCAGTGCTTGCCAAACACTAGTTACTTCCTTTTAACTTTTGATGAAAAAACAAATGTCTTCATGGTATCTTTTGTCAACTCTGTTACGGACAAATTAGGCAATGTGTAGAAATAACAATAAATCATAAAAGGAAGATCCTTCTTGTATCATAAGACATACACAGTCCTTACATTCCAACATTTGGAACTGAGATAATACTTCACCTGTGCATACCTTAAAACAATTAAATAAAATACCTATGTCTTCACAGAATTGTCTGCTTGGAGCAAATATTTTTCATCTGAAAATGTATTATATACAATATCCAGTAAAAAAAAAAGAGAAATGTTTTTACATATCATAAAGGTGCATCATATCTCAATAATGTTTATGAGATTTTAAACAATTGTATAGTTTTTTGTGAAAATAGTTCTTAAACAGAGTTGACCCTGTAAGTAACAAAATTGTAAAGTAACAGAATTGTCAGTGGACTGTCAAATCTGTTACCCCATTGGTAACAGAGTTTGACTGGTAACAGAATTGACAGTTTTATTTTATTTTTGCCAAAACTCCACTTGTTAGCATAAATGCTAAGAGCATGTGGCACTAATGAAATCATGATTAAAATACCTTTAAATAATCCAGTTTGTGATCAGTAATATATATATATTTTGTTTTTCCTTTTGATATCGTGGTAACAGTGTTGACGTTCTTCAAAATAACTCATGGTATAAGAACTTTTAGATGAAAATATTTTCTCAAAGAGAGCACACATACTTTTCAGTGCTTCAGATCTTATCAGCTAGGGAAAGTGTCATCATTTCCTGTTTCTTAGTTGTGGGAGATAATTCCACCAATTTAAAGGCAAAATATTGTTCGTAACAGAGTTGACTTGAAGATTTATGGACACACATTTTTATAAGACAAAAGTTATTTTTAAACAATTTAATGTTGTAGAATTAAGTAAATTAGTATTTAGAGCTTTTAAAAATAAAATGAATGAAATATTACAAAAGAAAAATACAATAAAATATTTTGATTACACAATGACTATGGACTATTTCAGACCACAAGAAATCATGATTTTAGCTATTTAAGACACCTTTTACAAAATTATTATATTGTTATTATTGTTATTATAAAATCTTGTAATTCATAACAATAAGTAACAAATTATTAAAATAATTAAAAATATAACTGTTTGAAAAAAAGTTGAAAAAATAATGGCTTTGGACACCAAATGTACCTGCAATTATAGAATCCTATTGTTCAAGCATTTGGGGTCAGTACTTTTCTTGAAATAAAGTGATATTAAAAGGTTTTTTTTTAATTATTTTTTTTATATATATATATATCAGCAAATCAGCATATTAGAATGATTTCTGAAGGATCACGTGACACTGAAGACTAAGATAGATAGACAAATTCTGAAATTTTTGTTCATGTAACGGTATGTTTTTGCACACTCTTTACAAACAAAACACAATTCACAATAGACACAGTAAATATAGAAGGAAAAAAACAATTCCTGGAGTTTTTATTTTACATGTATCGATTCAGCTGTGGGACAGCCTGATGTACAAAAGATTTTTTAGTTTCACTCGATTAAATTACTGGAGTAATGATGATGAAAATTCAGCTTTGATCACAATAATCAAATACATTTTGGAATATATTCGCATATAAATCTGTAATACCATTACTGTTTTGGTAGTATTTTGGTTCACGTGTACACAAGAAAATCCGAGTATTTTGTTTCTGTCACAGTCTGTCATTTGTCAAATTGCAATATTCTCCACGCTCCAGTCCAGCAGGAGGCGCAAATGCATCACGAATTGGTTTGTCATCCACCACAAAAGTGAAAGAAGAAGGATGCGATGAACGCAACATGTTTATAGGCTGTGATTGACTGGATTGATTTATCTTCTAGGGTGAGTGAAAATATATATATTGCTGATGCTGAACTGATCTCCTTTTGAATGATCTCTGTTCTTAAATCCCAAAATCGATCTGTGCGTTTTTCGTTTGTGTGTGAATAAAACGTAACTACCCATCATCAGCAGAGCCCTGCTATCAAACACTTGCATTAAGTTATGTGGTATTTTAATAATATTAATACTTGTCTTTTTTATGCTCTTAAATGTGGCGTGGCAGATCTCAAATTTTCTCTCGGTTCAAGTGTCATTTCTTTAGTTTTATTCTACACACCCTTTTTCTAACTAGTTTATTGCACTTCCGGTTGGTGGACGTTCAACTCAAAAATACATTTCAAATCGTAATTTTGCGATACAAATAATCCCTCACTCGTCAAGTTTGAGTTAAGGAGATGTACATTTAACTTAATGTATTTTGTCAGGAGAATAACTGTAATGCTTGGTATTCAAATGTAACATGGTGTAACAAGAATCCTCCTTTCAGTCTGCATCCTTTCCTCCTGATTATTTTCTGTTTTTCCTTTGTATTTCGCTGTAATCCCTGCTGAAAAAAAAAAACATATGCTGGTTAGGTATGTTTTGAACAGGATGTTGGTTTATGCTGGTCATGTGCTGGACCAGGATAAACTAGCAAAAGGACCAGCATAAGCCAGCAAAGGACCAAGCATAAACCAGCATAAGCCAGCAAAAGGACCGCATAAACGAGCAAAGGACCAGCAAAGGACCAGCATAAGCCAGCAAAGGACCAAGCATAAACCAGCATAAGCCAGCAAAAGGACCAGCATAAACCAGCAAGGACCAGCATAAACCAGCAAAAGGACCAGCATAAATCAGCAAAAGGACCAGCATAAACCAGCAATGGACCAGGATAAACCAGCAAAAGGACCAGCATAAGCCAGCAAAAGGACCAAGCATAAACCAGCAAAAAGACCAGCATAAACCAGCAAAAGGACCAGGATAAACCAGCAAAAAGACCAAGCATAAACCAGCAAAGGACCAGCGTAAACCAGCAAAAGGACCAGCGTAAACCAGCAAAGGATCGAGCACAAACCAGCATCAAAACATACCAGCATATGCTGTTTTTTTTTTTTCAGCAGGGATAATATGAAAAAGACAACATATACTGTGTATTTGTGGTCTGTTCGTTCTGTTTAATATATGATAATAACTGACCATCTCTGTCAGCTTTAATACCGGTTTCAGGACAAAATAAAATGAATAATCATCCAAAGGTAAGTTAAAAGGAGGAGTATGCTACATTTCCGAAATCCGATTCCTGTCTCATGTAATCGCTCAGTGTTTCAACCAAGCAAAGATGTCAGTATAAGGATGGTAAACATTGTCATGTCACATTTACTTCAAAAAAAAAAAAAAAAACCTTTTGGTGACCTCATTAGTCAGTTAGAAAATTAAGTCTTGAGAGATGCATTTTGCTAAATATATGCATCATATAACATCATTATGATTTTTTTTACTGTTCTTCAACATTTCATCTCTGTTCAAATAAACTGACCATTTAAAAGTATATATATATATATATATATATATATATTATATATATATATATATATATATATATAATTTTAATAGAAATATATATTTATTTTAATAGAAATATATTTATGCCATTGTAACTTGAGTGCAATTTAAGCAATTGTTCACAAATCAGTTCATTTTAATTCTCAATGGTTTAGTATTGTAGTACTGCCTGACTCTCAGGTATATTTTACAGAATTAGTTGATTTTTTTTTTTTCTTGAGTAAAATTTGACATGCACTCTACTGAAATCCAAAATAACTGATATCGAATCAAATTGAAAATTGAATAAAATTTCAAGCTTGTGAATCCAATCGAATTGTGAAATTTGTGGTCAAACTTAGCCATATTGATTACTATTTGTATAACCACAGTTTTACTTAAAAAAAAAAAAAAACAACCTGGTTATACTATTTAGTGTTGCAAAACCATGGTAAATTTATGGCTACCATGGTTTAACTCGACAACTTATCACAGTAGGGTTTTTTATATATATACAGGTCCTTCTCAAAAAATTAGCATATTGTGATAAAAGTTCATTATTTTCCATAATGTAATGATAAAATTAAACTTTCATATATTTTAGATTCATTGCACACCAACTGAAATATTTCAGGTCTTTTATTGTTTTAATACTGATGATTTTGGCATACAGCTCATGAAAACCCAAAATTCCTATCTCAAAAAAATAGCATATCATGAAAAGGTTCTCTAAACGAGCTATTAACCTAATCATCTGAATCAACTAATTAACTCTAAACACCTTCAAAAGATTCCTGAGGCTTTTAAAACTCCCAGCCTGGTTCATTACTCAAAACCGCAATCATGGGTAAGACTGCTCGACCTGACTGCTGTCCAGAAGGCCATCATTGACACCCTCAAGCAGAGGGTAAGACACAAAAGAAATTTCTGACAATAGGCTGTTCCCAGAGTGCTGTATCAAGGCACCTCAGTGGGAAGTCTGTGGGAAGGAAAAGTGTGGCAAAAAGCTGCTACGCGAGAAGAGGTGACTGGACCCTGAGGAAGATTGTGGAGAAGGACCGATTCCAGACCTTGGGGACCTGCGGAAGCAGTGGACTGAGTCTGGAGTAGAAACATCCAGAGCCACCGTGCACAGGCGGTGCTTTTGAACCAGAAACAGCGCAGAAGCGCCTGACCTGGGCTACAGAGAAGCAGCACTGGACTGTTGCTCAGTGGTCCAAAGTACTTTTGGATGAAAGCAAATTTTGCATGTCATTCAGAAATCAAGGTGCCAGAGTCTGGAGGAAGACTGGGAGAAGGAAATGCCAAAATGCCTGAAGTCCAGTGTCAAGTACCCACAGTCAGTGATGGTCTGGGGTGCCATGTCAGCTGCTGGTGTTGGTCCACTGTGTTTTATCAAGGGCAGGGTCAATAGCTAGCTATCAGGAGATTTTGGAGCACTTCATGCTTCCATCTGCTGAAAAGCTTTATGGAGATGAAGATTTCGTTTTCAGCACGACCTGGCACCTGCTCACAGTGCCAAAACCACTGGTAAATGGTTTACTGACCATGGTATTACTGTGCTCAATTGGCCTGCCAACTCTCCTGACCTGAACCCCATAGAGAATCTGTGGGATATTGTGAAGAGAAAGTTAAGAGCAAGACCCAACACTCTGGATGAGCTTAAGGCGCTATCGAAGCATCCTGGGCCTCCATAACACCTCAGCAGTGCCACAGGCTGATTGCCTGCATGCCACGCCGCATTGAAGCAGTTATTTCTGCAAAAGGATTCCCGACCAAGTATTGAGTGCATAACTGAACATAATTATTTGAAGGTTGACTTTTTTTGTATTAAAAACACTTTTCTTTTATTGGTCGGATGAAATATGCTAATTTTTTGAGATAGGAATTTTGGGTTTTCATGAGCTGTATGCCAAAATCATCAGTATTAAAACAATAAAAGACCTGAAATATTTCAGTTGGTGTGCAATGAATCTAAAATATATGAAAGTTTAATTTTTATCATTACATTATGGAAAATAATGAACTTTTATCACAATATGCTAATTTTTGAGAAGGACCTGTATATCTTTTACTTTACAATTTTTGTTTGTTTTTTACTGAGATTAATTTTTCTTCTTGAATTTCAGTCCTGATGGATGAGAACAATGAGGATGAAGAACTGAATGAAGCAGAGGAGAAACACCATCATGTCGAAACTGGAGAACAACCAGAGCGAGGCCAAAAAATCTTTAGCCTGCCCTCAGTGTGGAAAGACTTTTAACTACAAACACAATCTTCAGGTTCACATGAGAGTTCACACTGGAGAGAAGCCATTCATGTGCGATTATTGTGGAAAGAGCATCAAATACTGAAAGAAACTTTCAAGAACACCGGCGAACTCATACTGGAGAGAGACCCTATTCATGTCTTCACTGCGGAAAGAGTTTTGCTAATAAAAAACCTTTAAGATCCACACCAGGATCCACACTGGAGAGAAGCCTTTCGATGCTATCTGTGTGAAAAGAGATTCACACAAGCAAGAGCTCTCAAATCACATTTGCGTTCTCACTCTGAGAAAGACCCGTTTCACTGCGATCAGTGTGATAAAACATTTTTACAGCATTATCTCTGAGGAAGCACTTGAAAATCCACACGCAGGGAGAAACCTCAGTGTGTGTTCGTTGTGTGGAAAAGCTTTACAGAGCTTGGTTCTTTAATAGTTCACCAGAAAAGACATGCGGTCTGAAGAATCACATACGCGGTGAGTGTGGAAAGTCGTTTATCACAAATAGTGAACTGAAAGTCCACCAGAAAGTTCACTCTGGAGAAAAACCTTTCCAGTGTTCATACTGCACAAGAGATTTAATCAAACCGGACATCTGAAAACACTCAGAGGATCCACACGGAGAGAACCGTATCCCTGCACCATGTGGGAAGAGCTTCAGTCAGTTAGCTTCTCTTCTCAGACATAAAGGCACTAATATCTGCAATAGTTTTGACAAAACTTGATGAACCATGATTTGAAAATCATTAGACATTGAAGTGGTGTTGGAAGCGTGTATCAATTGTAAGAGAAAGTGACCAATAAATATGCTATTCCTTATCAGTTCTCAATTGGAAACAGTTACAATGAACCAGGTAAACTAGAAATTCATTTTGATGATCTGCTTGTCCAAGGGATTCAAGAGGACTGGAGCAAAGTTAAAAAACAAAAGAAGATGGAACAGCCGAGGGAAGCGAGATGGAGCTGGAACATCAGAAAATCATCTTTAAAATAAGGACAATGATCCAGTTACTTAGGAAACAGCTGAAGTAAATATATGATTTGAATAATTTTCATTAGAAGTAACTCTTAACCGACCTCTAAAATATTTTAGATGCATTTTGAACATGTTCCGTCATGGTATAACAAGCAGGTGTTGCTCAACTTGTGGTTAGCAACAGTTAAAACTCCATGTGTATATATATATATATATATCTTGTTTAAGTTGTACAACGGTTTTGAAGGAGATGCATTTTGCAACATATACAGTTGAGATGGAACTTCTAGCTAACTGTTATGTTACATATTTATCTAATCTCAAGAAGTGTTGCTATGTAGTTTAGAAACTGCTATCTGCCTTAAGGTGTCACAGTTGTTTTGATTAAAGTAGAGATAGACTCGCTCTTTGAGAGAGGCTGCAGTTTTGCCATTTTAATTTATGCTACTATGAACTTGTTAACTGTGTCAAAAGTTACACATCCTGGCTTGGGTAACTATAGCAACCTAGGTTTCTGCTTACAAAGAGTTAAGTGTGTGGGTGTTTGTGTTCACTATGTTTGACAAAGAGGGAAGTAAGAAAGGAGGAGACTTATTGTATTAATTAAAATTTTATGCATGACTATGAGATGCTGTGTTTGGAGCACATTCACGCACTTCGAGGGTGAAGACGTCCTCGCTCTTACTTCTGATATTAATACTTATGAGTTAATGTTTTAATAAAGTGAAACCATTTCCAATGGTGATGCTTAAACTTCTTTTAAACAAATCTCTGAGTATTTTAATATTGGTAGCCTGTTATCTCAACTGAAAAAAGACTTCTGTCGAGCTCTCCAAGTAGCAGCTGACCTTCTGAGCGAAGCTGGACAACAGGAGGAATTGTCTGAAACTTGACTACACCTTCCTTACAAAGAGGTAAGGGCAAATCTATTGATTGCAACTGCTTGTGGGTAAAAAAAGATGTTAATAGAGGATTTCTGGTCCTTAAATAGGTATACAAAAATATAAATCACAATGTAAGATTAAAGTGACATTAAATCAAACTTGATTTATTTTCTGAATCCAGTATGGGACAAATCATCAATGCATGTTTTCATCAAATGTCATAACTTGCTGCAGTTCAGCCAATTGCATTCAGATCCAGCACAGTTCATTGTCTGCAGTAAACTCCAGTCAAGACGTTTTAAAGAAGTCTCTTCTGCTCACCAAGCCTGCATTTCTTTGATCTAAAGCATGGCAAAAACCTGTAAAATTGTGAAATATTTTTAATATTTAAAGGAACTGCTTTCTATTTGAATTAATTTAAATGTAATTTATTCCTGATTTCATAATGTTGTTGTTTTTTTGTTTTTTTTGCAACATTACTCCAGTCACATGATCTATCAGAAATCATTCTAATATTCTGATTTGCTGCTCAAAACATTATTATTATTATTATTATGTTGAAAACAGCTGGAGTAGACCTAGGTGTGAAGCATGTTTATTATGAATGCGTGCACTTTAAATGACCACTGGTGGACTGTTCAGGGGAAGTCGTGGCCTAATGATTAGAGAGTCGGACTTGCAATCCAAGGGTTGTGAGTTCGAGTCTCGAGCGCAGGAATTGTAGGTGTCTCCACCTTCAATACGCGACTGAGGTTCCCTTGAGCAAGGCACGAACCCCCAACTGCTCCCCATATAACTCCAACTGTATTCGCCTGAAAGAAGAAAGTCATACACCTAGAATGACTCGAGGGTGAGTAAAACACAGTCTAATTTTTCATTTTTGGGTGAACTAACCCTTTAAGTTGTCAAGAAGGTCCCCGGTTTGAGCCCCGGCAAGGACAGGAGGCCTTTCTGTGTGTAGTTTGCATGTTCTCCCTGTGTCTGCGTGGTAGTGATGGCAAAGTGAAGCGTTCTGAACCAGTGAAGCTTTCAACACAATTGTATCAGAAAAGGTTCATTACTGAATCTTTTAAAATGGTTTATTTTATGGCCATCTAGTGGTCATAAAAATAAAAAACACCTTCCAAAGTGGTATGTTCCATTACAGCCAGTGGTTTCGCATGTGGGTCTACAACTGATTATTTGTTTTATTATATTTTATATAAATAATGGTCATTGTCAAAGTCATTCATTTGTGTCGGTGTGCAGGCACCAAAATAAATAAAACATAAATTCATAAATTATATCTATGATCTGTTTATTTGAACTCTGCCACAGTCCTTAGAATGTTATTTCATGGCCAAAGTTAATTTTTGAGCTCAATATATAAATATGCGATATAAAAGAACAATGCTAACTCATAATAATGTAATATAATGTAAAGGAAAGCGCTGAGGTTCACTTTGTTTGAACCAGATACTTAAGCAGTCATGTGGTTTTCAGGCTAATGAAGCTTGGACGTCATCGATCACAAGCTCTGATACAGTGCTTCAGTGTGAAATGTTTTTGTTTTGTTTTGATTTGATTTGTTTTGTTTTTTTATACAAGCTTGGAAGCTTCTGTGTTGAACGTAAGTGTGAGTTTAGGCCAGGTTCTCTGGTTTCCTCCCATAGCCAAAGACATGCAGGTTGGATGAATTGAAGACTCTAAATTGTTCCCTGACTTGTGTGTATAATTGACTTGAGGATTAACTGGTTCTGCCATGAATATAGCTATTGATGCTGGAATGGCATTAAGAAGTAAATAAACCAACAAACAAACTTAAGTTGTCATGTTGGGTTGTGCATAAAATTTATTTTATTTAAGAATAAACAACAGTATGCTATACTTATAATTTGAAGTGCACATTCATGCATCTAAAATTATACAAGTTTCAACGTTAATTGTATTTAAAATAACTTACTTTTTTCCCCCATTCTTATTAACATTTCTCCATCAATATCTCTCAGAACTGAATTCTGCTCACTTTATCTTAGTCACCCCTGTAATCAGACTTGTTAAATTAACAAATGCTTAATTGCTGCCCCTGATTAGCTAGCTCACTCACAAAATAAAGATATTTAAAAATGTGTATGTGTGTGTGTGTGTATGTTATATATATATATATATATATATATATATATATATATATATATATATATATATATATATATATATACACACACACACACACATTATTTTAATTTTTACAGCATGTCTTTTCTACTCTCTGTACGCTTCATCTCAATCCAGTAGGTGGTGAAATTGCAACATAAATTGGTTCATCACCTCCCACAAAAGTTAAAGAAAGGGAGATTGCAAACACAATTTAAAATTAGACATTGAAACTAGAAAATATTTTAACTAGATTACTGATGGATGTGTCATTTTAATCATATAGTTACTGTTATATATTATTTTGTTTGATTTTGACAGCTGTTTTGATTATAATTTTATGGGGACAATTTTTAAATTAAATGTAAAGTACAAAACTTGAATGTTTGAATATAACTTCTAAATTTTGTTCCTGAAATCCACCTTCCTGCAGGTTATTTTCTTGGTTTTATTTTTACAACCATGTAAACTAATCCAGATGTTGCAGATGTTTTTGATGTAGATTCTAGAACTTTTTCCAATGCTACAAAGTACAATTTCCACAACTACAAATTAGTCTAATGCAGTCTAATGCAGTATTTAATAGCATATTTAAGAAGAATATAAGAAGAATTAAGACATTTAAGAAATTATATCAGTAAGAACAAGTTATAATGTTCAGATAAATCAATTTCAAGTATTACATTTCAAATATTAAACCACAGTCAAGTAGTACAATTTTCCTTTATAATGCACCTCTGACCTGCAGCTTATGCCACGCTTCATGTTTTGCTGTTGTTTTACTCAATCTAGTATATGTGTGATATGTGGCGTGACATACAGCCAAGTATGGTGAGCCATACTCAGAATTGCTCTGCATTTAACCCATCCAAAGTGCACACACACAGCGTGAACACACACCGGAGCAGTGGGCAGTCATTTATGCTGCGGCGCCGGGCAGCAGTTGGGGGTCGGTGCCTTGCTCAAGGACACCTCAGTGCGTGGTATTGCCGGCCCGAGACTCAAACCCACAACCTTAGGGTTGGGAGTCAAACTCTCTAACCATTAGGCCCGACTTCCCCACAGTGTATGTAGGTGGCGGTATATCGCCGCGCCACAAGGATATGTTTTTTACGTGTATTTATGCTTTGGTTTGAAAGACAACAGCGCATCAAGGCACACGGCTGACACAGAAGAGCGTCACCACCTGCATACTCCTCAGAATTGCCAAAATGGCGTTACACTGATTTGGAGACACAGAGGAGAGAAATTGTTGAATAAAGTTGTTATTTTGTTTTCTTCGTGCACAAAAAGTATTCTTCGCTTCATAGCGTTACGGTTGAATCACTGATGGCAGATGGACTATTCTGGACGATGCTTTTCATGCTTTTCTGGACCTTGACACTGTTATTTATTTGGCAGTCTATGGGAAAGTCACAAGCCTCCCTGTTTTCATCCAAAATATCTTAAATTGTGTTCAAGCGAACAAAGCTTTTACGGGTTTGGAGCGACATGGGGTAAGTGATTAATGACAAAATGTTTATTTTGCGTGGAGTAACCCTTTAACAAGCGACACGATCAGTTATAGTGTAAGGTCTGTTTTGGGATTTGTTTCATGTTCTTGTTTTCATGTCTTTTATTTTGTAATTTGATTCATGCTCTTGTATTCTTGCTATTGGTTCCTCTGTTCAATGTGTCTTGGTTGTCTCAGGCATGTGTCTTGTTTCTCATTGCTTGGTTCATGTCATGTGACCCTCATTGTTTGGTATATTGCCCTCATTTTCCATTGTCTCTTGTCGAGTATTGATGTTGTAACTTGCTGTCAGTGAGTCTAGTTTGTTTTACCAAGTCAAGTCTGTTCATTAGTGATGCAAAGTCCGATTCATTTCAACCATTTAGCTGTTTCGGACAGATCAGCTCATTGAACTGGTTCAAAAGCTGATTCATCGGATCCTGACGTCATCAAGCAATACGTCTCTATGCATTCCTTTTGTAACAACTCAGTGCCATGTTGTATGTATCAATGAAAAATTTAAATAAGCCATTTGAGTCCACTCACATTGAAACATTTGAAAAATAAAGTTATTTGGGTGAAAGCATATTGCTGATTATTGCCATATAATTCACATAAGTTAATGGTTTTGTGGTCACAGTTTCATTCATGGAACCTTTATGTCAGGTACAACTGACTGGCCAATACGACTAGCCTACAGCTTGGATAAGATTCCTAAAAGTTTCACACCTAAAGCATACATTACAGACATTGATGCACAAATGCGAGTGTTCTACATGTCTACAGTAAACCAGTCTTATAAACACTTTGATTACGCTTAAGCAATTTTAAATGTACTATGCATGCACAATAATCTAAACTGACATGCAAAGGCAAAGACCGTGACCACCGATTTTTGTCGAAAATAAGTATCTTGAGTCAATTTCATTGTTTTTTTTAGAAAATAATGGGTCGTCTCAACTGTAACTCAAAAGCCCAGCTGAAACCAAGGCATGACACCATATAACACCAGTTACGGCTCTTTCACTTTGTTTGGAATGTTCAAATTGAGTTACGGCGTTCTGCCTTTAACTGCCTGTCAAAATGAAGTTAAGGTGCCGGCTTGAGTTATACAGTGTTCTGCTTTTTTTTTTTCACTGTCTATCATAGTCTCGCATTTTAATTACGGTGTATGTTAGACAAACGAATTAGATAGATCAGCGATCTACCAAACAGCTCCATATAACAAAGCACTGTAAAAACTAGATACCTTGGCAGCAATACGTAATCATGAATAACCTTTAAATATTTTTTTTCTTTATGTAATCCAGATTATTCACCAGGCATAATCAATGCCATCAATTATTGACATCATTCCACAAGTCATTCTTTTGGTTATGCTATTTCATGCAAGTCAATATAAAAGCAATTATGCTATGTCTAGCATTCTTTTATGTTACTGAGCATAGCAAACAAATTGGTTTCCACAGTATCCACTCACATGTTTAACTTTTAGTCTGCTTGTTACGGTCAAAATAAAAATAATAAAATTAATACAGTCACATTGCTATATGCAATAGCCTATATGAGATAGCCCATGATCACTAGATATTATATACAGGTGTTACTATAACAATTTTGTAAATGGTGATCAGCAACCAAAAATACTGATAATATTGAAGTTACTGCCTTTTGCCTTGGTGTTGCTTCTCACGTTTTGCAGACAATACAAAGAGTATTTTAACTTCAAAATAGGGGTAACAAATAATGTAATAACTGATTTATCTTTAATTTGGGCAGATCTGCTCCTCCTTCAGTGAAGCTCCTCTCACAACAAGCACACCTTCAGTGAAGTCTCCTCCCACTGCAGTTCATCAATAAATGCTGGAATATTCCCATCAGTCTACAAGTGAAGAGCGAGCATCAGAGCATCAGGAAGAAGTGAAATCTGCAGAGACAGAGTTTATTGAAGGACAGAGAGAACATGAGAGATCCAGAACCCTGCAGAATCAAACACACTGAAGAACAAACAGGTTGGTGTTTATTCTTCATCCTTCATCGATGAGACTGAAGAACAAATAAAGTTATCAGCAGTTCATCAGATTTAGTGTTTATGGTAGAAAAATACTTTGTTTTACAAAATGAAGAGGGGGAATCCAATAATAATATAGGGGAGACTTTCTATCTCCAGGGTACAAAATATGGACTAAAACTCAAAGCGTTCAAATGATGTCACTTCCTGGTTGTTGCCATGATTTTTTATTTATTTTTTTTAAATGCTTTAGTTTTAAAAGGAATAAATGGAATGGAAATTGTGTTTAGTGAAGAATTTTGCCAGTTAATTCGTTTATAATAGAAAAAGTTAAATAGGTAATAATGATTTAAGTTCATTATATTTTAAATATATATTAATATATTTAAATAATATATTAAAATTGTGGAGTTGATCGAACATCTAATAGTTACCACTACAGAATCAGAATGAGCTTTATTGCCAGGTATGTTTACACATACGAGGAATTTGTTTTAGTGACAGAAGCTCCAGCAGTGCAACAGAATGACAGTGACAGAACAAAAACACGGATAATAAAGAAATAATAAAAAAATAAAAATAGAACAAGTAAGTTCAGTTCAATTCAAGTTTATTTGTATAGCACTTTTATGATACAAATCATTGCAAAGCAACTTTACAGAAAATTAAGTTTCTACAATATTTAGGAGTAGCTCATCAGTGATGACTGTCAGTTCATGTGCATACAGCAGAAATGTTCAGAAAAATCAATAAAAGATGTAAACAAACAGACCATTAACACTATTAACAGCAATTATGCAATCAAACTTATAGCAAAATGTGGTAGTTCTGTATGTTGTCTCTGGGTTAGCATCATCTGAGGTCCTCTGAGGGGTTGGCATCATCTCTTCTCAGGTGTTCTGGATCCAGACTGGAGCTTGTGAAATCCTAGTTACCACGGGATGTAAATCCGTAGCAAAACAGAGAAACAAATAGAGACATAATTAGCGTAGCTGCTGTTCCAGCCAAGTAAAATTAATTAGTTTAACCCAAGCTAAAGAATAATAATGCGCATTTGAACAGATATAACTGCAGTCCAAAATTATGAGATGCATTATTTGAATGCTTGACCAAAGAGGTGTGTTTTTAATCTAGATTTAAACAGAGAAAGTGTGTCTGAACCCCAAACATTATCAGGAAGGCTATTCCAGAGTTTGGGAGCCAAATGCTAAAAAGCTCTACCTCCTTTACTGGACTTTGCTATCCTAGGTACTCACCAAAAGTCCAGCGTTTGTGCCTTAGGGAGCGTGATGGGTTGTAGCGTGGTAGAAGACTAGTTAGTCACGAGGATCTAAACCATTAAGGGCCTTATAAGTAAGCAAAATATTTTGTAACTGATACAGAACTTAATAGGTAGCCAGTGCAGAGACTGTAAAATTGGGATAATATGATCATATTTTCTTGACCTGGTAAAGTAAGGAATAACAATATACAAATTGACAATTGTATGTGCAGGTATACTACAATAGACAGTTTAGTATGTACAGGTATATTATGTACAAATTGAAATGTAGACTAAGTATGTGTGTTAGATAAATAAGTGTATGAGTGTATAAATAGTGTTGTGTGTTCCACAGTTACTGTCAAGTGTTCATGAGATGGATTGCCTGAAGAAATAAACTGTTCCTGTGTCTGGACATTCTGGTGCTCAGAGCTCTGTAGCTCGACCAGATGGCAACAGTTCAAAGAGGGAGTGTGCTGGATGTGATGGGTCCAAAGTGATTTTACTAGCCCTTTTTCTCACTCTGGATGAGTACAGTTCTTGGAGAGAAGGGAGGGTTGTACCAATGATTCAGCTCAGCAGTCCCGAAATACCCTCTGTAGTCTTCTGAGGTCAGATTTGGTAGCTGAGCTGAACCAGACAGTTACTGAAGTGCAGAGGACGGATTCAATGATGGTGGAGTAGAACTGTTAACAGAAACATAAGATTAGTGTCTGTATTTTTAATATAGATCATTGTACCTTATATTTTAAAAATGTTTCAAAATGACCATAATTTTGTGTAGCTGTTGTCTGCTTTTACGCAGATTTCCCAGATTTTGTTTTTTAATGATTTGTTTATATTGTAGTTTTTTTAACCTTAAATTTCAGATCTAATGGAGAAACTACATCATGTCAAAACTAGAGAAAAAACTCTTTCACAGACCGAAAGAGTTTCTTTACTGAAAAGAAAAGTCAAGAAATGTTTCACCTGCATTCAGTGTGGAAAGAGTTTGACATGCAAACAGAGTCTCAAGATTCACATGAGGATCCACACTGGAGAGAAACCGTCACATGTGATCAATGTGGGAAGAGATTCACACACAAAGGAAACCTTAAGAAACACATGAACATCCACACTGGAGAGAAACTGCATATATGTGATCAATGCGGAAATAAATTTTTGTGGGCTTCAGTCCTGAAGGACCATCTGAAAGTTCATACTGAAGGAGAAACCATATTCATGTTCCTTATGTGGAAAGAGGTTTTCACTGGTGCAGAGTTTAAGAGTTCATCAGAAGATACACACTGGTGTAGAGATCATTTGTGCTTTGAGTGTAGAAGACTTTTATTACAGCTGAACATTTGAAACAGCACCAGAGGATCCACACTGGAGAGAAACCTACAAGTGTTCACACTGCACAAGAGATTCAGTCGGTCAGGATCCCTGAAAACACATGAAAGGATCCACACTGGAGAGAAACCTCACAAGTGTTCACACTGCGACAAGAGATTCAGTCAGTCAGGAGACCTGAAAACACATGAGAGGATCCACACTGGAGAGAAACCTCACAAGTGTTCACACTGAGAAGAGATTCAGTCAGTCAGGACCCTGAAAACACATGAGAGGATCCACACTGGAGAGAAACCTACAAGTGTTCACACTGTGACAAGAGATTTACTCAGTCAGGAGACCTGAAAACACATGAGAGGATCCACACTGGAGAGAAACCTTACAAGTGTTCACACTGCACAAGAGATTCAGTCAGTCAGAACATCTGAAAACACATGAGAGGATCCACACTGGAGAGAAACCTTACAAGTGTTCACACTGCGACAAGAGATTTGAGTCAGTCAGGAGACCTGAAAACACATGAGAGGATCCACACTGGAAGAAACCTACAAGTGTTCACACTGCGACAAGAGATTCAGTCAGTCAGGACCCCTGAAAACACATGAGAGGATCCACACTGAGAGAAACCTTACAAGTGTTCACATTGCGACAAGAGATTCAGTCAGTCAGAACATCTGAAAACACATGAGAGGATCCACAGTGGAGAGAAACCTCACAAGTGTTCACACTGCACAAGAGATTCAGTCAGTCAGGACCCCTGAAAACACATGAGAGGATCCACACTGGAGAGAAACCTTACAAGTGTTCACACTGTGACAAGAGATTTAGTCAGTCAGAACATCTGAAAACCCATGAGAGGATCCATACTGGAGAGAAACCTTACAAGTGTTCACACTGTGACAAGAGATTCAGTCAGTCAGAACATCTGAAAACCCATGAGAGGATCCATACTGGAGAGAAACCTTACAAGTGTTCACACTGTGACAAGAGATTCAGTCAGTCAGAACATCTGAAAACACATGAGATGATCCACACTTGAGAGAAACCTTACAAGTGTTCACACTGTGACAAGAGATTTAGTCAGTCAGGAGACCTGAAACACATGAGAGGATCCACACTGGAGAGAAACCTTACAAGTGTTCACACTGTGACAAGAGATTCAGTCCAGTCAGAACATCTGAAAACCCATGAGAGGATCCATTCTGGAGAGAAACCTTCAAGTGTTCACACTGCGACAAGACATTCAGTCAGTCAGAAAATCTGAAAACCCATGAGAGGATCCATACTGGAGAGAAACCTTACAAGTGTTCACACTGTGACAAGAGATTCAGTCAGTCAGAACATCTGAAAACCCATGAGAGGATCCATACTGGAGAGAAACCTTTCAAGTGTTCACACTGCATGACAAGACATTCAGTCAGTCAGAAAATCTGAAAACCCATGAGAGGATCCATACTGAGAGAAACCTTACAAGTGTTCACACTGTGACAAGAGATTCAGTCAGTCAGAACATCTGAAAACCCATGAGAGGATCCATACTGGAGAGAAACCTTACAAGTGTTCACACTGCACAAGAGATTCAGTCAATCAGGACCCCTGAAAACACATGAGTGTATTCATACTGGAGAGAAACATTACAAGGGTTCACACTGCACAAGACATTCAGTCAGTCAGAAAATCTGAAAGCACATGAGAGGATCCACACTGGAGAGAAACAGTGTCACTTCAATGCATGTGGAAAATTTTCACACATTCATCTAATCTATGCAGGCATAAAATAAACAATCACATTAAGTAGTTTATTTTCAGGTCCACTGCTTTCAAGTGCTACATCTCTTCCATATTAATCTGTCATAAGAAACATCATCTAAATTTTGTCACAGTAAATAAAATTCATCTTCAAGACCGCAGTTTCATCTGTGAGGCTGATTTATTTTTAATTTCATCTTCACTGCTGTTTTAAAACAAGTAGTTATTATTCCACTTAGGGTGTGTTTTACAAAAAAAGCATGTGTAGGATGTTCTGTCATGTAGGTTTGCATCTAATCCATCTTCACTTTTATTCAATTGAGATGCTTTATATCTTGTAAGTCAATAAAGGAGAGATCTGTCTCATTCACTTCCACTTTTACTTTATATTTGCTTCAAGTATTAAACTCTTATTGTTCATTTTTGTCTGTTGACTTTTCTTGCATCATGAATGAATACTTTCAGAAATGAAGTCACAAAAGTTCTGAACAGCATCTAAAACTGAAATTGTAATTGTTTTTGTTTGTTTGTTTTTGGGGCTTGTATTTACTTCAGGTATGCATTTTTATTGATCATTATTGTTTTCCATTGATTTTCTTGCATCACTAATGAATAATTTCATAATTTTAGATACATCTAAAAGCCATGAAATATGAATTGCTTTTGGAGGCTTTCCAATATAAAATTTTTCCTAAAGCTTTTAAGACCGGGCGTTGCTAGGGTACTCAGCGTGGTTGCTAGGGTGTTGCTATGTGGTTGCTAGGGTACCGGGTGGATGCTAAGTTGTTGCTCATGCAGTTGCTATGGTACCAGGGGCTTGCTAAATGGGTTTGGATAGTTGCTAGAGTGTTGCTATGAAGATAGATAGATAGATAGATAGATAGATAGATAGATAGATAGATAGATAGATAGATACACATACACCGATTATATAGAGCTTATATAACCAGCAGTGAAATGTGAGTCAGGTCCCTCCATGGACAGTGCAATTATTAAAGAATACAACACAGATGAAAATATACATAAATATAGGTATGAAAGAATTAAATAAAAATAAACAATAAAATATAAGAATAAAATATATAAAAGAAGATGTATAGTAGAATTAAATGTAGAATTAAATATAGAATAGAACATAATGTGTATGAAAGTATACTGTAGTCTTAAATATTAAGATACACAAGAATGTGCAAGAGGCAAATGTGCAAACAGGTAGTGACACTGTCAGTATGTCAATGTGAGGAAGAGAAAGAGGAATATCTTACTGATTAAGTGAATATTAAGTGGAGACAAGTGGATGTTAAGAGGCTGGTTTGAGTTTAGGAGCCTGATGGCCTGGGGAAGAAACTCCTCCTAAGTCTCTCAGTTTTGCCATCAGGCCACGGAAGCATTTACCAGATGGCAGCAAAGTGAAAACATGGTTACTGGGGTGGATGGAGTCCTTGATGATTTTAACAGCTCTGCTTTTGCAGCGTTTGAGGTAGATGTCCTGCAGAGAGGGGAGAGCAGGCGTTGAGATGCGCTCAGCTAAGTGCACAACTCTCTGCAGGGCTTTGCAGTTTTTATTATTTTTATTTGTTCTGCACGGATATCACATGGATACAGTACAAGGAGGGGAACAAACCCAATCTTGACTGGAGCTGTTCCCATACCACACTGAGATACACTTTCTATGGCCCCTGAATAGAAAGTTTTCAGGATTGCTGGTGAGACCTTGAATTTCCTCAGCTGTGCAGATGGTACAGTCTTTGCCTGGCTTTATTAACCTGTTTTTGAATGTGGGTAGTCCAAGTCAGGTCCTCAGAGATGTTTACAAACTCTGATGTTTACAGAGATGTTCCACAGGGGTCCCACTCAGCATAAGAGGAGTATATGGCTGCTGCTGTCTCTTCCTGAAGTCAACAATCAGCTCTTTAGTTTTGCTCACATTCAGAGAGTGACAATTGTCCTGGCACCATGATGTTTCTCTACCTCATCCGAGTATGCGTCTCATTATTGTTGTGAATGAGGCCCAGAACCACAGTATCACCAGCAAATTTGATTATAGATGTGGAGCTGTGGGAAGACACACAGTCATGTGTGTAGAGGAGTAGAGCAGGGGTCTCAGGACACAGCCCTGTGGAGCTCCCATGTTCAAGGTGATGGAGCTGGAGATTAACTGGCCAACTTTCACCACTTGAGGTCTGCCGGTGAGGAAGTCTTGAATCCAGTTGCAGAGTGAAGAGTTTAGACCAAGGTCTATGAGTTTAGAAGCAAGCTTTATGGGGACTATAGTATTGAAAGCTGAGCTATAGTCGCATGAATAGCAGCCTTACATAGTTCCCATTGCTGCTGTCAATATGCGTGAGAGAAGAGTGCAGGATGTGAGAGATGGCATCCTCAGTGGATCTATTTGGGTGATAGGCAAACTGAGGTGGGAACCACAGAGGTAGCAAGAGACTCATTAAAGATGGATGTAAACAAACCAGCAAGTTGATCAGCGGGACCTCAGAACACGCCAAAAATCCCATCAGGACCTGCTGCTTTCCTGACATTCACTTGCTTTAGGGCCCTCCAAACTTCGTCCTCGAGACACGGTGATTACATGATTACCACTGTTCTGACTGCTGCTTCCTGACGCGTGCTGATCGGCAGATTTGCCTGCTTAGATTGCTTTAAAGGCCGTCAAAAGAGTTTAGCTTCGTCAGCCTGTGATGGGTCTGCTTGCACCTCTGCAGAGGATTTATTTCCAAAGGCACAGATGGTCCTTAGTCCCTGCCAAATGCGTCAGGAGTCATTGAGCTGAAAATGAGACTCTGTTGTTCCCTGTATCGGAGTTTGGGCTGCTCTTACTGCGCGTTGGAGAGCATAGCCATGCTTTGTACTCACTCATGTTTCCGACAAAGACCGGCGTATATGCAGCAGTGCGTTTGTTTACTGCTGCAGGATTGTTCTATCCACCCACAGTTTCTGATTAGAGAAGGACCCTAATAGTTATTGTTTCCAGTTGCTTGCTCGCTAGCATGTTTACAAAGCTTTTGTTTACTGCTGCACGGATTGTTCTATCCACCCACCATTTCTGATTAGAGAAGGACCTAATAGTTATTGTTTCAGTTGCTTGCTTCGGCTAGCATGTTTACAGAGCTTAAGGCTACATCCTGAACTCACTGACGTCAGAGGGACTCGCCGGAACATGTCCCAGTCACGCATCAAGAACCGCCTGTAGCATGGCTTCAGAGTGGGGACCAGCGTGTCACCACCCTCTGCACCGGGGTTCTTGAACAAGCCTTTGTTTATATTCCGTTGAGGAAAATGGCGCATGATCCGATTTGCCAAAAGCCGGTAGTGAGGGAGCTTTGTAGGCATTCTTAAACTGAGAGTAGCAATGATCCAGTGTATTCGGTCCTCTGGTTGGACAGGATACATGTTGATAAAGTTCGGCATAACCTGCCTGAGGCTGGCTTTGTTAAAGTCCCCAGCATGATAAGAGCAGCGCAGGATGTTTGTTGATGTTGCAGCTGAGTGCATCATGAAGCTTAGACAAAGCTGCAGCGGTGTCTGCTTGTGGTGGAATGTAAACAGCAGATAGAATGGGCAAATAATGGATAAATGTTCCAGATGAGGTGAGCAGGAGCGCAACAGAGTGGAGATATTCCTGGGGTCACACCATTTCTTGTTAATCATGAAACACACTCCTCCACCTTTGGATTTACTGGCCTTTACTGTTCTGTCCATCTGTAAAACAGAGAAATTATCAGACGCTTACAGCAGTGTCTGAGACCGGGTCGTGGGCCATGTTTCGGACAAACAAAGGATTTTACAGTCCCTTATGTCCCGTTGGAATCTTATCCTGGCTCTAAGATCGTCCATCTTATTCTCCAGAGACTGGACATTGGCGAGCAGAATGCTTGGTAGAGGAGGGCTGTGTTCTCTTTTCTTAGTCTGTTGCAAATCCCAGCGCATTTCCCACAGTGTTTCTTGATCCGTTCCTGTGTGGTTATTCAAGTAGCCATTGTTCATCTCGGCGTTCGGAGAATCTCAGATGGCCACAATGGTTTGGAGGATAAAGTGTCCTGAAACAGGTCAGTAAAGCGGTGTCCAATGTCCAAAGGTGTTTCTTTGTCGTAAATGATCAGTGCAGACATTATGTGTGTTAAAAGAGACGCAAAAGTAAGTCAAAAAGTAAATGAAAACACAATCTAAGCAGAGCAACCTGGACAGACAGACAGACAGACAGACAGACAGACAGATAGATAGTAGACAGATAGATAGATAGATAGATAGATAGATAGATAGATAGATAGATAGATAGATAGATAGATAGATAGATAGATAGATGAGTTTGAATAGGTTAGAAATGGTACATAAAGATAAGTCTGATTGAGTCTAATGGGCTTCCGTGTGTTTAGATTTGAATTTTGACAGTTGGAATATGATGGAATGTTCATATGACCCGAGACTTTCAATGTCAAGTCTATGGGATTTTATGATTTTTTAATCTTTTTTAAGTCCAATCAGTTAGAAAATATATAGCCACTAACTTCACATCAGTCTTAAGATCTAGGCTGAGTTTGGAGTCTGTAGAGTTAATGCTCTAGGAGGAATATGGGTTGATAATTTTAGTCTCAGAAGAAGAAGAAGAACTAAAAGCTTAAGTTGCACTAAAACTTTGATGTTGGCTTGGCAAAACCAGCCTCGGCAGCCTTGGGGCAAAACAGCCAGAGTACTTGTGTGTCCAGCCTTCTTGAGCTGCCCACTGCAAAAAAAAAAAAACACCTACACAGTTTTTTCTATGGACCCTAGCTAATTTCTATTCTAAGAAAAGGCCTAGCCTATGACAACAGCTTCGACAAAGTTGGCTAGCTGAATGCTAAATAATTCATGCCTTTTATTTTATTTTTCCCCTGTTTGCTATATCAAAGTCCTGTCACCTACGTGTGGGCAATGATACAGAGCGTTATTGAAACAATGCGGTTTAACTCAAGGTGATCATTAGGGTACAAGCACAATGGTTACGTGAGTCCTACGTGAGTACTATTATATGACAATATGAAAATAGATAAGTAATATAGTGTCCCTTGGATGTACATTCAGTTATGTGTGATAACTTGAGAAAATATATTGTCAATACCATTACAATTCAGATAAAAAGTAATGATCTAATAGTATTAAGGATATAACAGTTTTTGCATAATTACTATATTGGGGTTTATTAAAGGTTATAAAAATATAATGAATTTATATGCATTTTTATTTAGTCACTTAAATTAAACATTTTCAAAGTCTTTAAACAGATCTTGAAGGATTTGCTATCCTGTGGTCCCTCATGTGGGCAACATTAGCATATGGTCTTCATTTCTGAACAACATTAAGATGAAATGTCCAATATTTTTGAATGATTACAAATGTTTAATGATTAGTTTGCTGATAATACACCCACATTAAACTCAAATTTACTGATTCTGTATCTTATTTTATGCTTATTTAAAGAGTGTAATTTTCGAGCGTTTTAAGCAGGGATGATTGATTATTGTGACTTGTTAATTTTTTTTTTTTACAATTATAATATATAAACAATATAATGATGAAAAAGTACAAGAGTTATTGTTTTCACTAATGTTTTGTATAGACAATGGTTATTTTGCATTGTAATGGTTTTATGACAAAACCATTTATGAAAAAAAATTGTCATTACTAAGAATTAAACACTAATTTCATTCATATTGTTTTCAATCGGTAAAGCACATTTTTATATATATGGCTGTTCTCGAGGGTTTTTAGGATTTACATTAAAGTAAAAGTCAAGTACTTCAAGCTTTTAAGCAGCTTGTACGAACCCTGGTTATATTTGTTATAGACCACTGTAATTGTCTATTCTAACAAGCAAGTTTATTGTGAAAATAAAAGTGTAGATACCAGTTAAATTGTGCGATAAACAAATTGCAAACAACAGTATAACAGAGCAGGTTTTAGGTTTGTAGATGTTTAGCGCATAAATGGAAGAATCCTAAAATAACATTGAATAATTTTCATTAAATATTGATTCTTGTTAGAGCAATAAATAAATAAATAAAAGAAGCCAAGACAAATGAATGATTTTATGGTTCACTAAGCTATCATGTATTTTGAAATACTCTTGTCTGTTTTTTTCCAGAGAAAGTCTTTCTTTTGAGAGAAACAAGGATGAATGTGGTCCAGAGCTGAGTGTCAGGCCTACGGCAGCGTTGTTTTGCAGTTAGACAAAAAAATATCTCACAAGCACTCATAAGCACTCATTTTACCTCTGTAATATGTTCTTCTATATTAACTGTGTTGGATCAGCTGGAATGTTTTGATTTATAAGGCTGTAAAACACATGCAAATGATGTAGTTTCTTGCATATATTTCTCCTTTCAAATGTGGAGTGCAGCTGCCTGGATTGCAATGTGCATGTCAGTAAAACATAAAAAAACAGCTCTCATGCACTAAATTTAGCTTTGCAATATGTTCTTCTACATGTATTGTGTTCAGTCGCTGATGTGTTTTAACTTAAAAGGCTTCAAACACGTGCAAATAATGAAGTTTAATGAGTAGAAGTTTAATGCAGTGACCAGTGATCTCAGAAACCCGACACAAGGCTTTCAGTTACACATAAAACAGATCACAAACACCTGAATTTAGCTATTGTTTTGTTCTAATGGGTGGATTGTTTCCAATCGCTGGAATATTTTATTTTAAAGGCTCTAAAACAAGTGCAAATGCTGTTGTGAGCACGTAGGAATGCAGTCGCACTATGATGTCAGAATCATGGTTACCAACAAGTACTCAAACAGCTGCACTTGCTGGAGGCAGAGGGATTGCTTATCAGTGGTTGAGGACCTTTTCAGTACTCTTTCCGTAGTGCTTTAGATTACAGCCCGCAATGTAATCGTAATCACAGAGAATTTACAGCGACCTATTTGTAACTATAGAGTACCTCCACAGTACCTACTCGTAGGTATAATGCAACGCTTGGGGAATAAGGGGTAATAACCTGTGAAATTATAAAACATTTATACTTTTAGTATTTTATAACTAAAGGGCACTTATTCTGAAATTACATGGTATGTATGACACAGATCTAAATGTTCTGCTAAGCATAGCTTACAGCTGTATGTACCTGTAGGTAACCAGAAACAATGTGCAACGTCTTGGGGATAAGGAGGTAATGACTTGGAAATTTAAATGTTTTTATACTGTTAGTATTTCACAAGTAAGTTGTAACTATTCTAAGATTATGTGGTATGCATGACCTGTGTTAGGCAACAATATTATGATTTAGAAAAGTTGCCTTATTGTAATAACACAAAATGTATGCATTATATTTTTACATTACATATTCGGTCCTACTGTATTATTACCACATATATCTTACATGACTGATACAAACAGTAAACTGTAGCAGTATAATTTAGTAATTATAGTTAAGTTAAAAACACCATAGTCTTAGTTTACTTACTTAAGAATATATGCTATAGTATTTACTAGTGTTTCTTTTTGTGGGATAATGGAGATTACTGAGTATGTGGAAATATGTAATGAATTTCTTGAAATTCATTACATATTTTGAAATTTGATATGAAAATTTACCTGGTGGTAAATTTACCTGGTGGTTTTTTATTGTTTTATATACTAAACGTACTGAACACCACTGTATGTGTGTGTGACAAGGCCAATGCATTCAAATCGTTCAGTTTAATCACGTTCTATATTAATGCGCTACTTTAATTGATGCGCACCACACAAACTCACTCTCACACACAAACAGAGAGAGATCTAAGATCGTACTGTGCAAAAAGTAACATTCAGACGCTCATAAACTTTTTTGTCAGCTTGCCAGCGACTTTATTAATTGATATTGAATTATATTTCCAGCAAGGAGGGGTAAAATCGCTGTTTTAAGTAACTAAAATCATTGTTTGTAGAGAGAGACACAGACGCATACAATTTACCCTCTCTCTCTCTGCGCATGTGCGCCGTGATTGTGAGGAGTGTGTGTGCGGGAGCATGTGGAGTTACTTGAGTGAGTTTCTAACATTTCCTTTCTGAGTTTATTTTTATTTATTTATTCCTAATATTGTTGTAAATTAGAAGAGAAGGTGTTATCGTGGTGATTTTGTCAGCTAGCTGATAAAGATGGGCTTAAATTCTGATGTTTTTCTAATCTGTCGGCTCGCACGTTTGCAGTGCATTCCGACAGATGAGTCATTCCATTGAGAATGTTTTGGTCGCTATTGGTCGAGAAATAGGTGCACAAAAACATAATGTCTGCTTCAAGAATGAATAAAGCAATTGCGTATTTCTGAAGGAAATCGAAATGGTTAGTCAGTTGGTGGAATGTGGTTTGACTGTTCAAGATGTGTTTGTTCCAGTCTTACCTTTGTCTAATCTTTCAAAAAAGTGATGATATCAAACGCTACCTCCGTTTATTTCTGATAAAGGCTTGAGTCTATTTTAGCTGTTATGGAAAAATTGGTTGGGCGATTAAATGATTCCTCTGGGACTAAAACCCCAGAGTTGAAGCATGTCATGTCTTTCAGAGGTCAGGCTCTGATGATATTAAGTGCCGAATTTGAAACGCTTGACGTGTCTGTTAAATTGACAGTGTTTGATAGGGACTATACGATCTTTATCAGTACTGAGACCATTAAATGCTTTATTTGCGGAACATATGGCCAAATTAAAACAGGCTGTCCAGTGGTTAAAGAGGCTCAACGCGCAAAAAATAGTTCAGAATCTAATCCAGTGCAAGATTTAAATGTTGTGGACAATAATGATTTAGTTAAACGGACTACAGAAAGTGTTGCAGCTGATGTGAATGCGGAGATTTCCGCGTCTACTGAAACGGGAGAACAGTTGCGTCAGGGTGATAGTATTGAGATTACAGATGCGACAGTTCTGACGCTAGACAGAGTGGAACGACTGTTGAGGGTTAGAACAGTCTGGAGAACAAGACGGGCCTAAAGTGAGTGATGTCTTGCATGAGGTACAGGCATCTAGTAGTAATATGATTCAGAATGATGCTGATCTCTGTGGGTTAAAAAGCCAACATCACAGGTTGTTGACAGTGATTTGGATAGTGAGTGTTTTCAGATTTAATCACTGATGAATTGGATGAATTAAGTTCTCATGAAAGTACTGTTGGGAGATTAAAGAAGTCTCGATATTACAGTTTGGAAAAGCTAGATAACTTCTTGAATGTTACAAAAAAAATCAGAGAAAGCCAAAGATTGAAATGTACTTTCCTGATTTAAAGCTTTTATTGATTCCTCTGTAATTGCTATGAAGAAAGCAACACTTGAGGAATTGGATCAGCCTAAGCGTATCGCTTAAAAAAGTTTGTAAGTGCTGTCAGAAAAAGAGTAAAGAAAAGTCCTTAAAGAGGTATTATGTATGGAAATTACATCTATATTGGTATTTATTCAATTCTCTTTTTCTTCTTCGTTCTCATCCTGATGGTATCCTTAAACATTGGATCCTTAAATATAAATGGATGTAGAGATGTACAGAAGAGATCGACTTTATTTAAGTATTTATAACTTAAAAGCAGATGTAATTTTGTTACAAGAGACTCATACTGATGCCTGTAATGAGACAGATTGGATAAATGAATGGGAGGGCAGTATTGGTCTCAGTCACGCACGAATCTGAGTGCTGTGTTGCATTTTATTTTCAAAGCGGTTAAAGATAATCCAGTTATTTTAGAAATAATACCTGGACGCTTCTTCGAGCTGATATAGTAATAGGTAATAATAGTTTTTCTTTTATAATATCTATGCTCCTAATATAGGAAGTGAGCTGCTGATTTTTAAAAGAACTTTCTGAAGAAATGTTGAAGTGTTCAGATGATAAGATTGTTGTTATAGGTGGTGATTTTAATTGTCAGGTAGATCATAATTTGGACAGAAACCATGAGGAACCTCATTTTGGTTCAGTAGATGCTTTAAAATCTTTAATTAATAGACATAATCTCATAGATTTGTGGAGGTATGCTTATCCTCATGTTAAACAGTATACTTGGTTGAAAATGAATTCAAATCATGTGTCTGCTGCAAGATTGGATCATTTTACACTGAGGAATGCAATAAAGGAAGATTTTTTAGTAATCGTATATCTCCTACATCTATGTCAGATCACCATTATATTTCTATGTCTATGTCTGTCTTGTCACCTAAATCCTATAAGTCACATTGGCACTTTAACAATACATTACTTCAAGACCACATCTTTGTGCACTTCTTTGGTCTGTTTTGGAAGTCTTGGAGAGAAGAGAGAGGTAGTTATTCATCTCTAAGACAATGGTGGGATCTGGGAAAAGTGCAGATAAAAACTTTTGTCAACAATACACTGCAAATAATACTGAGAACTTGAAAGTTAAGATGAAGATGATAGAGCAAGAAATTATTCAACAAAGCCTCCATAATCAGGGAGGAGGTGATATCATTAAAGAGAACAAAGGTTTTTGAAGGACTTATTGGAGGAACAGGAGAAGGAGACGCTTGTCAGAACAAGATATGTGAAGTGCAATGAAATGGATGCTCCAACTGCTTTTTTTTTCGGATTGGAGAAAAAGTCAAAAGAGCAGAAATTTTCCACAGATTGAAACTTCCTAATGGTAATGAAATAACCAATCAACGAGAAATCATAGTTTCTGCTTTTTATTTTATGAGAAACTTTATTAGTCAGAACTTTGTGATGAAGCAGCAGTTGAAGAAGTTCTTCTAGATCTTCCACAGTTGTCTGAAGAAGAAAAGATGGAATTGGAGGGATTCGTGACTTATTCTGAGCTTTCCAGTGCTGTGCAAGGGCTGAACAGTGGCAAATCATCGGGTGTGGATGGCCTATCTGCTGAGTTTTTAAAAGCTTTGGAATGTGATTGGATATGATTTGTATGATGTTTTTGGAGTCCTTTAACCAGGGTGTTTTACCCCTAAGCTGTCGAAGAGCTGTGTTGACATTAATCCCCAAGAAAGGAGATCTTGGACTCTTGAAGAATTGGCGCCTGTGTCATTGCTGTGTACTGATTTTAAAATACTGTCAAAAGCTATAACTAATAGGTTGAAGAAATGTATGGGAACCATAATTCATGAAGATCAGTCATACTGTATCCCTAAACGTAACAATTTTCGACAACTTATTTTTGTTATGAACATTATTGCAGTTGCAAAAAAACATCAAATTGATGTTGGACTCTTATCTTTGGATCAAGAAAAGCTTTTGACAGAGTGGATCACTTTTATTTATAAAGACCCTGAAGGCCTTTGGCTTTGGACCACAATTTGTCTCCCTGCATTAAACTGCTTTTACAGCGTAAATTTCAGTATGCTTAAGATTAATGGTTGTTTAAAACCAGAAATCCCACCGTAAAACTCACAGCTTATGCCGATGATATCACTGTCTTTATAAGGAACATTGATGATATGGCTGCTTTGACTTCTAGTTTGAAAACTTTTCAAAAAGCTACATCTGCTAGAATTAATTGGGATAAGTGTACATCCCTTCTATTAGGCTGAGTGGAGGAATATGGATCCTCCCAAATTCCACAACAATGTGAGTGGATTAAAGATGGTTTTAAAGTTCTTGGGGTGTATTTAGGTTCTGATACTTATATGAAAAAGAATTGGGAAGGGTTAGTTGACAAAATTGTAGGAAACTGCAGAAGTGGAGATGGATTCTCCCACAGTTATCTTTTAGAGGGAGATGTTTAATCATTAATAATTTGGCAGCCTCAATGTTGTGGCACAGATTTACAGTGTTGAATCCCCTGAAGAGTTATTGATTGTTATTCAAAAGCCTTCATTAATTTATTTTGGGATGGTTATCATTGGCTTCCTCCTGGAGTTTTGTATCTCCCAGTTATAGAAGGAGGTCAAGGACTTATAAATCTGGAGGCAAGAGTTAAGACAATGAGGTTTCAGACATTGCAAAGGCTATTGTATTGTTCAGATAATATACCTTGGATTGCATTAGGTTTGTCTGTTTTGCAAAGTATTGGGGAATTGGATTAGCTAAGCAATTGTTCTTAATTTAAAATCTTTTGTTTCAAAAGTAAGTTTTTCTTTTTCTAAATTTTATGTATCTGTATTAAAAGCCTGGCAAGTGTTAACAAAATTTAGAGATGATAATGAACATTGTGGTGTTTTAGAACAATTGTTTTTAATTCTCTTTAAAATGAATTCTTCTATTTTGAGTTCAGTAATTAGTCGGTTTTAAAAACAGGAATATCTACTGTAAAAGATTTAATTGATTTTCAAAGGGTTAATGGTATGCGGCTAAAATAATAGCTAATAAAGTTGGTCTTAGATCAGAAAGATATGTTGAAGGGATAATTGGGGATCTTAAAAATCTTTTCCTCAGTCTTTCTTGACCTATGTAAATAATGTTATTGAGGATGGTGAAAGGTCTTTGATTTTCCAGATCTTAAAGTTAACATAATTTTAGATTTGGATGAAGATCTAAATAATACTTTTATTGAAAAGATTTGAAGATGTTTTGTTTCACAATGCTGATACAAAGATATTGTATTGTTTGTGTGGAAATCCTGCTTTCTATTCAACTGAAAAGATGTGTTGATACTAAATGGAGAGAATATCTATCGATTTCTTCAGAAATAACTCCAGCATGGAGGTGTTTGTATAAGCCCCTATTCCTAAGAGGTCTGGGGACCTCCAATGGAGAGTACTCCATTGTGCTGTGGCAACAAATAATTTTGTGTCAAAATTTAATGGGATGAGTTTTATCTACATGCCCTTTTGCAATATTGATATTGATACTGTTTTTCATTTTTTTTGTGATTGTTTAAGATTAATTCCTTTGTTTGAATTGTTGGACAAAATATTTACTAAACTTGGTTTTATGTTGACAAAAAATATGTTCATTTTGGGAGTGAAGTATAAGAAAGAATGGAAAGCACAGTGTACACTTGGTAATTTTCTAGTGGGACAGGCTAAGTTGGCTATTTTAAAATCCCATGGATGTAAGAATGAAGGAGAGATGCTGATTTGCTTGGAATGTTCAAATCTCTTGTAGAGGGTCGGGTTTTGTGGAATATGTATATTGTAAATTATCAAATAATATGCATTTTTTTGATGCGAGGTGGAGTGTGAAAAATGCTCTTGTGATGAGAGATGAGCTTGGAGAGTTATTGTTTAATGGTGAATTGTAAAGAATGTTTTAAAGTAGTTGTTTGATTAAAAGAGTTTTAAAAGTCAAAAGTCTCTTCTCTCTCAAATGGCCATATTTGAGAGAAAAAAATTCAAGTAGTTTGCATCACTGGATATATAGCTGTCGGTCATTTAACATTTCTATCATAAACATATCATTAAAAGTTGACTAATATTAGTAAATATAAATGATTTGCAGAATCATCTTCGATCTCTTTACTGTTGGCACACGTGCCGTAGGTTGCCGACACCTGTTCTACTAAGAACGAACGCTACTTTCATGCATCTGATTATCAGATAAACTTTGCGCTCTTATTTCACGGTCATTGTTAATGCTGTGGTTATTTTAACAGTTTCCTTCGTACATTCTGGTTCATCAGCATGGTTAAAACACATTTATCATTCAATGGAACTGTGCTTATGATTTAGACACATTTCTGCTCCGTCCATGCAATAAACAATGCTTTCGACTGCTCAGGTAACATCGTCTGTAAGATGCAGAGAGCCATTGAAAAACTACAGAAAAGTAAAACTAATACACTTTAGCATTACTGCCCATGAGTCCTAAAGAGAGATCACACATCAGCTGCTCAAAAATGTGTTAGTGAGACGGAGCGCGGGCACAATCCTGTGACAGTCACAGGCGGTAAACAGTGTAGCGCGTGAAGGAGAGATGCGAGGCATGAACACTGTTCAATGTTCCATTAATCTGTGCTTGTAGTAATTTAATGCGTATATATTTTGAAAGCATTGAATCGCTATAGAAATCGCGATTCATTCGATTCTTAGCGTTTTAAATTGATTACTGTCCGAAATTGGCAATTCACGATTCAAATATCATGTTTCAACATCGATGCATATGCATCGTCAGTGTTTGTAATCAATTCACCGAGAAAACGAGAGAATCGTTACACCCCTCTTAATGAGTGTTTATAGTCTGAGACTCATCAATATTATCAGCTGCTGAAAATCCTCATTATTTCATGTCAGTAGATCCTGTTTTCACCTCATTCATTATACTGATGACTTCAGATCTGTTAATTGCCACATTAAGATCATTTTATTGCTGTCAACAGACGTCAGCAAAATATTTTCTGTTCATCATTTTACATTGTGTGTTTTGCCTATATTTTAGTTAGAAGTAAGATAAATGTAGGAATTAAAATATGTGGAGGAAATTTTAATAAAATAAAATGCAATAGAATTTTTTAATTTTTGTTTAAAACATTTGAATATTATAAATGAAAACAAATGAATATTAATACTCTAAGTTGTAAGTTAGTATACAGTTTTAATCAGGAATAGATTTATTGATTTTTATACATTTCAGCCTACAAACAAAAGGAAATCGCATTCCCAATAACCAGATGAGCCATAAGCAGCAAGCATATTTGAAAGAACAATCAGATGGCATAAAACAACAGCTAACATTAGCTTCTAGCTGTTGCAGGTTTAACCAAGTACCAGCACTAGCAGCAACAACCAATAGCTTAAAAGCAACAAGCAGGTCTAGCAACAAACATAATACTGAACACTAGAAAAGCCCTAAGAAGCAAGCAAAAGTTTCACTCATTTGTCTTCTCTATGGAGTCCAAAATAGTAGATAGTAAAAAAGTAGTTTATCTTCTTTAAAGTGCGACATTGCATCTGTTCTGTTAGCATCCACAACAAGATACATAACAAAATTACAAAAAAATATATTTGTAACACTGAATAAAGTTAATTTTCAAGACCAGCAGTTTCATTCTGTGAGATTCATATCAATTCAAAATTTGAGTTACTCTACAAAGACCATGCTTTGTAGCCAGCTATGAGAACAGTAGCCTTGTAGCAAGAAAGGTCCGGACCTTGGTCAATTTTTCATGTTCAAACATAGAATTTGTTCTCTGAATGACTAATTTGCTGTTCAAAACTCCTCATTTGATTGTAGACCGTTTGTAATAATGTTTAATGTACATTGAATGAAAATGATCGCTGGCCAGACGTATGGCAAGTAAACAAGGCTTGAGACAGTCATGAGGCGGGTGCAACCTCTGATGTGTTGCCAGATCCGCTTTTATATCTTTTCTGCTTAATTTAACACTTAAGAAGTGAATAAAGTGGGATGTTGCAGTTTAGGGTTAGTGATATTTTTATCTTATCTAATTTACAAAAGATTTAAGCTAATTACGGTTTATTTTTTACTTTTTGATAAACTGACAGTAATAAAGAAAAGCCCTTGGACAGGATACCACATTCGTTAAGGCAAAAAAAAAAAAAACCTAATGCATGCTATTTAAAACAGTAGCATTTAACAGTAATATGCAGATCTCAGAACCAGGTTATGAAATATACAAACACCACCCATTCATTCAGCATAGTAGTTAAATTTTCATCAGGCTAAAAACATTTCATTTCATTAGACATCATCTATACATTAACAATGATTATACATGAAAACTATAACAGTAATATGTTTAATTTTTTCATTTATTTATATAGGGACAATGCACAACAAAGGTGTTGTGCCAGAGTTACTATAAATCTAATTTTCATCTGTAGTCCCTGGGCAGGATGTGGTTAGAAAATTACAATACATACAATATCACATCATACTTCATTAAACAGACAAAAAAAAGTCAAGTCAATGATCACCTATTTTATTTTATTTACAAACAGGTATTAAATTCCATCTTTCTGCTGCTCTAACTGAAAAAGAATGACATAGCCAATCTGACTTTTTAATGCAGAGTAAGTTTGATAGCAGCTTGTTCTTTTGTCTTAGCATAAGCATAAACAACTGCACAACAATCTGCATACATCTGAACCTGGACCTCTGGACAAACTGTAGGCAGATAATTAATGTATAAGCTGAACAAAATTGGTCCAAGAATCGACCCTGTGGGACTCCAATATTACAGTCAAGAAATGGTGAGCAAGCATCATTAATTCATTGTACATGGTTTCCTTAGATTTAAGTATGACTCCATCCATATTAATTTATGTAGTAAAAAATTAAACCTTGATCATTTAGATAAAAGAACATCGGTTAACAGTACCAAAAGCCTTTTAAAAATCAAGGAAGACAGCACCAACAACACCTCCTCTGTCAAGACTGGATTTAATTTGTTCAACAAAATAACAGTTTGCTGTCTCCATAGAGTGATGTGCCCTAAATCCAAATTGCATAGGATGTAATGGAAAATGACCAAGATTTAAATGCTCAACTAACTGAATGATAACAACCTTTTCAATTACTTTAGAAACAACTGGTAGAATACTGACAGGTCTATAGTTACATTAGCAGGATGACCAGTTTTATACAGTATGTTCAGCGAGATGTGTTTTCTTTTTCATCAACCACTAAAAAGACCAAAAGAAACTTTCTCTTTTTTAATTCATGGTCTATTTTGTTCATGTTCTTCTAATGTTTGTTTTCTGCTAACCTTTTTCAAATTACAAAATCGGTTACATGTGTAGTTTTATCGACCTCAGTCTATTATTGTGCCTGCTAAGACTTATAAAGAAGGTTTTTCTTGTTTCTCTCCACATACAAAATGGTAAGAGGAAACTATTTTGTTGTCATGAATGTAATTATTCGAAAATCAAAAGTATATATAGATTAAAATGGACAAATCATAATGTCTGAGAAAGATTTGTTGTCAAGTGTCTTTATATTAGTGCTATTTTTCTGTATCATTTGAGAAATAATTGTACTTTTCAATAGAGACTTAAAAGGCTTTCAGCATAAATTCTGATGCAAACAATCAGTTTCTACCAGCAAAATGCTGCTGATCCTGAATGGCTTGTTTAATGAGTGTTTATAGTCTGAGGCTCATCTACTATTATCGGCTGCTGAAAATCGTCTTTATTTCATGTCAATAGATCCAGTTTTCACCTCATTCATTATGACTGATGACTTCAGATCTGTTAATTAGCCACATTAAGCTCATTTTAGTGCTGTCAACAGACTTAAGCAAATGACATGATCAGATTTTGTGGCATTACAAGATAAAGATAAGTATCATATTGACATTTATTTAATGAATCTGTGATAAACTACATTAAAACTAAAAACAAAAAAATTGTTCAGTTAAACTCAACTGGTGGTTTGTTTCGTACATTACAAATTTGTAAAATTATATTTCTATGTTTATTCTTTCATTTTTCTTACATTGTTTATATTTTGTTAATTGTTTATATTTGTTAATTGTTGGAAGAATTCCCTCCCACCCACCCCATATCTTTCTATCTTTAGAAAACAAAGTTAAATAAATTGTGAATTAGTATGAAACTCTTTGTGGTTAATTAACTTAAAAGTTACTTCACTAGGTGGATGGGTGAATATTACTATTTTAAATGTGTAAATTATTATACATAATGTGTAATAACTGATTTGTCTCTAATTTTTGCAGATCTGCTCCTCCACAACTAGCACACACTTCAGTGAAGCTCCTCCCACAACTAGCACAGCTTCAGTGAAGCTCCTCCCACAACTAGCACACCTTCAGTGAAGCTCCTCCCACAACTAGCACACCTTCAGTGAAGCCCTCCCACTGCAGTTCATCAATAAATGCTGGAATATTCCCATCAGTCTACAAGTGAAGAGCGAGCATCAGAGCATCAGGAAGAAGTGAAATCTGCAGAGACAGAGTTTATTGAAGGACAGAGAGAACATGAGAGATCCAGAACCCTGCAGAATCAAACACACTGGAGAACAAACAGGTTGGTGTTTAATCTTCATCCTTCTTCAATGACACTGAAGAACAATTAAAGTTATCAGCAATTCATCAGATTTGGTGTTTATAGCAGAAAAATAATCTAGGAGTTGTAAAAAAAAAAAAAAAAAAAATTAAAAAGTCCAACAAATAATATAGGGAGACTTTCTATCCCCAGGGAGCAAAATATGGACTTAAACTAAATGTTGAAATGATGTCACTTCCTGGTTTTTATAAAATGCTTTAATTTTAAAAGGAAAATGGAATGAAATTGTGTTTTAAAGAAATTTGCCAGTTAATAAAAAAAAGTTAAACCGTAATAATATTTTGTATAAATATTAAGTAAATATTATATTTACAATATAAAAATTTTTGGAGTTGACCCTCAATGACAAAAAACATTGAATTAATGTCGATTTTTAAGATAGATCTTTATTTATTTTAAAAAATTTGTCTAAATGATCTTAATTTTTGACTTTGTCTGCTTTTACTTCACATTTCTCAGATTTTTTTTTTTCATGATTTTTTGTATTGTAATTTTTTAATTTTAAATTTGATCAATGGAGAAACCACATCATGTCAAAACTAGAGAAAAACTCTCTCCGGGACTGAAAGGTTTCTTTGGAAAAGTCAAAAAGGGCACCTGCACCAGTGTGGAAGGGTTTCTAAACAAACGGGTCCAGATTCACATGAGGATCCACGGGAAAACCATTCACTGGTTTGGGGAAGGTTCACATACAAACAGAGTCTCAAGATTCACATGAGGATCCACACAAGAAACCTTCAATGTGTGTGGGGAAAGGTTTTCAGAAAAAAAAGGAAACCTTAAGAACCAAGAAATCCCACTGGGGAAACAGAATGTAAATGTGGAAAACATTTTTTGTTCAAACCTGAAGGAGAAACCTAAAAGTACAACTAAGGAGAAACCACATTCATGCTTTGTGTGGAAAAAGTTTTCCCGCAGGGTTTAAAGCTCATGAAAATACATACTCTGTGGGAGATATATGTGCTTTGAGTGGAAGACTTTTTTTTCAGCTAAAGTTTGAAGGCCCAAAGGGATAAACACTGGAGAAACCCCATGGTTCCACTGTGACAAAATCAGTCAGAGGAATCAAATCACATGGAGGATTCCACTGGAGAGAAACCCCATGTGTTACACTGGACAAGAGATTCGTCTTAGAATATCTGAAAAAACACATGGAGGGATCACACTGGAGAGAAACCTTCAAGTGCATTTGAAGGAGATTCAGCCAGTGGACCCAAATCCATGGAGGATCCACACTGGAAAGGAAACCACAAGTGTTCAAAACTGCACAAGAATTAGCAGTCAGAACAAATGAAAAACATAAAGGATCCCCCTGGGAGAAACCTTACAAGTGTTCACACTGACAAGGAAATTCAGCGTCAGAACATCTAAAACCATGGAGGATCCACACGGAGAGAAACCTTCAAGTGTTCACACTGCAAAGAATTCAGTCGGTCAGACCATCTGAAATCCGAGCGATTCCACTGGAGAGAAACCTTACAAGTGTTCACTCTGTGACGAGAGATTCAGTCAGTTAAGGGACCCCTGAAAACACATAAGAGGATCCACACTGGAGGGAAACTGTATCACTGCACTGTATGTGGGAAGAATTTCAGTCATTCGCTTCTCATGGAGACATAAAATAAACAATCACTTTAAGTAGTTTATCTGCAGGTCCACCGCATTCAAGTGCTAGCACCGCATTCTCTTCCATATTATTCTGTCATAAGAAACATCATCTAAATTAGTCACAGTGAATAATGATCATCTTCAAGACCAGCAGTTTCTGTGAGATTCAGATAAACTCAAAGATAGAGCTCCTCCACTAAGAACAATATCTAAAGTTTTATTCTCATATACAACTTTGCTTTATGATATAAATGATATTATTATGTTTTATTACTAGTTTCATTTTGTTCCAAATGTTCTTCCAATGCATATTTGTAGAAGGTTTTTACATGTTTTTAATGTTCTTGTTCACTAAGCTGAAAAAGAGGCTGATTTATTTTTCATTTCATAATCACTGTTGTTATAGGATTTTTTTAAGTGTTTTTTTTTTTTTTAACTACTAATTATTCTTTCCACTTAGGCTGTATTTTAATAAATGCAGGTGTAATATATTCTGTCATGTAGGTTTAGTGATAGTGTCTGATCCATCTTCTCTTTTATTCACTTGAGATTCTTTGCTGTCTTGTTAGTCAATAAAGAGAGAGATCTGTCTCATTCCTTTCCACTTTATATTGCTTCAAGTATTAAACTCTTATTGTTCATTTTGTTGTCTGCTTGATTTTCTTGCATCACTAATGAATACTTTCATAATTTTAGTTACTTCTAAAAGCATCTAAAATTAAATAATAATAGCTTTGGGAGCTTATATTTGCTTCCAGGTAGGGGAGGAGGGTAAGTTGTCACAGGGGTAAGTTGTCACACTGTTCATAACTCCAACACTAGAGGCTCTATCTCAAAAATCAAATAGCCACTCTTTGTGTAACTTCTTCTTCTATAGTCAGTTTCCTGTTCGCATGTGGTCAAGATCACTCTAATCTGAGGTTAGCACAATTTTCTTATTTTTTGGCTTAAAAAAAGTAAAAAAATGTGCACTTTAGATTTTATGCAATACAACTTTGTTAGGTATGAATGTTAAAATTATTGTTTTGCACATAATAGAGGAGACAATAACGTGTCTTTCTTACTTTCGCTGATGTGCTATGTTGAGCTAAGCTTGAGATTTAGCCAACATTAGTGTAGCGTTGTTCCTCTGCGTATGGTTTTAGGGATGTTAAATAAAAGGATTGTCCACACAAAGCTGGTTTTAACTGATGAGGATTTACTTGTAGTGCCTCTCCTCTGTGTAGTAAAACAAGCAAACAGACAGGCACTGTTATCTGCAACAGCTCTTAATTATGCCTCTCCTCTCTGATGGCATTGAAGCAAAGAGAAACATACACACACTTTACAACACACATAATATATAGAATATATATAATAATAGTATGAGTAATAAAAATAATAAACTAAGTCATATAATATAATAATACATTCACAAACATGTCCTTCTTATATACCAATAATTCAAAACAGCATTATAGTGTTTCTTGCATACTATTTGACATACCTGTGTAGTAAAACAAGCAAACAGACAGGCACTGTTATCTGCAACAGCTCTTAATTATGCCTGTTAACCACAAAATACATGTTAAGTACCCCAGGACATTAACCACAGATCACACAATGAATGCAATATACAATATATATAAAATATATCTCCAAGTGTACAAAATACAAAATATATATTAAAGACTAAAACATATATTTAATATTGTTTACAAAATATAATTATACATATACATCTTTTAATTAAAACATCTCGATCTATTATTTATCAATTTCTATTCATTTATATATATATATATAAATATTCCCTTAATTGCGATGTTAGTCGATAGTCGCTAACATATGCTTCACACACCTAACGCTTAACACACTTTGCCGCCATCTCACGAATGCACTATTCACCAGTAAAGAGCACTCAAATGAACTACATTTACAAGTTAATAACACAAACTAATGGTCAAATATAACATTACCCAGAATACTTTCCAATTACACCAGACATGACATGAACACTTATAACACATTTTAACATTTAATGAACGGAGCTCATGAAAATCGCATCTCCTCTCTGATGGCATTGAAGCAAAGAGGACGTAACTCCGATTGCCATGCTTTGAACGCTTTACCTCATATGACATCAGCCACGCATACTATATTCAATAAAAGCACTAACATTTTCAAAAATAAAATGCCCCAAAACAATTAATAATAAAAACAAATTATATATGTATATATATAAAATGAATTATAATCTGGTGTAAAACATAATCCCCTGCTACATCCACCCCCACTGTTTTCACCAGATTATGCATTACTTACAAAGTCTTCTAAATTAGCTGAAGGATGCCACATCTTCTGAAATCACATTAGATTTGTTCAGTTCTTAACTATCTCTTTCGAGATTAAGGAAACCCAGGGTAGCTAATCCCCAAATAACCCATAGAAAACCATGCCTTGTACATAGTTCTACACAACCCATAATGTCCTGTAATGTACTCATTACACTCAAGAAAACATGTATTTAACAAAAAACAAGCAGAAAAAAAAAAAAGAAAGTCTTTTAACTCTTTAACAAAACCTATTTGTTGTTCTCAATTGAACAGTTCAAATTCATGAATTTCATACACTCTCTGAGTTGACATTGACTGTATCAGTCTGTTAACTGGCTTTAATCAATCTCCCAAATCTTGACCTAAAGCCATCTTGTAGACCAGAGATTCTTTCATTCCCCTGATCTTGCACACTGGGCAATGTCATAGGAATTTCTGCAACAGTTGAAGTACACTCATCAACTTCAGAAACACAGTCATCACTTAGAACTGCTGATACAGAAGAATCATCAGACACCAATGAACATACAGATAAAATAGAGTTGGGCAAGTTGTCTGAATTTCGTATACACACAGGTGCTCCAGACATCTCAGAGTCACATTTCACAACTGTGTCACCAATAGCTTCACTCTTATCAGCATTAGTGCACTCCACAGATTCTATTTGTGTCACATCTGTGGCAGCATCAAGATCTGCAACCCAGCGAGAGGTCTCACTGCACCCGAAGCTTTGATCAGCTTCATCACATGACACACAGACAGTGGAATTCTCGACATCATCAACACCATCACTACCATCATTCCAAGATGGCACCGCAGGAAATTGACAGGCATCAAACAGATTACTGATGCACGGTTTTGGACCGACCTGTCCCAGGATTTCTTATCTGGTAAGTGTTCAATGCACCCCTTTTTCCCCACAACAACATACACTACTTTTCCCATCGGTCGGCTAACTTTTTTCCCCGCTTCACCCTTATTCGCAAGGAGTACCCTGTCACCCAACTCAAGAGAATGACCTTTACCCTTTCGATCATAATACTCTGCTTGTTTGGTTTGCTGTCTTTAGCATGCTCCTGTGTGGATTAACATTGCTTCGCAAAGTCTTTCTCAAGAGACTGTACATACTTGTGAACATTAACGGTCTCCATTATTCAACAGGCCTTTTTCAACAGGATGTCCATAGGTGAATCTTGGTGTTCGGCCAACATCAAGAAAAACGGTGGAAACCCAGTGGTCTCTGTCTCGCATACAATTGTCCGAATGTAAGAGTGTTCAGCATCTGTGGCCACCTTAACTTTAGATCTCGAGGTAGTAAACGGATCATATCACCCAGGGTACGTTAAATCTCTGTTTGTCCATTACCCATTGGATGATATGGGGTCGTAGCATTTACCCACACCTGACAATCTCAACAACTCCCACCATAAGGGAGCTCTCAAAGTTTGCACCCCTGTCGGAATGTATTCGCCAGGAAACCCATAAATACAGAAAAATTTGTTCCACAGGACACGCGCAACAGCTTCTGCAGTCTGATTTGAAGTCAATAAGCACAAGCGAGCTTTGTAGAAATGGTCAGTGACCACTAACACATCAACCGCTCTGTTGTTGAATCCTCCCATGACCAAAAAGTCAATACAAACTATTTCAAGAGGGGCACTCTGGTGAATTGATACAAGTGGGAGCCCTTGCCTCTGGTTCAGGCCTCTTACTCAAAATACACCTCTGACACTCATTGACGTATGTCTTTATGTCTTCCTCCATAGACTCCCAGGAAGAACCCTGTCTAGCCAACCAGAGCGCAAGCGATGCTGACCCTGATGACCAGCGCTATCATGCACTCCCTTCAGAATAGTACCCTCGAAGAGCTGCTGGCACAACAAACTGGTAAGTATTCTTCTTAGAAACCGGATTCTTAGACACTCGGGTATAAGAACCCAACCTTAAGACAAGCTTACCCATTGCGTAGTATTGTCACAAGTTCTTTAGACTCTAACACTTTTCTCTCAAGCAGATGGACGCCTGCCCCTCTCACAAAGAACTTCACTCTATCAATCGCAGGGATCCTGACTCTGCTTTTCCAGCAATCTCATCATGAGTTAAGCTGGAGCTCACTCTGCTCTTCGCTCACCAAACTCTAAATGCTGAACATATGACATGCTTCTAATGGCGCACCATGCTCCCAGTCACGTGTGAGAATGAAGAACAGCTGACAAATCTTGGTGAGACACTTGCCAGTAAGGGAAGTGCAACCTACATACACATTTCCACCTACATTCACAGGCTCTGAGAGCCCATCCACTACTTCACCATCCTCTCGCTCACACGCATAAATGGAACATGTCCTGCACCTGCTCGACAGCAACAGCCTCTGCCTCATGCAGCAAAACATCATAAGCGTCCCGCTCAATCTGTGCAAAATCTCAAGTCGCGAAACGGTTCCTGCTTAATGCATCTGCCACTATATTTTTCGGACCGGGATATACTGGATATCAAAATCAGAAGCGCCAGCTTGCTACCCACCGTTGTTCACACGCGATCCAGCTTGGCTTTGTGAGGATGTACTTGAGTGGGTTATTATCAGTCCACACAGTAAATCTGTGTCCCCGCAGCAGTGACTGAACTTATCACAAATAGCCCACTTCATCGACAAAAACTCAAGTCTGTGCATGGTACTTCTGGACATGATGATTCAAAGATCTTGACGAAAGGCATAGGTCCTTGCCACGGCACAACCCTCCTGAACCCTGGCAAACGGCCCCGAGCCCACTAGAGGAGGCATCCACAGACAACAGAAACGTGCTTTGAAAAATCTGGTCGCAAGCAAAACCTGACCCACTAAGGCAGACTTCAAACTCTCCAGAGCTGCTCTGCAGTCATCAGTCCAATCTGTTGGAGAAAGTGTACGATTTCTTTTCAGTCGCTTACACCCCTCCCACTCTAGGTTCTTTCTGCCCTGTCAACAGCTGAAACAAGGGTTTAGCAGCAGAACACTTTTTCATGAAATGCTGGTAGTAACCCATACCTAAAAAAGGATCTGATTTTACTCTCATGTAGGAAACAATCACTCTCCATCAAATCCTTTCCTCAGATCATTCACTATGGCATCAATTTTTGCTGGATCACTGGCCACCCCCTCTTCAGACCGCTGACCCAGAAATTTTACACTCCAAGAACCTACATTTTGAAGAGCATTCAAATTGTGGTCTTTTAGCCAAATACCATCTCCACCTTTCCAAGTCTTCCTCCTTCGGTCTTCCTTAAACTAACAAATCATCTAAATAAAAAGAAGGCCCAAGAAATTTGGTCACCAAACACAGTCAACATCATTCTCATAAAATGTTGCTGGGCTGTTAAGAGTCCCCAAACGATTTAATTCATTGGAGCCCATTGCTAACAGAACGCTAGAACTTTGTCATCTTCTGCAATGGAGGTTATGTACCCGAAGCGATCATACTAAAGTACGTGCCCACCAGCTGCAAGAACATCCGACAGGAGGAAGAGGATAGCATCCTTCACCTGCGTTGCTCAACCATCGGAAATCAAGTGCATATCCCAGTCACCGCTTTTCTTCCAACCTAAAACCAATGGTGACCGATACTCACCTGCTCACTTCCTAATGATCTCCTTGCCTCCATTTCATCTAAGTCTTCAACTTCAATGAGCAGGAGAAGACGGCGGTATGGAAGAGCAAGCCTGTGCCTGAACTGTATACAAAACCTTGCCGCCACAGTCCAAACTGCCTGGAAACACACACCATATTTTTTCAATAGATCCACTAACTTGTTCTTCCAAGGGAGAGACACTTCACAATCCCCCCATTCAGTCCGCCAGCCCCAGGTGGTCAACCTGCGTACCGTCAAACTTGCTCCGATGTAGAGCCACCCACAGGTAACTACATGACTTGGTGGAACGCATCGCACCTAATTTATCCAAACACTCTGTCGTGGTTTGATCGAGTCCCAAAGCGACGGCCAAGGATAACATCGCCACCTTCGGGATTTTTTCCTCAACACATTTCTGCATTGGTCGGGTTGATTCTTTCTGGAAGCCACGGCCCCAAAGGTGAAAACCCTCCCAATCAGCACATTCCGTGGGAACGAAGTCCTGGGCTCAATGACTACTGTGTTTACTGACAGTACTGACCGGAAGCACCTAAACAAGAGTAAATGTGTTCCTTTGGAGTGTCACAGTGACCTCAGTCTCAGAGTACCACCCTATCAGGAATCGAATCACCCTCCATCTCCGAACAAGAACAGAAAATTCCATTTTCAGATTGCACATCGAAGTCAGGTTCTCTTTACCACTTTCCAAAATTGGTTCCCAGATGCTTCATCTGACTTATTAGGGTTTCTAAGAAGTAGGATGTTCCGGGTCCTTGACCCTTACAACGGAACTGGGACAAATAAACTGACCCGCATTCAAGCTTCAGATTGCACACACCATCTGGAGTAGTTTGTTTGCCACCACAACCCACCAAGACAAATCTGAAGAGCCAGGATGTCCCGGTCCAGCACCCCAGCTCCTCCGTTGAGGGAAGAACTTCCGCGCTCAAGTGGTCGCCAGCGAGCCACTGTCCAACATCCCCCCAGCTTCAACTTTGTCCGTAAAACACTTGCATAAATAAACTGTTACTTTGATCAACTTGATGCTTGTTCTGGAAAATGACCTTTGTTTTCCAACCTCTCCAAGAAAGAATAAACAGACTTCATTTCGAGGAACTACACCCCCACTTCTGCCCTGAGGGGTGCTGTTTCCCTGAGATGCAACTTGTCGTGACCGGAGCCCACCCTGGCGATCTATGACTGTCGAATTGAGCTCCGATGTCCAGCCGGAAAACACTTGAAACACAAATTGTACATTTGCAAATGAGCAGTCGTCTGTTTCACCGCTTGAACACACTCTGCACTCTCCGAATCTTATTGCCGCCGCTTTAGGCCAGGGGCCTGCAAGAACTGAGTGTTGCACACAACGCTTTTTTCAAGCAAAGACAGGACTTGTCCAATGCATTCTCGCCAGCTACCCCACTGTTCAGGACTTAGCATAGACGGCAAATCAACGCCTGGCTCTGAGAGACAACTGTGGTGGAATTGTTTGACAGTGTGATTCAACTTGCCCTTTAACAACTCTGCTGCTACCCAGATGCATTCCTGTGCTGTACAGGCTTCTTGAAAGAAAGTAACTCTTTGTCATAGAATGAACATAACGGCCACCTTTTGCTCCATATCCAGGGATCTCCCTTCCCATCTTCTTGCTCTGCAACATCCCTGCCTTGTTTGGTCTTATCCAAAATCCCGCCCTCCCCTGGGATATGGTCTCACAGAATAGAAGTCAGCAAAGGAATACCTGAACTGCTCTGGTCCCATGCTGCTTCCAAAACAGAAAATACAGAATCAACAGTTGAGTTGAGAACCATTGCAGCCATATTCTCATTCATCTCTGGCTCCTATAACTCTGTTCATTATCTCATCAAACCATTCCAGACTCTGTATCATCAAGTTTGTTCAAATATACCCTCATCATGTTCCTTCTCATTCCAGGACTGAGATTGTCTGAACTATCTCCTCGAAAGTGGTGTGCGGACACTTCAGCTCTCAGGATCAAGTTATTTTGCCCAATGACAGTAGTATTAGGAGGGGTCAGTCACTGACCACTGACACCTTCCCTGTAACTTTCTAGCAGATGGATGGTTAGAAAAGTCAGGCCTCATCATACTCTCTCTAATTGATTGCCCAATCTCAATACCAATTTGTCTTAGTGAGGTTACTCATTTGACCAGACATTTCTGACTCTTGAGGAGCGAATTCATAGTTACTGGCTGCAGCGATTGACTACCGCATTTGAACTCTGCCATGGGGAAAGACAATTCCTCACCCGACCTGTACTACAGTACTCCAGGATCTCCAAACAGCTTTGCTCTGTCAGCTGAATTCAAAAGACTGCCCCATTACCAGCTGTAAAGCGGTTGTCTCCACCCCAAACCACTTTGTTTAAGCAGCCATTTCATCCACACATCAGAATATTTTTTTTCAAATCTCCTGTCAAAAGTCAATTGATGACGTGAAGTACCTTCATTTACAGTTCAGCAGAACAAGTTAGGGGCTGCACACTCCGATGATCAGCACGCTTGCTCACTCGATCCACCTAGCACTAAAATCACCAGTTCAACAGTCTGTCTCGCACACCCTGCGCTTCAGCGCTTGAATTTCTGCAACACAGTACGCCAGCAGTCTCCTCCTAGACGGTCAATCTGTCAGACGCCCTAACTCCCACCGAAGAAACAGCAACAGATGACAGAAGCCTCCAGCCCCCTCACGGTGAGTCACACACCACGCCAGCAATCCCAGCGTCGACAACGATCAACCAGTCGGGGTCACGGCACCAGTTTTGTAGCGTGTTGTTCTCTCTGCGTAGTGTTTAGGGATGTACAATAAAAGGATTGTCCACACAAAGCTGGTTTTAACTGATGAGGATTTACTTGTAGTGCCTCTCCCTCTCTGTGTGGTAAAACAAGCAAACAGACAGGCACTGTTATCTGCAACAGCTCTTAATTATGCCTCTCCTCTCTGATGGCATTGAAGCAAAGAGAAACATACACACACTTTACAACACACATAATATATAGAATATATATAATAGTATGGAATAATAAAAATAATAAACTAAGTCATATAATATAATAATACATTCACAAACATGTCCTTCTTATATACCAATAATCAAAACAGCATTATAGAGTTTCTTGCATACTATTTGACATACCTGTGTAGTAAAACAAGCAAACAGACAGGCACTGTTATCTGCAACAGCTCTTAATTATGCCTGTTAACCACAAAATACATGTTAATACCCAGAGCAATTAACCACAGATCACACAATGAATGCAATATACAATATATATAAAATATATCTCCTAAGTGTACAAAATACAAAATATATTAAAGGATAAACATTTATATTTAATATTGTTTTATAATTATACTATACATCTTTTTACTCATTTCTATTATCATTTTATTATTATAATATATAATATTTTAATGCAAGTTGCAGCAAATTAGCGCTAAATATGCTTCCACCTCAAACCGACACACTTTCCGCCATCTCAGCAATGCACATTCACCAGTAAGAGCACTCAATGAACTACATTTACCAAGGTTAATAACACAAACTAATGGTCAAATATAACATTACCAGAATACTTTCTCGTGCACACACTTGACATGAACACTTATAACACATTTTAACATTTAATGAACGGATCTAGAAAAATCGCACTCTCCTCTCTGGTGGCATTGAAGCAAAGGACGAACCTTCCAGGCTTGCGTTTTGAACGCTTACTCACTTAGTGACATCAAGAGTACATCTATATTCATAAATGCACCATTTTTTTCAAAATAAATGCCCCACTTTAATAAAAACAAAATTATGTATATTATAAATGAATTATAATCTGGTGTAACAACATATCCCCTGCTACATCAGCACAATGTCAGGTTTGAGGAAGTTGTCTCAATGAACAAATAAACACATAGAACTTGCTCAAAAAAAAAATTGAGATGTATTTTGGAAACCAAGTTTGCACAGATCTAATCATTCAGAACTCTTCCCTCCCAGGCCCCATCACCAACTCTGTCCAACTCTGCCCTGCCAGGCCCCAGCACCAACTCTGCCCCTTCCTGGCCCAAGCATATCCGCCTGCCGGGCCCAGCACCAACTCCTTGCACTGCCAGGCCCCAGCACAACTATGCTCCAACTCTGCTCCTGGCTTGCCAGGCCTCCCAACCTGTCAGCCGGCCCCAGCACCAACTCTGCCCCTGCCGGCCCACACCAACTCTTGCATGCCAGGCCCAGCACAACCCTGCTGCCAGGCCCAGCAGACCTGCCCTGCAGGCCTCCCATAACTCCCTTCCTGCCGGGCTCCCAGCACCAATCCTTTCCACTCCCCTGCGGCCTCAGCACCAACTCTGACTGCAGGCCCCAGCATCAACTCTGCTCCAACTCTGCCCTGGCCGGCTCCCAGGCACCAACCCCTGCCGGCGGCCCCAGCACCAACTCTGCCCTCCCAGGCCCCAGCACCAACTCCCTGCCCCCGGGACCAGCCCTCTGTCCCTTCCAGGCTCCCAGTATTCAACTCTTGTCCTGCCAGGGCCCCAGCACCAACTCTGTCCTGCTAGGACCCAGCTCCAACTCTGCATAGTCAGATCAGGGCATTTCTTTGTTCAGGTTAAACATGTTGTTGGTTGTTATCTGCAGCATTCCATTCAGTTATCATGGATCTAAGTCAAGCCAGAGAACATTTGAGTATAAAGTTCAAAGTAAGTGGTTTTGCCATTTAATGTGTTTTGATTGAAATGTGTATTGTTTGGATTGAAATAATTGTTTTTCCAAATTCTCAGGGCATGATTATTTTATATTTCCAGTTCTGGTTTGAATTAAAAATTTAAATCAAATAAACACAATTAAGTAGTTGTGTTCTTATTTTTAGATAATCTAGTGCAACTTACCCACCGCGATTCCCAATAACCAGATGAGCCATAAGGCAAGCATATTTGAAGAACAATCAGATGGCATAAAACAACAGCGTAAACATTAGCTTCTAGCTGTTGCAGGTTTAACCAGTACCAGCACTAGCAGCAAAACCAATAGCTTAAAGCAACAAGCAGGTCAGCAACAAACATAATTACTGAACACTAGAAAAGCCCTAAGAAGCAAGCAAAAGTTTCACTCCATTTGTCTTCTCTATGGAGTCATATAATGGTAGATAGTAAAAAGTAGTTTATCTTCTTTCCAAGTCACATTGCATCTGTTCTGTTATAAGCAGCCACAACAAGTGACATAAAAAAAATTACAAAAAAATAAACTGTAACACTGAATAAAGTTTATTTTCAAGACCAGAAATGTCATGTTAGATTATATTATGCTCTCCTGCCAGATGTTTTTTTGCCTCTCATAATCCCTCCCCTTCCAGATGTTTTCTATTATATGAGATCCTATCTGCTGCCTTGTTCTACCCTCCCCTTTCTTTTCCCCTTTTGGTTTCTCCTCCTCCCATCTGTGTGTTTCCTCTTTTCTATTCCTATATCTCTTTACCTCCAATGTATACCCATGCAGTTGATTAGGGCAATGAAAATTTGGGGTTTTTGGGCCCTTCCCCTTTTTTTTCCTCTAAATTTCCCCCCTTGTTTTTTTTTTTTGCCCTTTTCCCCCTTTTCTTTTCTTTTGTTTTCCCTTCCCCCCTTTTAATCTTATCCTATTTTAAAAGGGTGAACCCCCTTTTTTCCTTTTTAAAAAGGGGATTTAAGGAAAGGATACCTTTTTGGGTTGTCCTTTTTTTCCCATCTGGGGATAAAACTTTTGGGGCGGTTTGGTATTTGTTATTAAAAAATTTTTTTCATATCAACCCAAAAATGGGTTTTTAAAAAGACCCTTTACCAAAGGGGCAGGAAAGGGGAACCTAATTTTTTTTCGGTCCTTTTTTCCCCCAAAGGGTTTTTTTAAAAAAAAATTTGTTTTTTTAAAAAAACAGTCAAAAAGATAAAACAAAAATTTGGGAAGTTTTTTTTTTAAAACACCCGAGGGGAAAAACCCTTTTTAATTTTCTGCTCCCGGAAATTAAGGGCTTTGGTTTTTTTGACCCCTGGAAATACTTGGGTTTAAAATAAAAAGGAAAACCCAATCAAGGTAACAGGCAATTTTTGGGGTCATGGCACGGCGGCCACCCTGGGGAACCCCTTGGGACCGGAAAAGGAGATACTTTTACCTCCATCCTCCGGCAAGGCCCAGGGCATTGGAGCCCCACTTAATTTGTACACCCCCAAAATTTTTGTATTAACCCCCAGCCCTCAAAAACCCCCAAAGGGGTTTGCAGCCCCAAAGGCCCTAAAAAAAACCGCCCCCTGACCCTTCCCCCTTTTCCATTGGTCCTTTCCCCCCTTAAAAGGCAACTTATTTCTTTTTTCCTTCCCCACTTAGGTAACGGGGCCCATCCCCTGGCAAGGGCCCCCAAACCCCCCTTTTCCCCCCTTTTTCCCCCCCCCTCCATGGGAATAGGCCCCCCTTAAAAAATTGGTTTTTTCTAACCACCCCCAAAAGGTTTTTATAACCTTAACAACCCACCTTTAAAATCCACTTTTCTCATTTTCCCCCTGGCCCCTTTCCCTTGGGGGACTGTTTTTAAAATCCTAAAAAGGTTTTCTTACCCCCCTACAAACCCTTTGTCCCCATTTGTTTCCCCAAATGTTAAAAATTTTTTAAAAAAACCCGGTCATTAAACTTTCTAGGGCAAACTTTTGTTTACCCAATACCCTTTCCCCAATGACTTACCCCCCCCCTTTCCCGGGGTCACCTCGGGAAACCCAACCCCCTCCACCCCTTTCTTTGTTTTTCCCCCCCCCAAATTGGGCTTCACCCGGAAAATTTTAACCCCCCTAACCCCTTTTTTACCTTTTCCCACTTCCCCACCCAACCTCCCCTTCCCCTTGGGCCTTTTGGGAACAGCTCAAAACTTGGGACTGGAAAAAGGGAAAATGCTCCCATCGTGTTCCCCTTTCCCCTCTTCGCAAAGTTCCTGAAAACCAATTTACCAAGAAAAAAAAAAACTTTGTGGCCCCTTTCAAAATCCTTTTTTTTAATCCTCCTCCCCTAACCCCTTCATTAATTTTCAGTTTTTTACTAAGCCCTCAACCCCCCCGGGTTTGATATCCAAAAAATCCTTTACCTTTTTCCCTCCTTCCCCTTTCCCAAACGGACCCTTTTAAACATTCGTCCAGTATCCTTATTTGCCCACTTGATCCATCCCCCCCCTTCCCATTTTTTTTACTCAACCTTCCCTATCAAATTACAACTCCCCTCTCACCCAAATTTTCCCCTTTTTAAATCATTTCCCCTGTGAAAAACCATCCTAAATCCAGGACTTCTAGAAAAAAGACCGCATCCCCTTTCCATTCATTTGGGAATTTTGAACGAAGCTTTCCCAGCCTCTATGTTTTTTGTACAGAACAACCTCCTGGACAGCAAACCAACCTGGCTTCAAAAGTGGCCACTAACTGAGACCCCTTTTCGGGTTATTTAAAGTCCCCCAAATGGGAGAGCCAAAAACCTCAGTACTCATTTGTGGACCTGCTGCTGTTTTACACTGTTAATCACCTCATTCTCCGTCCACCCCGAAAGATGGGCATCTCTGGAACCCCCTCCAGTGGAACCACCTTTCTTAGATCCTTCTGGTGTCTTGGAGGGGTGAAGTCTCCCAAGTCACAACACCCTGCTCGGGTCCCAAGGCCGACTTGGACCCCCTTTCCCACATACATTAATTCTTATTCAGAAGAGGGCTTTTCCATCACGAGGCATGACACCAACTCTACTCTATTCCAACCAGATGACCCCGGTGTTTCCATTTACCGTCTGAGGGCATTTCAGCTGGTGAATATCATCACCTTCGCTCAACCTTTAAGACTGAACTGTGGGTTCCAGCTAACCCACCTTCATCACAACTTCTTACAGGGGTTCCAACCATAACTCCTTTCGGGAAAAGCCAGAAACCAGGTTTGTGATGGATCATCAGTTAAGCCACAGCCATATGCACAAACCACCCGGGTCCTGCAGATTTGCCTTATACAACATTAGGGATTAGACCCTTCCCGTCAGAGCGCCACCCAACTTCTTTTGTCCAAGCCTTTGTTTCTCCAGACTGGACATTGAATGTTTCCCCTGGGGCCCCCTCTGTAATCCCCCAACTGATCCAGGCAGCAGCAGGGGTCTTCAATGGAGCCAGCTCGTTACCCTCTCCTTTTCCTTAACCTGGTACCGGCCGCCGACAAATTTAAAATTGATGTTGCCTACAAACACCACTGGCACGGGCCCCAACATACCTAAACTACTAGTTCAATCTTTTGCACCTCCCCGGGGTAGGAACGGCACCTTGGGGCATCCCAAAAGGTTCAAAATCCCTCACGGATTTTTTTTGACCCCCGGTGGAATGACCTCCCATTTAATTCAAAGCGGCTTCCATTTTCAAAACATCTAAAGATATCTTTTCGCCGACTTAACCAACTAATAATAACCCCTTTTTTTTGTCACAACAAAAAAAAAAAAAAACCCGATATGTTCTGTATAACTTTCGGACCTTTTCATACTTTATACCGTTGTTTCTCCGACTGATTTTTTACTGTTCTCATTTAAGTCGCTTTGGATAAAAGCGGAAAGATTAAATAAATGTAAATGTTTAATGTACATTGAATTAAAATGACCCCGACGCTTAAAGAAACAAGGTTGAGACAGTCAGGGGCTGGGAACCCTCTGATGTGTTGCCAGATCAGGATTTTATATGCGCTTTTATCTTTTCTGTTAATTTGACACTCAGAAAGGAATATTAGGTTTGATGAATCTTTATCTTATCTAATTTAGAAAAGATTTAAACAATTTTAGTTTATTTTTTTTTTTTTGATAAACTGACAAATAAAGAAAAAGCCCTTGGACGGATTTAGCTCATTAACAAACGCAAAAAAAAAAATGATATCATCATGATTTTTCGTCAAATGTAATGCATGCTATTTAAAAAAAGCATTTAACAGTAATATGCAGATCTGTGAACAAGGTTATGAAATATACAAACACCAGCCATTCTTCAGATAGAGAATTTTTTCGGCTAAAAAACATTCATCATCTAAAATAAAATGATTATTAATGAAAACATAAAGTAATATGTTTTATTTATTTATTTATTTATAAGGGAAATCCCACGGTTTGGCCAGAGAGCTATAAACTAATTTGAATTGTAGTCCCTAGGAGGGTGGTTGAAAATTACAATACATACAATATACATCATACATAAACAGACAAAAAAAAAAAAGTCGTCAATTGTCAATATTTTATTTTTATTTACAAGTTTTTTAAAAAATTATATTTAATGTATTATAAAAAAACCTTAATTTAATAAAAGAAATTTAACACCAAAAGTTTAAAAATGGAAAACCAAAACACCCCCCTTCAAATATTTTAATTTTTTAAATAAAAAATTTTTTCTCCTGGTATTGCCCAAATAAATGTAGTTTAAAAAATGCCAAAAATGCTAAAATTTGTGAAAAATTTTAATTATTTAAAAACTGGTGAAATGGGGTTAATTACATTTCAAAATCACCAAAAAAGGTTAAAGTGTTTTGTTTTTTTAAACCCAAAATTAAAGAAATTTTTCTTTTTTTTGGTCTATTTTTTAGTTCTTTTTTTTTTTCTAACCCTTTTAATTAAAAACCGAACTGTTTTTTTGGCCTCAGTTTCATTTGTTGGCCTCAAAACCTTTAATTTTTTTTGTTTTCCAAAAAAAGGTAAAGGAAATATTTTTGTTAAGGGTTTTTAAATTTTTAGAAAAAAAAAGATTTAAAAAAAAAAAGTTGAGAAAGACTTGCAATTTTTTTGGGTTTTTCTTCATTTTAAAATAATTGTAATCTTTTAATAAATTAAAAGGGCTTTTGCAAAATTTTATCAAAAACTTTTCCCCAAACTCTGCTTCCTGAATGGTTTTTTTAATGATTTTTTCTGGGCTCATAAATTATGCTTAAAAAACCCTTTATTTATGAATAATAGTTTACCTCATTAATATGTAATTTTTCTTTAATTGAAATTAAGTCTTTTTTTCAAAACTTTTGAAATCAGCAGAATTTTTTGGCTTCAAGATAAAGAAATTCTTTAATTTATTTTAATTGTATAAACTTAATTTCTCAAAAACAAATTTTCTTAAATCAAAATTGGTTTAGAATTGCAATTTCTAATTTGTAATGTTTTCTTGTTTTTCTTTTATTTTTTTAATTTTTTTTTTTAATTTTGGGGTCCCCAAAAATATTTTAAACCTTTTAAATTAAAAAGAGGAATTTGTTCATTTGTTATATTAATTAATTTTTATTAATAATGGAACTTAAAAAAAAATTAAATAAATTTAAAATTAAAATTTTTAATTAAATTAAAAAAATGGGTGATTGGGGAATAATTTTAAATGGTTTTAAATAATTAATTGTAAAAGATTTTCCCCTTTTTTTGCAAAGGATCCCCCCCCGCACCCTTCGGGCCCCCCAAAAAAAATTCAAACCCCCCCGGCCCAAAAAAGGAAACCCTGTCTTGGACAAAGATAAGCAAGGAAAAGGGCTGAAGGAAATTTATTGAAACAGAGAGAAGAAGGTCCGAACCCCCCCACGGCAAAATTGGTGTTTAACTTCTCCCTTTCTAATGGAAAAATTGGAAATTTTGCAATTATCAGTTTGGGTTTTAAAAAAAATAATTAATTGATAAAAAAAAAAAAAATTAAAAATAATAAATATAGGGGAATTTCTTAGGGACAAAATTATTAAATGATTTAAAATGACACTTTTGGGGTTTTTTAAAAATCTTTAATTTTAAAAAAAAATAATGGAAATTTTTAATGTAAAATTGAAAATGTTTTGGAAAAATTTTGTTTTAAAAAGAAAATTTATAACAAAAAAAATTTTTAGGGGTTTTTTTTTTTTAATAATCTTGATTTTTTAAAAACCCTTTCTTTAAAAATTTTGGGGCCTTTTGGTTTTATTCAACGGGATTTTTTTTCAGAATTTGAGAAAACTTTAAACAACAATGGAGAAACAACAGCAAACTGGGGAAAAAAATTTGGGAAAAAGGGTTTTTTGAAAAAAAATAAGGTTTTTCCCTTAACCAAAAAGTTTCAAAAAAAAAATTATTTAAAAAATAAGAACCTTCCATTTAAGGGGAAAGAATTACTAAAAACCAAGTTAAGAAAATAACTCCAATGGGAAAAAGTAGAATTAGAAGCGAAAAATTTTAAATTTAAAAATGAAAATGAAATAATCAAGGGAAAAAATTATTTTTTTTGGAAAAAAAAATAAATTTAAAGTTATGAAAATCTATTGGAGAATTATTTTTAGGGAAAACTTTATTTTGAAAAAGGGCAAAAAATCACATAAGAAATTTTGTTAATGTAAAGGTTCACTTAGTTCTGAAAAAATGAATCCAACGGGAAAACCTCAAGGACAAAAGGGGTTCATCCGGATGAAAACAGAAAGGGGGGAAAAACCTTAAAGGTTCCCTGGCAAGAATTCAGTTCTGTAAAGAAAACCATAAGGATCCAAAAAAAAACCACAAGGGCCACGCAGGAATTCACAGGAGGAGCCCTGAAATTAAAGAGGTTCCCGGAAAAAATTTTCGTGTTCCAACCCGGCAAGGAACCCAGAGAAACTAAAACCTGAGGTCCACACTAGAAAAAAAGGTTCACGACGGTTCGTCGGTCAGTTCTGTCCGAGAGGCCATGGAGGAAACGTTCAGATGTATGGAGAAGAACACATTCGCCTTTTGGGACAAAAATCAATCCTTTGATTTTACCTTAGGTCCCGCATTAAGTGCTGGGCAATCAAGTTTTCCCAAATTTTTGTCCTGAAAATTTAAATTTGGAAAAAGATCATCTTCAAGAACGCTTGAGAAGATCAACTAAAGAAACCCTCCCTTTAAAAATATCAAAGACCCAACAATGTTAATTAAAAGAAAATGTTTTATTACAAATTTATTTTTCCAAAATTTCTTTAAAAAAAAAATTTTGGGGAATTTCCACTGCAAAAAAGGGCGATTTATTTTTCATTTAAATCACTGGATGATTTTTTTTTTTTTTTTTAATAAATCTTTTCCCTTTTAGGGGAAAAAATCATGAAATTATTCTTCAGTTTTATAAGTGTCACCCTTCTCTTTTATTCTTTAATTCTTTTTGTCAGTAATAAAGAAAAACGTTTCCTTTATTTTTTTAATTTGCTTCCCAAATTAAACATTTTATTTTTTTGTTATTATTTTTTTAATTAATGAATATTTTTATAATTTATTTTTTAAAAGTTCTAAAATAAATAATAAAGTTTAGTTTATTTCTTATAAATTTGGGAAAGGGTAATTTCAATTTCATAATCCAAATAAGGTCTTTTAAAATCAAATACCCTTTTTATTCCTTTTAAGCAATTCTGTTCACGTTGAATTTTCTGATTAACTTTTTTTTTTTTTGGCTTTTTTAAAAAAAATGGCCAAAAATTTTTCATTCCTTTTTATATGTGTTAAAAAATTATTTTTTAATAATGGGGGAAATAAATTTTTTTTCTTCTTTCCATGTCTTTTGGCTTTGCGAATTTAGCCAAATTAAAAAAATTTAAAGGTGTCTTGAAAAAAAAAAATTTCAAAAATTTGGTGGTTTCGGAAACCAAGTTTCAAGCAATTGTCTTCCCTCCCCAGGCCCCTCCCAATTGTAATTTCCCTGGGCCTTCCCAACCCCAATTTCCCCTGGGTCCCGATAATTTGTTTTTGGGGTGGGGAAACTTGCTTTTGGCCCGGGCCCAACTTTTCCCCCCCCCAACAAACCCCTTTCCAGGAACCAACACTGCCTGCCAAGAAATTGTTCCAAACCCCCCCAGACCAACTCTTCCTCCCCCCCCACCAACTCTCCCCCGGGCCCCCCAACCGCCCTCCAACCTGGCCCAACCCCTTCCAGGCCCCCACCCCAATTCCCCGCCGCCAGGCCCCCACACAACCCCCCGCCCAACCCCCAACTCCCCTAGGACCGCACCCCTTGGGCCCCCCGGGCCCCGGGCCCAAACCCCCCTGCCGGGCCCCACACCCTCCCCCCTGCCGGCCCCGCCTCCCCGGCCCAGACCAACCTTGCCTGCCAGGCCCCACCCAAACCTCGCCGCCCCAAATTTCCTCTTGCCGGACCCCCACCCTGCCGGAGCCCCTCGTTTCCAGGGACCCCGGACCCCCCTGCCAATTTCCCCCCCCCTGTCCGCCACCCTCTGCCCCTAGCACCAACCTTTGAGACCCCACCAACTCTGTCCGGGCCCCCCCCCCCTTTTAACCCGACCCCTCCCGGGACCCACCCCCTCTTTCCCCCCGGCCTCCCAATTTCCCCCCCTAACCCCCCCCCTTCCCGCCCCCCAAACCCTCCCCCCCCCCCCCTGCCGACCCAACCTGTCCTGCCAAGACCCCCCTGCCCCCCCCAAACCCCCGCCCCGGGCCCCCCCCCCCGGCCCCCCACCAACTCTTCCCTTAAACCGCCCTCCACCCAATTCGCCGGCTACCCTCTTCCCGCCGCCCGGGCCCCCCCCTCCCGCCAGGGCCCCTAGCAACCTGTCCCCGGGACCCCCCACCCCCCCCGGGACCGGCAAACCCTCTGCCCTCCGGACCCAACCCACCCTGCCCTGCCAGGACCCGCACCCTTCCCGCCACCAACCTCCCTGCCAACCCCCCCCCAACCCGCACCAACTCTGCCCTGCCAGGGCCCGCACCAACCCGCCCTGCCGGCCCCCCAACTCTGCCTGCCAGGACCCCCACCAACTCTGCCCTGCCAGGACCCCAACTTGCCCTGCCAGGACCCGCCCAAACTCTGCCCGCAACCCGCCCCTCTGCCTGCCGGGCCCGACCAACCTTTATGTCAGATACAGGGCATCTCTTTTTCAGGTTAAACATTTAAATTTTAACAATCCATTAGTTTTGGATCTATGTGCAAGCCAGAGCGTTTTGAGTATAAAGTTCAAAGTAAAGGGTTTCCCTTAATGTGTTTTTAAAAATTTTTTTTTTCTTTTTTTTATTTTTCTTGGTTTGAATTTAAAAATTTAAATCAATAAACACAATTAAGTATTTGTGTTCTTATTTTAGATAATCAAGTGTGACAACACCCCTCCCCTTTAAATTGTAATTGTCCATTATTGTTTTCTGTTTTCTTTTTCCCCAAAAAAATTTAAATTTTTTTCTAAAAGGTTGAAATATTTTTTTTGTTTTTTTTCATAATTAAATTTTTTTTTTAAAAATAAATTTAATTTACCATATTTTTTTATATTTATTTTTATTAAACTATATTTAACTGTCTTTTGTCTACATCTATAAATTATTTTGGTTTTCCAGAATTTGCGCCTTTTTAATTGTCTACCACTGGTTTCGACTTGGGTGATGACGTCCTTGACCGCTTCGTGTGGAGCAGACCTATTTCTAAAACTGAATTAAACAAACATTACAAAGTTTGTTTAATTCAAGTTTTACGGGTCTATAAATATATTTTTTTATTGAGTTGTTATTTGTGTGCCTTCTAACACTTATAGGGGTAAAAAGGCTTTGTCTTTTTTCTCTTCACATCTACAAAACGGTGAGGAACTGTTTTATTGTTGTGAATGTAGTTATTAGAAAACCGAAATATTTAACCATATGGACAAACAAATATAGAAAAGGGAGAAAACACTCAGAATAAAGTGATGATCTGCTGCTGATCCTGAATGTCTTGTTTAATGGTGTTTATAGTCTGAGACTCATCAGTATTATCAGCTCTGAAAATCCTCTTTATTTCTGATAATAGATCCTTTTTCACCTCATTCATTATACGAGACCGATCATAACGAACAATAAGATCATTTTACCAAGATTAGCAAACATCCCTCGTTATTTGGCATTGGTATAAAACGGTTTATAAAGTGTTTTTTTGATTCTGTGAAAACCCATTAAAACCAAATCAAAACAAAAAATAATATTTTGTTAAACTCAATTGGTTAAACTTACCTCACAAATTTGGGAAAATTTTTTTAATTTTTTTCAATTTTTTTTTGCCTGTGGTTTTTGCCTATATTTTATGAGAATAAGTAAAAGAGCAATTAAAAATTGTGGATGAAATTTTTAAAATAAAATAAAAATCAATAGAATTTTTAAATTTTGATAAAAACACGAATATTATGAATGAAACAATGAAATTTAATACGTTTGTTAGTATACAGTTTTAATCAGGAATGGTTCATTGATTTTTTTACATTTCAGCCTACAAAAAGGAAATGACCCAATAAAGATGAGCCATGGGCAGCAAGCATTTTGAAGAACAATCAGATGGCATAAAACAACAGCTAACTTTAGCTTCGCTGTTGCAGGTTTTCAAGTACCAGCATAGCAGCAACAAAATAGCTTAAAGCAAAACGGTCAAAAAACATAATACGAACCAGAAAAAAATTTCATTCGAGTTTTTTATTATTTTTATTTAAAAAGAAAAAAGTAATTTGTATTACCCTTTTTTGTTCATCCAAAAACACTGAATAACCCATTTGAAATTTATTTCTATGCACTTTCTTTCCATTGCAAAGTTTGTTATTTTCTGTTTGCCTATGGTAAAAACCAAAACCTGTATAGTATGTTCATAGTACACCTATCTGTATATCATCTGATATATTTAAAATTGTAAATTATGTCCATAATACTTATCTGTATAGTTATTTAATATTTACCGAATTTTGTACAATTTTATTGCCTTGGAGATGCTAACTGATTTTTGTTTGACCTTTACATTCGTGACAATAAAGTTGAATCTAATCTAATCTAATCTAAAAGCCCCAAGAAGCAACAAAAAGCACTATTTGTCTTTCTTGGAGTCATAAAAAGTGGGGTAAAAGTATTTATCTTTTTAAACACATTGCATCTGTTCTGTTATAAAGAAACAATTTATAACAAAAAAAAAAAAAAAAAATTTTGTAACATGAAAAAATTTTTTCAAGACCACCCTTTCATTCTGTGAGATTATATCAACTCAAATATGGTTACTCCAAAAAAGACCATGTTTGACCGTAGGAAAGTAGCCTTGTAGCCGAAATCCACCTTGGTAAATTTTTCATGTTAACATAAATTTGTTCTCTGAATGACTAATTTTGTTCAAAACTCCTCATAGAGTGTAGACCATTTGTAATAATGTTTTGTCATTGTGAAAATGACGGGCGACTTGGCAAGTAAAAAGGGAGACATAAAGGGACGGGGCAATTGATGTGTTGCCGTCCAGCTTTTTATTTTTTGCTTTAAATTTGGTGTGGGGATTTTGGGTTTGGGTTAGGGATTTTTATCTTATCTAATTTAGAAAAATTTCAAATTATTTATTTTTATTTTGTAAAGCAGTTAAAGAAAATTGACAGGTCCCATTGGGAAGGAACACAAATAAATAAATAAATAAATAAAAAATATATGTCTTATAATTATTCAAACGAAGAGTTATTTAAAAGAGCTTTTAACGTAATAGAGTTTAGAACCAGGTTTGAAATTACAAACACCACCTTATTCGCATGGTAAATTTTCTTTGGCTAAAACTTCTCATCTTAAAACAGATTATCAGCAAACGTAAATTTTTAGTTTATTTCATTTATTTTTGGAAAGCCAACAAAAGTGTTTTAGAGTTATATAAATCAATTTTCATCTGTGTCCCCTGGGCGGATGGGTTAGGAAAATTACAATACATCAATATACATCTACCAAAACAGACAAAAAAAAAGAAGATACCTATTTTATTTTATTTAAACAGGTATTAAATTCCTTTTTTTCTGCTCTTTGAAAAAGAAATAATAGCCAATCGACTTTTTTCCAGGAAAGTTTGATAAGCTTGTTCTTTTTGTCTTGGCATGATAAACCCTCACAACAATCGATACACCCAACCGGACCTCTGGACAAAACTGAGGCAGTAAATTAAATTAATAAAAAATTGGCCAAGAATGACCCTTGGGACTCCAATATACAGTCAAGAAAGGTGAGCAAACATTTTCTTGTACATTTTTATTAATTTATGATATATCCATGTTAAAGTTTAGAAAAATTAAACCTTTGTTTTAGATAAAAGAAATGGGTTAACGTACCAAAACCTTTTAAAAATCAAGGAAGACAGCACCAACCACCCCTTCTGTCAAGACTGGTTTTTTGTTCAAAAAAACAGTTTTGTCTCCTGAGTGATGTCCCTAAATCCAAACTAAGGGATGAATGAAAATGACCAAGAAAAATGTCAACTAACTGGTAAAAACCTTTTCAAATTACTTTGGCCTGGTAGAATACGAAGGTCATAGTTACATTAGCAGGTCCCGTTTTATACAGTATGTTCCAAGTTTTTCTTTTTCATCAACCACTAAAATTAAAAGAAACTTTTCTCTTTTTTAATTCATTCTATTTTGTTCATGTTCTTCTAATGTTTGTTTTTGCTAACCTTTTTTCAAAATGGAAGAGGAAACTATTTTGTTTCATGAATGAATTATTAGAAAATCAAATATATTTAGATTAAAATGGAAAAATCAAAATTCTAGAAAGATTGTCATGTCTTTATATTAGTGGTATTTTTTCATCTTTAAAAATAATTTTACTTTTGAGACTTAAAAGGTTTTTCACATAAATTTGATGCAAACAATCATTTTACCAGCAAACTGAAAACAAAAAACAAAACAAAAAAATCCAAAAAAAAAAGTTAAATAAATTGTGAATTAGTAAAAAACTTTGTGGTTAATTAACTTAAAATTCTTTATAGGTGGATGGGGTGAAATTATATTTTAAATGGACATTGTTATAGAAATTGTAATAACATTTGTTCAATTTTAAAGATCGCTCCTCCCAAAAAAACAGCTTCAGGAAGCTCCACCCACAAAGCCCCTTGAGTGAAGCTCCTCCCACAATGAATGCCATCGTGAACTCCTCCCACTGCAGTTCTAATAAATGCGGTTTCCCATCGTCCCAAGTGAAGCGGCATCAAGCTCGGGGTAAATCTGCGGAAAGGTTTTTGGGGAAATTTCATGAGATCCAGAACCCTGAAGTCAAAACCACTGAAGAACAAACGGTTTGGGTTTATTCTTCATCCTTCATCAATGGACTGAAGAACAAAAAGTTATACAAATTGATTTGGTGATAGCAGAAAATAATTAAAAAAAAAAAAAAAAATTTTAAAAATTTAAAAAGTTCAACAAATAATATAGGGGAGACTTTCCCCGGGGAACAAAATAGGATTAAACCAAATGTTAAAAGATGTCACTTCCTTGTTCCTAAAATTTTAATTTTGGAAGAAATGGAATGGAAATTTTTTTAAGAATATTTGCCAGTTAATAATATTTGCTAGAAAAATAGTTTAAACCCGATTAATATTTTAGTATATTATATTAAATAAATATTATATTTAGAATATATACAATTTTGGATTAAAAATAGAATAGTTATCACAAAAACCTTAATTAGTGTCTGTATTTTTAAGATGATAGCACCTTATTTTTAAAAATTTTCAAATTATCTTAATTTTGTGTAGCCTTTTGCCTGTTTTTTCCACCAATTTTTTTTTTATGAATTTTTTGTAATTTGTTTTTTAAATTGAGATGTAATGGAGAAACCACATCATGTCAAAACAAGAAAATACTTCACAGTGAAAGAGTTTCTTTACAAAAGAAAAAGTCAAGAAAAGTTTCACCTGCACTCAGTGTGGAAAGAGTTTCCAAACAAAAGGTTCCAAGATTCAATGAGGATCCCACTGGGAAGAAACCATAACCCGTGGATCAGTGCGGGGAAGAGATTCACAAAACAGAGTCTAAGATTCCGGGGATCCACACTGGAAGCCTACAGGGATCTCGGGGAAGAGTTTCACAACAAACAGGTTCAAGTTAATGAGGTACACTGGAGAGAAACCATTCACAGGATCAGGGGGAAGATTTTGGAAAAAGGGGAAACCAAAACCACATGAACATCAACACGGAGAAACTGAGTGGGCAATGTGGAAAACATTTTCATGTGCTCCAAACCCAAAGGAGCACCTGAAAGTAATACAAGGAGAAACCACATTCATGTTCTTTTGTGTGGAAAGAGTTTTTCACAACTGCGAATTTAAAAAGTTCATCAGAAAATACATCTGCGTGGAGATCATATATGCTTTGGTGGAAGACTTTTTTTTCAGCTGAAAGTTTGAAGCAGACGAGGATGCACACCTGGAGAGAAACCTTACATGTGTTCACACTGTGACAAGAATTCAGTTCAGTTGGACATCTGAAATCAGATGAGAGGATTCACACTGAGAGAAACCAAGTTTCCACTGTGACAAGATATTCAGTCAGTCAGGAGCCCTGAAATCCAAGAGGATTCACACTGGGAAGAAACCTTACAAGTGCACACTGTGACAAGAGATTCAGTCATTCAGAATATCTGAAAACACATGAGAGGATCCACACTGGAGAGAAACCACATTGTTCCACACTGTGACAAAATTCAGCAGTCAGACCCTGAAATCACATGAGAGGATTACACTGGAGGAAACCACGTGTTCACCTTCAAGAGATTCGTCTTCAGAAATCGAAACACTGAGAGGATCCACATGGAGAGAAACCTTTTCAGTGTTAACTGTTCAAATTTCAGCAGAGGACACTGGAAAAACTGAGGGGATTCCATGGAAGAAATCCACATGGTTTCACACTGGTGACAAGAGATTCGTCATTCAGAATATCTGAAAACAATGAGAGGATCCACACTGGAGAGCCTTACAAGTGTACACATTGGACAGAATTGTCAGGGAAGCCCTGAAAACACGGAGGATTCAACTGGAGCCTTACAATTTCCACTGGCAAGAGATTCAGTCATTAGTTCTGGAAAAAATAAACCAACTAAAAAACAAGGTTCACACTGACAGATTCTCATTAACCCCTGAAAAACACAAATATCCCACGAGGGAAAAATTTTTCACCCACGTTTTGGGAAGAATTTCAGTCATTGGCCTTCAACTAAAAAACAAATTTTAAAGTTTTTCTTATCCACGGGAACAATTTTTAAATTTTATGCTTTAAAAAGTCAATGTAAAGATTTCTTCAAAAGCATTTTGTGAGTTAGGTTAAAGTAAGCCCTTCACTAAGAAAAACTAAATTTTATTTCTATACAACTTTGTTTTTTTTATTTTTTGTTTTTATTGGTTTTTGTTCCAATGTTCTTTAATGTTTTGTGGGTTTTTTGTTTTTTAATTTTGTTCCTAAGCTGAAAAAAGAAGTGATTTTCTTCATTTCCAGTTCTTGTATTTTTTTTTTTGGGTTTTGTTGTTTTGTTGTTGGGTTTTGTTTTTTTTTTTTTTTTTTGTTTTTAAACTAATTTTGTTCCATTATTTTTTTACAAAATGATGAAAATTTTCATCTAGGTTTAGTGGGTTCGACCATTTTTTAAAATTTTGAGATTTTTGCGTTAGTCAAACAGAGAAATCTGCTCATTTTTCCATTTTAAATTTCCAATTTAAATCTATTGTTATTTTTTGCTGTTGATTTTTTTAATCACTAATGAACAATTTATTTATTTATATTAGATTAATTGATTAGATTTAACTTTATTGCATACATGTAAGGTAAAGGCAAAAAATGCATTAGTTTAACCAGGTAATAAGCATAAGTACAGAATATAAAGGTTACAAATTTTACTTTTATAAATAAAATAATAATTTTAAGATTTAAATTTTAAATCATACATGTTAAGAAGGGTGTCAAGGGAAATTCATAAGAGGAAATGTGAAAGTGTTGTCACTTTAGGCAGAACTAGAATAAGGGAAAATTTAACATTCAAA